>JAUKNK010000159.1:425000-792500 GCA_030765055.1 Mantis religiosa
ACAGGGTAAGTTATCTGGATAGGTTTTCTACACCGGTGTTTTCCCTCAACGTGAAATATTAATTTGTAGTAATATAAAGCCCTATGGATCCCGGACTCTTTTGAGCATCTTTCATTAATCGTCAGATATGACGTAACTTTGCAGGATGTAAATTAAAACAGACCTTTGTCCCTCATTTTTATTGTTTTAAAGATGACAACCTTATTAAGACTGTCAGAGAAAATGGTTCGGTTTCCATTATTCGCTACCCTTCTTTGGGTTGCACCTTTAAATTTCGCTTAACTTAAAGGAGGTATGCAAAGAGCTGTGAGGGTTGGTAGCTGTGTTTGCTTTTAAACTCAATAGTGCTTGCGTACGAAACACCTGTGGACTGCGGTGATATGGTCTATGGCCGGGCTTTTGCAGCCCCAATGGCAGCCGAGATACGCTTTAGGAAGCAGAGAGCCACTTCAATAAAGTGAGTAAAGGACACCTAATGGAAACCCACAAAGTAGTTACGTTCATGGTGGAATTTTGTATTTCTTCCCTCGTACATATGATTATATGGCATGCGAGTTTGTATTCTTAACGCAGTAATAATGATGATGATGATGATGATGATAAACCTTATTATGATAATACTACACCCAACTGAAATTTGAGCTATTGAGGCTCGTCTACAGGGTGAACATAAAGTTTCTATCCATTTTCGAGAAAACGTAATATTAGATTCAAACAAATACAGGTGTTGTAAACCATATGGCATGATAAAACATTATCCACGAACGTTTTTTCTTAGTCTCATTAGATATGACCACCTTGAACTTCCATACAGGTTTCCCAGTGATGCACTGCTATCTCTAACACTTTGTTCAGCATTGCAGGTGTGATGTTGCATTGCCTGCCTGATACTCTCCTTAAGAATGGCAATGGAGGTGATTTTATCTTTGTAGACTTGTGATTTAACGTATCCTCATGCAAAAAAGTCAGGTGGTGTCAGATCTGGAGAACGTGGTATCCAGGTACTCCCGAACAATCAGTACGAAATGAGGAGGGGCTCCATCCTGTTGTAAAACCACAGTTTCCAAAATGCCATCCTGCTGTAATTGTGTTTGAAGGAACAGTTGTAGCATATCAAGGTACGAAATGCCTGTCACTGTTTGTTCTCCAAAGAAGAATGGCCCATACACATTTCGATTTTGTCCGCCCCAACCACACATCAACTTTTGGGGTATTTCGTTCCCACTCTATGATCGCATTTGGTTGCTCACCCGTCCACACTCTGCAGTTGTGTCTGTTGACCATGGCACATATTTGGAAGGTGGCATTATCGCTAAATAACACATTTTGCAACAAATTGGCATCTTCAACTGCACTCAAAAGGTCATAACACATTGCTTCGCGACAAGCGTAGTGTAACTTTGTGGGTTCGTAGAATTAAAAGGCCGAGTTGCAGAAATTAAAAATCTCCTTTGTTTCCGTAGCAATACACTGTCCAATTCTCACGTAACAACATTACATCACACAATCTTCCAAGGTCGAGGACAATAACAAGCACTTGCAGCTGATTAAATTAGCTCTCGTTACAATAACACTTCCAGCTGTCTGGTTTCACAACAACTGTTTCACAACTACAACTGTCCTGCTGTCGTGTCACAATCCCTTTTATATCTCCATTCATGATTACCAGACTGTTCTGTCAATCACTAGAGGTTTCTAGAAAGCAATGCATCTAATTACATAATTCGAACATTCTATCACCTTCGAGAAACGTAACTTAATCTACGCTGGCGAGGCCTTTGCCTCAGTTATCTTGCTTGCCGGCGTTATCTGTTTATGCAAGCTCGTTATCTACGTGAAACCTATCCATCTATTATCTATTTGCGCCGAAACTTTAATGTCCGTTACGGCGACAGTAGTCTTCCTGTTCCCGTGTATGTAGAATTTGGAGGTGCTATGACCGTTTCTTTCACGCTGTCGATTGTGGTACACCCAACTCTCGACTTAACCTCCTGGTTGACGATTTGCGACTTCTGGTCACAGCATCACTTACCTGCTGCACAGTTTCTTTGGTCACCGGGGTCTATCCGAACGTTTCACGTCTTGCACACTACCCGTTCTTTGATAATTCTGCATCAGTATTCTGATATTAGCACTTGTAGGACCGGGTTTGCGTAATTTTCGATCAAAATTCCCTTGAACCTCCTGATATGTAAATCCCCTCAAACGTGCAGAAACAACAGCGATTCGTTCTTCAGTTGACAGCATCTTTCAGATCTTCTGTGGAAGAAATTCAAAAGCAACCGTTTTCTCAAAAATGGATCAAGACTTTATGTTCACCCTGTATTTATAAAATTATAGAAAGGTTGCATTCACATAACCTCTAGGCACTCTTCTACAGACTACTCTTACAAATTTGTATTCTGTATACCTACTTTGTGTTAATGGAGATTAGTGTTTACTGATTTCATTGTTGGTATAAGAAGTCCAAAGCAATATTCGAATGTTTTAAAAATCAGGTCACTATGTGATGCCTTTGAAATGTCATTCTATTTACATGGCAGAGGGAAAATTCGAATAGCGACTTACTGTTTATCTTTGAAAATTCTGACGAATAATTCAAGGTTTCTGGGAAATGGCTAACGTCACAAAATATTTTGAGTTATATATTTGTTGACGCGTGGGATGGTTCAGGCGGTTTCGTCTGAGGCTGGCATTCGGGATGCCCAGGTTCGATTCCGATGTCCGACCTATCTGGGACTGGGATTTCATCACGGAGGGGATTCGGTACGTAGGCCACCATGCTGGGCCCATTGTTCCTATGCCCCCAAGTGGGGGCAGCCCCGGGAGGGAGGTTCAGGCGAAGGAGACAGAAGGCGGCCGACCCAAGGAGCCACGACAGTACAGAGGGTAGGGTCCCTACAGTTTACTTGGATAGAGACTTCCCCCGACAGGTCAGGACAATGAACTCGCTCCCCTACAGCGGGACGGCAACGAGCCCAGCAGCCGAGCCCTAATGGTCCCAGGTCAGACGATCCGAGCCCCAAAGGTCCCATACAGGCGATCCGAGCCCCAAAGGTCCCAGACAGACGATCCGAGCCCCGAAGGTCCCAGACAGGCGATCCGAGCACCAAAGGTCCCTGGCTGGCGATCCGAGCCCCAAAGGTCCCTGGCTGGCGATCCGAGCCCCAAAGGTCCCTGGCTGGCGATCCGAGCCCCAAAGGTCCCTGGCTGGCGATCCGAGCGCCAAACGTCCCAGAGAGGTGGTCCGAGCCCCAAAGGTCCCTGGCTGGCGATCCGAGCACCAAAGGTCCCTGGCTGGCGATCCGAGCCCCAAAAGTCCCTGGCTGGCGATCCGAGCCCCAAAGGTCCCAGACAGACGATCCAAGCCCCGAAGGTCCCAGACAGGCGATCCGAGCACCAAAGGTCCCTGGCTGGCGATCCGAGCCCCAAAGGTCCCTGGCTGGCGATCCGAGCGCCAAACGTCCCAGAGAGGCGGTCCGAGCCCCAAAGGTCCCTGGCTGGCGATCCGAGCACCAAAGGTCCCTGGCTGGCGATCCGAGCCCCAAAATTCCCTGGCTGGCGATCCGAGCCCCAAAGGTCCCTGGCTGGCGATCCGAGCCCCAAAGTTCCCTGGCTGGCGATCCGAGCCCCAAAGGTCCCTGGCTGGCGATCCGAGCCCCAAAGTTCCCTGGCTGGCGATCCGAGCCCCAAAGGTCCCTGGCTGGCGATCCGAGCCCCAAAGGTCCCTGGCTGGCGATCCGAGCGCCAAACGTCCCAGAGAGGCGGTCCGAGCCCCAAAGGTCCCTGGCTGGCGATCCGAGCACCAAAGGTCCCTGGCTGGCGATCCGAGCCACAAAAGGCCCTGGCTGGCGATCCGAGCCCCAAAGTTCCCTGGCTGGCGATCCGAGCGCCAAACGTCCCAGAGAGGCGATCCGAGCCCCAAAGGTCCCTAGCTGGCGATCCGAGCCCCAAAGTTCCCTGGCTGGCGATCCGAGCGCCAAACGTCCCAGAGAGGCGGTCCGAGCTCCAAAGGTCCCTAGCTGGCGATCCGAGCCCCAAAGTTCCCTGGCTGGCGATCCGAGCCCCAAAGGTCCCAGGCAGGCGATCAGAGCCCCAAAGTTCCCTGGCTGGCGGTCCGAGCCCCAAAGGTCCCTAGCTGGCGATCCGAGCCCCAAAGGTCCCTAGCTGGCGATCCGAGCCCCAAAGTTCCCTGGCTGGCGATCCGAGCCCCAAAGGTCCCAGGCAGGCGATCAGAGCCCCAAAGTTCCCTGGCTGGCGGTCCGAGCCCCAAAGGTCCCTAGCTGGCGATCCGAGCCCCAAAGTTCCCTGGCTGGCGGTCCGAGCCCCAAAGGTCCCTAGCTGGCGATCCGAGCCCCAAAGTTCCCTGGCTGGCGATCCGAGCCCCAAAGGTCCCTGGCTGGCGATCCGAGCCCCAAAGTTCCCTGGCTGGCGGTCCGAGCCCCAAAGGTCCCTGGCTGGCGATCCGGGCCCCAAAGTTCCCTGGCTGGCGATCCGGGCCCCGAAGGTCCCAGTCAGGCGATCCAAGCCCCAAAGGTCCCAGACAGGCGGTCCGGACCCCGAAGGTCCCAGGGCAGGCGATCCAAACCCCAAAGGTCCCTGGCTGGCGATCCGGGCTCCAAAGGTCCCAGGTAGGCGATCCGAGCCCCAAAGATCCCTGGCTGGCGATCCGGGCACCGAAGGTCCCAGACAGGCGATCCGAGCCCCAAAGGTTCCTGGCTGGCGATCCGAGCCCCAAAGGTCCCAGGCAGGCGATCAGAGCTCCAAAGTTCCCTGGCTGGCGATCCTGGCCCCGAAGGTCCCAGTCAGGCGATCCAAGCCCCAAAGGTCCCAGACAGGCGGTCCGGGCCCCGAAGGTCCCAGGGCAGGCGATCCGAGCCCCAAAGATCTCTGGCTGGCGATCCGGGCACCGAAGGTCCCTGGCTGGCGATCCGGGCAACGAAGGTCTCTGGCTGGCGATCTGGGCCCCGAAGGACCCTGGCTGGCGATCCGAGCCCCAAAGTTCCCAGTCAGGCGATGCGAGCCCTAAAGTTCCTTGGCTGGCGATCCGGGCACCGAAGGTCCCTGGCTGGTGTTCCGGGCCCCGAAGGTCTCTGACTGGCGATCCGGGCCCCGAAGGTCTCTGGCTGGCGGTCACGAAATGATCACAGCAGAGGAGCGGAGACCGACAACCGACTTACCTGGGATTGGGATTTCATTATGGAGTTGATTCAGTACGTAGGCCACCATGCTGGGCCCATTGGTGATATGCCCCCAGTGGGGGCACCCCCGGGAGGAAGGATGAGGCCAAGGAGACAGAGGGCGGTCGACCAAAGGAGCCACGACAGTACAGAGGACAGGGTCCCTACAGTTTACTTGGGTAGATACTTAAGTTAAATACAAAGTCAGGTGTTTATCACACTTTTTGTTTTTGAAGGTAGCTTATTTTAAAAATCCGTTGATTATTTAGGGTGTTGAAAACGTGTATTTCAGTTAATTGTTGGAAATTACTCATTTCTTCACATTAGCCGTATACAGGCTAAGGTATTGAATTAATAGAGTCGGTATGAAAAATTCAATGCCACGGCCAGGATTTGAACCACGGATCTTCTGGTTTCCGTCCAGTCGCTCTTAACCATTGAGCTACCACAGCCAATTTGCCGTCATGACATTAAATTCTCCGGGGAAATGTAAGTCAGTTGGACACTTTAACTATCAATTAATGAGGCTTTGCCCATTTCCTCCGAAAGGAGCACGCTTAATCGTGATGCTGGATTTCAGTTCAGCTCCTCTTGGAGATTGACCATAAAAATGGAAATCCGTCGATTTTAGAAGTACAGACCAGTACAGCTTGATAATAAAGTTAAGTAGTTACGTTTCTTTGATCCAATTAATTATCTATACTCACTCCATCTCCTGACATGGCATTTATTTTACTGAAAACAGTCTTTTGTTCAGTAATGTTCTGTATTTGTTTATATTTGTGTTATATCCAGTATTTCATTTGTGGTTATAACATTTAATAAATATCCTGTTAATGAGAGAGATGTACACTCTCGAAACGTCGATTATTAATCGTCTTTTCACCTGGCTTGCTTCCCGAGAAGAAAGTGTGCTACTAATTAGATTTGTCTGGATAAATAGTAATATTGTCGCGGCAACGGGCATAAAGTTTCGGCGCAAATAGATAACAGACGGATAGTGTTTCACGGAGATAAAGAGCTTGCAGAAGCAGATAAACACAGCTCCGGTGATAAACGACTTACCGACACAGATAAATGAGGTAAATGGAACATTCTAGTGACATCTTGATTGTTGTATAGACCATTCGATTTCTTGTTTATTCCGGAAATATCTAGAATTATCAATGAGGTATTTAAGGGAGCGACGACTCGCCAAGAGTCAGTCGTGAACAGATGTTGTGTAACACGAGTATTGTAAACAGAGGTAACCAGAACGTTTGTTGTGATCCTCGACCTTGGCAGACTGTGTGTATGTGACGTAAGTAATTCTGTTACGTAAGGATTGAACAGAGTGTATCTCTACCTGTGGCTTAAAACCCATGCCCTCGCATCCGACGTATGCACCCTTGCTTGATTCCTCCGTTGACGTGCGATATAGGAACACACGTGTCAAGCCAAAGCCACCAGGTTTCCGCTTCCGGGAGCTTCTTGGAAGGCATGCACTCGACATACCTAGGATGTATCCTAGGGGTGAACGGGTGTATCCTCCTTGGTTGCGTGTTGCACCCCTTTTAGATCTTGGGTTGGCGGTGTACCGGAAGTCTACGATCACCACGTGTAGTATCCGTAGGTTGGTTTTAGAATTTTTATCGGACTATATGGATTTTAGCTTAATTTTTACCCACGGGTCCAAAAGCTCTATAGGTCTTGAATGTGCGTCCTCCATGGAGCCGAACCCTTTACATTCGGTCTCCATGGCACCACATCCATCAACACCGCAAAGCTCTACGCGATCTACCGAGCCATTTTACATGTTCGCCGCCGAAAGTCGGGTAATTCCCTCATTTTGAGTGATTCTCTTAGTGCCCTTCAGAGCCTTCGTGAGCTGTACGCTTACCATCCCGTTGTACAGCGTATCCAGGACGCCCTCCACGTCTTGCACGTCTCTGGCGTAAGCGTGGTGTGTGCATGGGTTGCTGGTCACGTTGGCCTGCAGGGTAATTAAAGGGCGGATTCGACGGCTAAGGTGGCCGCCACAGCACCTGGTTATACCTTCCCCTTGGCCACCGCGGAAGACTTCAGGCTTGTTGTCCGTAGGGCGGCGCTCTCATGCTGGCTCGGTGAGTGGTCGGCTCTGCGTGGCAACAGGCTAAGGACCGTGAAGGAGCTTCCGATCCATTGGGCGACCTCCTGTCGATTATCCCGGCGGAAGGAGGTGATATTGGCTCGGCTGCGTATTGGTCACTGCTATCTTAGTCATATTTTTTATTTAGTCGGACCCCAAAACCTGTTTGCCCGCTGTGCGGGTCAGTTCTGACGGTCCGCCACGTACATTTGGATTGTTTTAGGTTAGCACGTTTCTGCAGGTCTCTCCAGCTGCCGGCCAGCATGGCGGATGACGAGCAAGCGGTGACCAAGGTTTTAGATTTTATTTTAAATCTACATTTTAGAATATAGCACCCTTTTAGTTTGGAATTTTAATCGTTTTATACCGTTGTACGGGTTTTTATCTTTGTTTATTTAACTGACAGTTTTAGTGTTTTAGATTGATTTTAACCTCAGTGGATTTCAAGGGCGCTGATGACCTTGAATAGACCCAATTATCTATCCATCTGTGTCTCTACGCAAATAAAGAACATTTTGAATTTCTGCAAATTGGGCGTTTAATTCTACGAGCCCACAAAATCACAATATGTTTGTTTATTGTAGAGTTTCTCCCTCAGGGGGCGGAGTATACATATATTTAATTTGGCAAAAGCATTAACGTGATAATATCATTGTTGTCGTTTATTTTATTAAGATTTAGTATCAAATAATGATTTTTCCTCACAGCCATCTCGGAAATACGTGTATTTCCGCACTTGTCAATCAAACAGCTATGGAGCTTCGCAGAGCAGTAAGTGAATTGTACCCATAGCGCAAATCTCCGCACGGCCTGAATGCCGGGATTAGAACTGGCCTGCTGGAAAACTGATACCGCCGAACTGTATAAAGAGACAATGACCAGAGACTGTTGGCGACGATCAGTCTAAACCCGGCTTCTGTGTAAAATATTTCCACTCATGAATTCGCTACGAGTATAGTGACATATATGCAATTCTAAACATTTAAGGAACACGTAAGGGCTTCACCCTCACAGGACCTTTTCTAAATAAAAACCTTACATAAGCACTTTATATGTGATGATATAAAAAATAATTTTCTATTCACGTTACGTTTCCCATTATATAGTCTTGATTGTATAATCTCAAATTAAGCAACATACATTTAGTGTTTTGTACGCACATAAACGAGAGTTATTCAATAAAGAATGATCACAATTTTTTTTGACAACGTACCTTTACTCATCCTCATAATTTTTATGGTCCTTCTCAAAATAGTCTCCCCTGAATGCGACGCACTTGCCCAGCGTTTCTGCCAGTCTTCAAAGATATGCTGGAAACCATTTTTGAGAGATCCTTCAAAATCGCCTCCACAGCCTTCACCACTGCTTCTGATGATGGATAATGCCTCCCACGAAGGCGTTTCTTCAAGTTAGGGAATAGAAAAAAGTTACATTGCGCTAAATACGGAATGTAGGAAGGGTGAGGGATACACTTCACGTTCACTTTTGCAAGATATTCAGCAACAACATTGGCAATATGCGGCCGCGCATTATCGTGGTGCTGCATCCATCATGCTTCACGGAAATCTGGTCGTTTGCGCCTGCTATGGACTTGCAATGTTTTCAGGACATCCCTGTAGTATTGTCCAGTTACTGATGTGTGTGCAGGCACAGCATGCTGATAAACCATTCCATGAATGAAAGGGTAGGGTCAGACTGAAAAATTCAGTGCCATAGCCGGGATTTGAACCAGGGATCTTCTGATTTCCGTCCAGCCGCTCTAAACCATTGACCTACTATGAAAATTACTGAAAAATTCAATGCCATACCGGTGTTTGAACCACGGATCTTCTGGTTTCCATCCAGTCGCATTAAACCATTGAGCTACTATGACCAACGTGCCGACATGACATTAAATTCTGCAACTGACTCGTATTCTTTTCAGTCTGTCTCTACCCTTTCATAGTGCGTCCTACACACGGCTAGTGCGAAAGAACAATTAATTTCCATTAATTGTACCTAATAGTGGTCCGAACTATAAAGCCCGGGCCTTAAAGTACTTACAGCATAGTAAGTCGCCATTAAGGTAGTTGTCTCATGTGTTTATGAGAACTCCTAGTGGTTTATCGGGAAAAACACGAGTCAGTTGTACCTAATAGTGGTCCGAACTATAAAGCCCGGGCCTTAAAGTACTTACAGCATAGTAAGTCGTCATTAAGGTAGTTGTCTCATGTGTTTATGAGAACTCCTAGTGGTTTATCGGGAAAAACACGAGCCAGTTGTACCTAATAGTGGTCCGAACTGTAAAGCCCGGGCCTTAAAGTACTTACAGCATAGTAAGTCGTTATTAAGATAGTTGTCTCATGTGTTTATGAGAACTCCTAAGTGGTTTACCGGGAAAAACACGAGTCAGTTGTACCTAATAGTGGTCCGAACTATAAAGCCCGGGCCTTAAAGTACTTACAGCATAGTAAGTCGTCATTAAGGTAGTTGTCTCATGTGTTTATGAGAACTCCTAGTGGTTTATCGGGAAAAACACGAGTCAGTTGTACCTAATAGTGGTCCGAACTATAAAGCCCGGGCCTTGAAGTACTTACAGCATAGTAAGTCGTCATTAAGGTAGTTGTCTCATGTGTTTATGAGAACTCCTAGTGGTTTATCGGGAAAAACACGAGCCAGTTGTACCTAATAGTGGTCCGAACTGTAAAGCCCGGGCCTTAAAGTACTTACAGCATAGTAAGTCGTCATTAAGGTAGTTGTCTTATGTGTTTATGAGAACTCCTAAGTGGTTTACCGGGAAAAATACGAGAATTTAATGTCATGTTGGCACGTTGGGCATAATAGCTCAATTGTTTAGAGCCGTTGGATGGAAACCAGAAGATCCGGGGTTGAAATCCCGTCTATGGCATAGAATTTTTCAATCTGATTCTACCCTTTCAATGTGCGTCATACACACGGCTAGTGCGAAAGAACAATTAATTCCCATTTCATGAATATCAAAGAATGAAATGCCCATAGCTTTCCTAGCAGAAGCAACCACGTTTGCCTTTTGGGGGGGTTGGTGATGACGGAGATTTCCACACTGAGCTTTGCTGTTTGCTCTCAGGATCAAAATGATGTAGCCAAGTTTCATCAGCAGTGATTACGTTTGAAAGAAACTCCGGATCTTCCTCTAACATCAACTTTAACTGCATGCGAATGTCCTTTTGTTCGGCAATCAACAGTCTTGGAACCCATCGCGCACAAACACGTCTCATGTGTAATGTTTCTGCCACCAACGTGTGGGTGGAACCCAGTAAGGTAATTCGTCGATCCTCTCTCACAATGGCAGCAGCAGTGTTGAGGTATTTTTCCCTAAGAGCAGTAACTGGAGCACTTTCCTTTGAAATTGATTATCTCCCCTTTTTAAACACTTTAAACCAAACGGAACTGTGATCTAAACGTTTCACAGCTTTTTTGAACAAATCAAAGGAAACAAAAAGTTTTTGGTATAAAATGTATTTGGGGAAAATTATGTTTTGTTGAAAACATTTACCTTGCATGCTTAAACAGTATCAACACAAACAAGCAATTGGGATCCTGCCAACATTTTCTTTATTAAGTTATGCTGTCGACACTCGTGCACACTCGTGCGCCCCCTTTCTGATTTTGGGGGCTCAAGTGTACTGAAAAAGAGTATTTTTGGTGAAATTTCCATGTATATTTTTGGTTGAATGCAATACTTCAGCTGTATATCTCTTACAGATAATGTAAAGACAGAGAAGATTAGTTTCGATTGCGATGCCGTTTTAAACATGCAAACAGACAGACTGACATTATTTAAATTAAATTGTAGTAGGCCAGACAGCATCCATAAACTCTTATTAGCGCTGCCGCCCGAGTCTGCTCATTCTTTCTTCCTCCGCCTTACGCCTCCGCACTGGAAATTCCAGGTCACGGAGACGAAATAATGACCTCTTACTGTACGCTGTACGGTATGCAGTCCACGTATACCAACATACACACATCTCGCTCGTAAATTACTTGACATCCGCCACTTCATCCCTACGAAAGGTAAGACAGTACGTGGTAGCAGTATGAAGTATCCCTTGGAAGCCTAGTTTTGTTTTCGTTGATGCTTTAACCCTTTTACTGCTACCGGGGGATGTAAGAGGGTGAGTCAAATCAAAACCTTAAATATTTTTAAAAATATTATTTATAATGCAGAAGTGGTACAAAGCTGTATCACTTTTCAACATAATCTTCCCCACACTACGGCCGCGCCGTGGCTCAGTGGTTAGACCGCTTGGCTCTCACCAAGGTTGCCCGGGTTCGATCCCAGGCGACCGCAAAGTGAGATTTGTTGTGGACAACACGGCGCTGGGGCGGGTTTTATCCGGGACCTCCGGTTTCCCCCGCCATCTCATTCCACCGCTGCTCCATCTACATTTCATGTATCATCAGTGTCACCGCCTGCGGTGCCATATGTAGTAAAAACGGGCGTTAAACACTACACATTTCATTTCCCCCCACACTCAATGCAAGTGCTCCAGCGCTTACAAAGTGCATACATGCCTTTAGAAAAAAATTATTTTGGTAGTCCACGCAACCACTCATGCACCGCGTGGCGTATCTCTTCATGGAAACGGAACTTCTTTTCTCCCATTGCATCTTTGAGTGGTCCAAACATATGGAAATCACTTGGGGCAAGGTCTCGTGAGTATGGTGGATGAGGAAGACTGTGACTGTTGATACTGTTGTACTGGAATTGTGAGGCGTTGCATTGTCATGTTGCAAAAGGATACCTGCTGACAGCAATCCACGTCGCTTTGATTTGCTACTGCCAGTAGGGTAAGGTAAGGTAATTTCGCAGTATTTTCACAGAACACAACGTTTTTATTATATTAAACTAAGATACACTTTTGGAAACATTTTGTTTCGCTAATTACATAACTGACAAACATTTTAATAAAGAATCACATTTTTGTGAACAATGTATTTTGAACAATGATAAGCATAATGACAGTCTGTGCAGGTAGGAAAGTTTGGAATACGGAAGTTCATTTTGCAGTAGTGGTAAGGTAATTTTGCAACAGTAGATCATTCGATCCCTAAAGTTCACAATCATCGTCTTCAGAACCGGAAGCTTCACAACATGTATCACACATGTAAAAAGCTTCGGCCGTTTGCTGTGTTTGACAATTGTCATGATAAGGTGTCAAACAGAATGAGCACTGTGTCCATGATGCACCTGTCTTTTTCTTCACATCAACCGAATATGCCTTAGAGCAAACGCCACCAATCCAATAATCATCTTTATTGTTGCCTGGATGTTGCCGTTTGGTCGAACTCCCTGCAAAATTCACTGTGGACTGAATGCCTTCAGCTAGATTGAGGCATTTGGCTAATGAGCCCTTTTTGTCTGTTTCCTTGTGGGGTGCTTAGGGGCATTAGGGATTTCCAGCAGGTGTTCAACGTTTGGCACCGACTCATCCCGTTCAGATGAAGGTGGAGTTTCATTTCTAGATCCATCAGATACAGCAGTTAGATTAAATGACCCTTGCTTAGTCAACTTACTGAGTGCTAGTGCCTCTTTTGGAACAGCATCATAGTTCAAGGCGCATGCACCAGCTTTTTTGAAAGCATTAATGATGTTCACAGGTGAAAAACTTTGGAGGAAAGGCATGTTGAATGAAGAGTTCATAAAAGTTGAAACGATTGGTTTTTTGTGGGGATGTTCCAACATGTAGGAGTTGAGTTGTTTTTTTGGACCAGTGGCTTTTCAAAGTCTTGTAAACACCCACATCAAGAGGTTGCAGCAAATGACTTGTGTGTGTAGGTATCGTCATTATGTAAATGTGATTTGCCTTAGCCAAATTTATGACCTCAATTCCAATATGAGAGCTGTGTGAGTCCATTAATAAATAAAGCGACCTTTCTGATGTAACAGAAACAATGAAGAATTTGAACCATTCGAGGAACAGTTCTGCAGTAATCCAGCCTTTTGGCTGGATTTGGCAATATTAGGTAAGGTAATTTAGCAATAGTCTAAAATTAATTGGTTTTTGTGATTATGTATGCAGACTACTTACATCTCTTAAGTGTGCAACTATTGTTGCGCAGGAACACGTAGAACTGATGTAAGAGCAACTTAAACAGCTGAAGAGCTGAATGGTTCAAGATGTAGACGCAATTTCATAACAAAACGTTCTGGTTTCTTAAGGTTCTTGTGCGCTTATGCGTCACAAAACAAATTCACACCATTGTTCATACAACACAGTACACCACATAGGTCAATTTCCTGTTACTAAAATATGCGTAACTTGCTTTAAATGGCTGGAAATTAAATTTAAACTTGGATAGGTATATGATGTCTTCCACTTCGACTGAAAACTCGTCACTAAATGAGAAAAGTTTTGTTCTGTGCATTCCAATGACAGCATAGGTCTGGAATGCGTCTCAGTTTCAAGGGAAAATATTATTCTACCTGCTGAGAAAGCTGTGAAACCTTATTACAATAGGCAAGTGCGCAGCATGCTCTTAAAAATATGCTGCGAAATTACCCATACTGCAAAATTACCTTACCTTACTCTACAACAGTTGCAACAATGACAGTCTTCCTCATCCACCATACTCACCAGACCTTGCCCCAAGTGACATCCATATGTTTGGACCACTCAAAGACGCAATGGGAGGAAAGAAGATCTGTTCCGATGAAGAGCTACACCACGTGGTGCATGAGTGGTTGCGCGGACTACCAACAGAATTTTTTCTAAAGACATTTATGCACTTTGTAAGCGCTGGAGCACTTGCATTGAGCGTGGTGGAGATTATGTTGAAAAGTGATGCGGCTTTGTACCACTTTTGAACAGTAAATAATATTTAAAAAGTATTTAAGGTTTTCATTTGACTCACCCTCGTAGATTTATGGAAAATACTGCCATCTATGAAATGATCGCAGAGTTATGAGGTATAAGTATCGAGCCAGAACTGCAGGATATTTAGTTAGATCATACCCTAGTATCTTACCACTCCAAAGCTTCCCACATAACCATTTATTTTCGAAAAGGCTGCGCTAAATTCAAATTGATATTTTACCTAAGCTTCTGCTACACTAGAACTTCCATGAATAGAGAATCAGGGAGTGTTCATTTCAAGTGAGAACAGAAAATGAAGCCATAAGCTGACATGAATAATTTGGGCATTTGTATCCTTCGGTTTCTTGAAGCTTTCCATATATAATTGAAGACACACTCACCTGTCTCTAGTCAACTGCTTAGTATTTCACCTGAGGAAATGATCTTTTTAAAAATACAGAAATGGGATAAATAATGGAGCAGATAGTTAGTGTTAGGTTATTTGGGAGTTAAGGATACCAATGACTGAAAATTTGAAATCCTGAACCAATAACGCTAGCTTTTTAAAATTTATACCATAGATGTAACCTAGTGCAAATATCATACAGCCCAAATTTTATCAATTTTACTTTCATAATTTGAAAAATATGGCCAAATTTATTTATTTCGGTTACGTCATCTAAAAGGTCCCTTGCGAGAAAATAACTTCTACTGGTCGCGAATCTAGAAAGTGATTGACATTCGTATGGAGAGAGAGGCGACGTTGCCGCTTATTGCTGCCACGTGGAGAGCGCGATAGGATTACGGGTGCGAAGGTGATTTAGTTGCGACTACAATGGGTTATTATTAATTATTATTGTTATTGTTATTATTATTATTATTATTATTATTATTATTATTATTATTATTATTATTATTATTATTATTATTATTATTATTATTATTATTATTATTATTATTATTATTATTATTACTATTATTATTATTATTATTATTATTATTATTATTATTATTATTATTATTATTATTATTATTATTATTATTATTATTATTATTATTATTATTATTATTATTATTATTATTATTATTATTATTATTATTATTATTATTATTATTATTATTATTATTATTATTATTATTATTATTATTATTATTATTATTATTATTATTATTATTATTATTATTATTATTATTATTATTATTATTATTATTATTATTATTATTATTATTATTATTATTATTATTATTATTATTATTATTATTATTATTATTATTATTATTATTATTATTATTATTATTATTATTATTATTATTATTATTATTATTATTATTATTATTATTATTATTATTATTATTATTATTATTATTATTATTATTATTATTATTATTATTATTATTATTATTATTATTATTATTATTATTATTATTATTATTATTGTTATTATTATTGTTTATAATACTGTACACAAAGATAATAGAACAGTCGTGGATCTACACGCAAACGTAGAAGATGCAAGAACAGATCAATGTAAAGAATATCGTAACATAAGAGGTATACCTGTGACATTTTGATGCTTAATGAAGTGGGAGAAATGCCGCTTACATAATTCTTTTCCGGGAGTTTCTAATTTAGATACCGATGCCTGACTTTCTTCTTTAAAATACTTTTCTTCCCCAATCTTAACCACAGTGTTCTTACTGATAGCTACAGCACGCGAAGTCCTATCAAGCATCTTATAGAATGGAATACTAGGCTCCCCTTTCAATTTCTCCTCTTCTAAGTTATTATCTGTCACGGAGTATATTACTCGAATTTCCTGTGCCTGTCCTTTAATTGGAATACCTTTACCAAAAGTAGTTTTATTTGGTTCCCGAACACGTTCAGGTTTTCGCTTGTCAATATTTTTAGACATAATTAAACATTCATTAAAACACAATTGCAAATGATCACAACACACGCACAGATACACGAACTCACAAACACGTAAACCAAGGGAAATTGTCACAAAATGCAAAGGAACTTGCCAGTACAGGATCTCTAACTGTTGTAACCTTATATAAAATAACAGCAACATATACGTCAAGGCATGTTTACTCAGCGTTATCGGAAGAGAAACAAGAACCAAGGTATTGTATTTACTGCAGCGTTTGCGTGACTCGCTCGCCCGCACGTCATGCTACGCACGTGTTAGAATATTGGCAACCAAGATTTAGCGTCTAACGTTGTCATGGAAACGTCTGGACTCTAATTGGTCCTTCTAATGGTTACTATGACAACCGTTATGACGTACTCATCCCCTTCCATTTATTTAGAGCGTTTTTCCATGTGCTTACTAACTGTGAATCACGTTTTAGTTTGACGGCCAGTATAAATTTTTGTCTAATATTTTAGCAACTGTATCCCAATACATCCATTTTTTGAATTTTCCCTAGGTTTCTTTGTGTCTCAATAAATTTAGGCTTCAGAAATTTTTAAAGCTATGAATATGCCTTTTGTGCCCAAAATTTGAACATTTACTGTATTTTGAAGTAAAGGTGTGCTTAAGTGCATCTCACAATAAAATGCAGGCCAATTTCTACTCACCGTATCTATGAAGTGATGCACATCAATTGCTTATGCACTGGAAAAGGTTGCTGCACGCATTGGTCGGTAGTTTGATGCAGCTTATTGTTACATTGTAAATTTTGAAACACTGTGGCCTATCCTCAGGGTAGAGCAAGAGTTCCGTCAAAGGGTATGCGTGGATATGTATGGGAGTAAGGATGGTTCTAATGACAATGGAATGTAAGTTCCAGACTGGTTTAATGATTGCTTCTTTTTTATCATTACATCAAACTCGAAGTTGCAGACCAAGGGTTACCAATATAACACTTTCAGATTTACTGTATGTCAAATGCATATTACACGATAACAATTAATTCGTTATTTACGTAGGAACCGATAGATACCTTTTCTCCTCGGTTCTCATCTGCCTTCCCAGAAGACCTAACCAGCTGTCTTCTTAATGGACCGCCAGCTCAGTTGGGTGCTTTCCTCAAGTTCCATTAGTCTAAGCATAGCCCGCTCACATTCCTTTAAGCCGTGGCACTCGCCAGCTGGAGTGTTAGGACTAAAAGTTACAGATTTCTCCACTACTCACCGTATGACGCTGGCTGATGACCCCTGTTCCAACATACAGCTGCAATGTGTTGACATTACAGACGCAGAACTTTCCGATGCAGTGGTTTTCAGTTTAAGAATTTACTTTTTTCAAACACTTCCGTTATCGCAGAAGCAATGCACCTTAATATCACAGGAATATAATGTTTGGACATCAGTTCACTTAGCAGTTCTGAATGCTTTCAGTTCTCTGTACACACGAGATAAGAACAATGTTGCATTGCTGGCATTATGTATTCCTGTAGGCTTTTTCTCACACATACTTTAGGTAGCATAGATACAGCAGTTGTTATACATTTCTCTGTAACTGCCAAAAGAGAAACAATCTCTGGAGGTGGGTAGGAGAACGTGGAGTTTTCGTCCCTTTTGAATATTAGATTTACAAGGGATGCTGTACACTTGGAGGTAGACACTTTAGTAAGACAGATGGCACAAAAGAATTCGGCCGCTATTTTTTTTAACTATAAAACCTCCTAGATATGCCAGTAATAAGTGGACTGTTGCATGAAACGAGGCTGTCTAGGAAGAAAAGAAACTAAGTAAGTAAACAGTTAAAAGCAGTTTAACAATATACGTTAGTAGGTCTTATAAGACAGAAATTCACATTACCTTTAATGTTGTTCAATTCGCCCAATATTACGATTATTATGTCTGGAAGCTGTGTTGCAGTGTACAATGGTATCTTTTATCAATAATTGAATCGATTTATGAAAATTATTGGTTTCATAATAACGTAATCTTTCTTCATTTGCTTGTTGCTTGTTTACAAATTCTTTATGCCTTTTATTTGCTCCCCATAATTTACATCTGAAGGTGTTATTCTCCCTTTTCTAATCTCTTTAATTTGGAAATTGTCTTCCTCAGTCTGAATTGCAGCTCAGTTATAAGTACGTGCATCTGTGACATGATCCAGCACTGTTACCGCTTTCTCTGCTAGAACTGCGTCTCTGTGTGTAAGCGTATTTTTGAAATTTGTCGCCTTGGTGTTGCTTGTTTCACTAATTTATAATCTGGATAGTTCGGAAAAATGCTTGGAATACTTCCTGTCTTCAGCAGTTTAATTTTACAGCCTGGCTTACAGTCGTCCTCAGTAAAATGCAAACTGCACACGACTGTTGAATTAGATATCATTTACCACGAAATTAGAGCGCGATATAGCTTTTAGCCATTGTTTACGTAGTTCTTCTTCTACTGGAAATTCATGGAAACTGATCCCTTTTGATTTTGCTTTCTTACTTTTACAGAAGGGTACGCAACAATACACCATATGAAATACAAAGTATGGAGCTCATAATTGCTGCTACGCTGTTTGATGTAATTATTGCTACTACTGCTGTTATAATGATGATGATGATGATAATAATAATACGTAATTCTTACATTTGGAGCACTGCTATGTATGTTTCGGAGACCTGGACTTTGGAAAAACGGAGAGCTTTGAAATATAGTGCCGTCTATTGTATATTTTTGTACTATAAAACTGTCATGGAAAATATACCTACTAAGATAATGAACTGCCACCATTTACGGCATAACAGTAAAAGTAATAATAATAAACTATGACATGTTGTGCTCATACTTATGATTACTAATATTATCTCTTATTTATGCCCAGTTTTCTTGTTCGCTTGCTTTAGATTGTTGTCAACAGCACTTCATGTAAAATTCACTTTCAATAATAATAATTTGAGATCATAAAATTGGTTCAAACTGTCACCACAAAACTAAATGTCGGCAAGGCCACTGACGGCTACAAGGGGATATTTTATGGGTCAGCCTTGAGAGCTCCAAGCCGCAAAAAATGGCAAACACTGCTCGGTCGCTTAAATGGGTAGCAATCCGACTGAGTGCCGAGGCTTAAAGCGATGTGAGCGGACTATGTTGTAACACTAAAACTGCGACGCAAGAAGCATCTTAAAATATGAAAAATGCTGTGTGACTTTGTGGGTTCGTGGAATAAAAAGTCCAATTACACCACTCAACAATGTTCTTTATTTCCACCGACTTACAGTTTAACACTTGCCAATTACATAAAATTACTTGCTGCACACAGTTACAATTCACCAGTCCGTCCGTTACAATTTCACTGTACTCGCGGTTACGTAAGCTCCGGTACACATTCACAGTTACGCACAGTCTTCCGTTGCACAACCCTTTCGTTCATTAGCACGTCACTGACTAAATCTTACACCAAGAACTGCGACTGTCTTCTCGCTCACACTCACTAACCAACTGATTGACCAACTCAACACAGCACAACAACTGACTGACTAACTCACTCCGTCTGTCTGGAACCCTCTTTATAGGAATATCGCCGGTTTCTAGTGACCAGGAGAATGTTCCAGACTCCGTAATTTCTGGAACCAGGTGGGCAGAAACAGACGCCCACTGCCTGTCAAATACTACAAGACAAACGAGGGGAAGGTGTGGCTAATGCGGTCCTCCCCCCTGTATTCCGTTCCCAGCTGGTTACAGGGTGCTCCAATGCTCCCGTTACACTGCTCCCTCCTCAAAGCTGTTCGCCCACGAACAGCCCCATCGTAGCGTGCGAGGCGGTCCAGGTGTACCACCAGCATCTGCCCGGAGTCTGAGCCAGAAGTAGCGCTGCCGTAGTTTGTGAATCATTCGGTTCGTTCCCAGGTGTCCTCCTGAAGTACCGGCGTGCACTTCCTCCAAGGCTTCCGGGACCTTGCTCCGGGGAAGTACCAACTGTTCTCTCTGCGCCTTCCCATCGGGTGACTCCCATACCCGGAATAGCACGCCCACTCTGGTCTTCAACGAGTCCCATTGGGCCCAGTGCGAATTGTAGGTGGCGCTCCTCGGTGCGATGTCCTCCCAGGTCGGTCTCGTCCCTGCGTCCACTTCCCTCAAGAGTGGCCCGAAGTCTGCGTCCGCCAGCTGCTCCCTCCTCAGGCCTGCGCTATCCCAGCCTTCAGCAGGCACTGCCACAACTACTCGGACTGCTGCGGCACGCTCCTCCTCTTCCACTCTTGTGCGCTCGTGGCCGTCCTGGATCTGCGATAGGACACCTCCAATGCAATGGTCGCTGGCGTCGGTGTCCACAATGAAGGCGCCACCCGGTTGTGGGAAACCCAAAATAGGAGCACTGCACAGGGTCCCCTTCGGGTGCTGGAAAGCGTCTTCGGCGTCCTCCGTCCACACATAAGGCCGGTTTTCCTCCGTCAGGCGGGCGAGGGGCTTTGCGATGTTGTTGGCCTTTTCCTCTAAATCATTAAGGCGGTCGTCTACTTGACCCTTCCGCTTGCCCGGGTTCGTGACGTCATCCCCCACGCCGGCCAACCGTTCCTCAAACTTGGCGGCGAGAGCCTCATTCGCCACCTTCATTTCGGTAGCCAGACCGTCATTCGCTGCTCTCATTTCCGTGGTTAACTCGGCCTTCATTTGTTCCATCTTCTCGGCGATGTTCTCCCTAGCCGTCCTGATTAGTTTCAACTCCGCGGCCAGGTTATTTCTAGTCTCCAGCACTTCCGCGGCCAGGTTATTTCTAGTCTCCAGCTTCTCTGTTAATTCGGCCTGCATTTCTTCCATCTTCCTGGTGATGTTGTCTTTAGCCGTCTTTATTTCTTGCAGTTCCGCTAAAATCTTTTCTAATGCTGCCTCCATCGTTGTAATGTTCGGTGATGTTGTTTTCCCGCTTCCTGACACCAGTGTGACTTCGTGTTATATCCCACTTCTGACGCCAGTGTGACTTTGTGGGTTCGTGGAATAAAAAGTCCAATTACACCACTCAACAATGTTCTTTATTTCCACCGACTTACAGTTTAACACTTGCCAATTACATAAAATTACTTGCTGCACACAGTTACAATTCACCAGTCCGTCCGTTACAATTTCACTGTACTCGCGGTTACGTAAGCTCCGGTACACATTCACAGTTACGCACAGTCTTCCGTTGCACAACCCTTTCGTTCATTAGCACGTCACTGACTAAATCTTACACCAAGAACTGCGACTGTCTTCTCGCTCACACTCACTAACCAACTGATTGACCAACTCAACACAGCACAACAACTGACTGACTAACTCACTCCGTCTGTCTGGAACCCTCTTTATAGGAATATCGCCGGTTTCTAGTGACCAGGAGAATGTTCCAGACTCCGTAATTTCTGGAACCAGGTGGGCAGAAACAGACGCCCACTGCCTGTCAAATACTACAAGACAAACGAGGGGAAGGTGTGGCTAATGCGGTCCTCCCCCCTGTATTCCGTTCCCAGCTGGTTACAGGGTGCTCCAATGCTCCCGTTACAATAGCGAGGAAACAAGGATACAGAATTAGAATTCAGATCTAGCACTAGCATCCACGTAATTTTAAAACTAGATTAGAACACTTAAAATGGCTTGCGGGTGCTATGTAAGCAGTTTTTGGATTCAGCAAGGCTTACACTATTTTACAGACTAAAAAGAGGAATAGGTGACTTTTTGCAAATGTTCATGACACTACAGTCATACATATCCTTCAGTAGCAGCTCTTCGTAGAAACTTAACTTAATTGGAATATCGTCTTCAGTTATGAACTTTACTAACAGTAAATATAGAACAACAGTGACAACTGATAACTTGAATTAATATCAAAAGAATAAGAGCCAATATAAAACTAATATATGTGTTATTTATATAATTAATTAAAACTATATCCCGAAAGCTATTCTGATATTGCTATGCATTCAAAATATAAAAAATGTTATATCTGGAAATAATGATAAAGCCCAGATATGTTCAAAGGTTGAACTGAAAATGGAATTTAAGGCCAGTTCAAACGTTAATGCTTTAAACTAATTTAAAATAAAGTGTCATTTTACAGATCTTGATCACAAGAGGTACAGTTCAACTGACAGTATACATGACCTGGAATTGAACCACTCGTGACCAAGTGTAATAAATTCAGAGGATTTTATTATATGTACGTGCAATATAGAGACACAAAAGTTGTACCGACATAGACACAGACACAGACAAAGCAACAAATTACCATTCTTGTTATGCAAGCAAATCTGCCGCTCTCCTTCTGTGATAGGCGAACCTTAATTATAGTAAAGGATCTACAAATCTGTAGTCCGTTTTGTAATCACTAGGGGGCGGATTTTGCCCTGTTTGTCTATTTTATTCCTTTGTTCAGGAACGTAGGCTTCTAAGTTATAAGCACGTTTCCTACAATTATTAGCTTAATTTCTTAGTTTTATAGTGCCTATAAATGCCTATTTCATATGTTTGTGCCTATTCTGCTTATTACTGCCGAAAACTGTCTTTTTAGTCAACTTCTTCTGTTTGTAATTTGTGACAACAGCTTTTGCATTTGTTGGTTTCAACGTGAAGTTTTTGTGGAAGAGAAATTTCTTACTGCTCCACATTGGATATACAAAAAGGGATTTATTAAGGAGACACATGTCTGCAAATTGGCCCAAAACTTACAACAATACCAAATTTGGTTTTCTTTTGTCATAAAATTAATATAGACATACTTCAATAATATAAAGTTCTTTTTTCTAGCGGCATTACAGAAAAAGTGACATGAATATTTAAACAACTCAACACCTGTATGGTAGCTGCTATTACGTAATTTTAACTTTAGATTTCTCAGATTCTATATTTTCTAACTTCAAAATGTTCCACTGGATGCAGTTTTCTATTAATCTGTATGAAATTCTAAACATTCCTGTAAGGGCAACTGCATATTAAGTGTACCCATTTATATTTGTTGTCTTTTTGATATTTGTATTGAAAAGGATTATAATGCTTACTTGTTACTGAAAACGCTTAGGAAAATAAAACTTGTTAAATAGGTATGATTATTTTTTCCCTTCGTTGATATGGCGAAGACAAATATTTCAAATAGGTACAGGTCATTAATAGCTTAAAATGGGTGCAGAAACTTATACTACAAGTATTAATGTACCCCAAAAATTAATTAATTTTTAAAATTACAATATGTGCGACATTTTGAAAATCGCCTGTAATTCAGACATAAACTGTTAATTCCTCAGAAACTATTGTAACTAGAAAGTTGAAACTTGGTATTATTCCATTCTTGATCGACCACAGAACTAAATGGTATAAATTTGAAACAAATCTAACAAAATCTTCAGATATTTGAATTTTCACCCTTAAGCCCCCCCCCCTTTCCAAAACCCATGTTTTTGTTTTTTGACATAGTTAATTACTCCACACCTTTCTGCACATTATGGTTCTTACTTAGTGAAGTGGATTTATATGTGTTTTAATTATCCGACAATATCTGTTATTTTAACTTGCTGAGGAGCCATTTACGAAATTTGGAATAAATGTAGAACTATTTCGTCTAAGGAGCCGCAAAATAGTATGTGCTTAGCGAATTTGTTGCGATGATTGTCATTTTGTTATAGTGCATTATGATAGCCATTTTACCAAAATTGTGCATAGTGCCTATTTAGATGCCTATTTTGCCTATTTTAGTGGCTTCTTGCCTGCCTATTTCACACATTTTAGTGCCTATAAATCCGCTCCCTGCTCAAAGCATATGAGAACCCCTAGTGATCTACCGGGAAACATAGGAGTCAGTTGGAGAATTTAATGTCATGTCGGCATGTTGGTCATATCAGCTCAGTTAGTTAGAGCAACCGCACGGAGAGCGGGATTCAAATCCGTGGTTCAAATCCCGACTATGGCATTGAATTTTTCAGCCTGGCTCTACTCATTCAAACCTTAGCCTTCAGTTTACCTCATCATGACCTAAAATTAGGTACCTCTAGAAAAAGTCATATTTTGCAGAGCTTAAGTGACAGGTGTGTAGAGATTTAAAAGTTATTGGCAATGAGGCAATACAAGAATGCCATGTTTTATTTTTGAGTGGGATAGTAAAGTCCGATTCTAGCACTGGAGAAGACAACATTGTAAGCAAAGAGACAGTCTCGTGCCAGAAATGAAAAACAATCAAACATTCAGGAGTGTCTTGCGGATCCAAAAATTTTTATCTTAACCTCTTTACACATAAAATCAGGCTTAATGAAGCAATTTATTTTGGCTTTAAATAAGAATGAGAACTGCTACAAATAAATCTGTTTCCTGAAATATCTGAAGCTAAATTTAAGAGGAAATATTTCGTAGTTGGACCACGGATTAGGAAGTTGTTTTCTGATATCTTATTTTAAATAAATGAAAGTGCGGTGTTTAACGCCCGCTTTTACTACATACGGCACCGCAGGCGGTGACACTGATGATATATGAGATGATGATGGAGCAACGGTGGAATGAGATGACGGGGGAAACCGGAGGTCCCGGAGAAAACCAGCCCCAGCGCCGCGTTGTCCACCACAAATCTCATTTTGCGGTCGCCTGAGATCGAACCCGGGCCGCCTTGGTGCGAGCCAAGCGGTCTAAACACTGAGCCATGACGCGGCCATCTTATTTGAAGAAACGATGACATATACTGAAAAACCGGCATGGATTGGTTATAAGAGCGTCATCCTAAAGTTTCTGAGAAATTAAAAGGATTCAAATTACAATAATATTATAGAGGATATGCTTAAGAAATTTTTAAAGCTGGGTTGCAATATGAGTGTGAAGGTGCTTTTTCCTGCACTATCATTTGCATGTTTTTTCTTCAGAAATTTCGGCTTTGTCAGCAAGGTGAACGATTTCACCAGGACATAAGGGAAATAGAATGACGTGCCTTTCAAGGCAAAGTGTATAAAAGCAGTGTAATCTTTAAATATATGTGATTATTTAGAACAGATGTAAAATATTAGTTTATTATGAAGAGTTTTGTGTTGACAGTTGTAGATTTATTAATATTTATACAAATATAACTATTTGTAGCCAAAAATCTCACTTATCTTAAGAAAAATAATGTCGATTTTTCTCCTTAGTTATTAGTAAAAATTGAAATCGATTTCACGAACACTTGTGCGCGTCGACAGTCAAAAACAAATTCGTCGTTAAGGAAGTTACTATGTTATTATGTTGTTTTTTTTCAGCATTACTAAAACCTGAAAACGAAACAAACTTAAGAACAGAATCAGCTGCTGGTATTTCAAAATTCGTTACGCGATATCTACTTTTTAAGATAAATATTGTTTCGCAAACTATTAAACGTATCGGACCATTTAATTGTTTTAATAGTTCAACTTCTGGATTTATTTCATGGGTAAATGACCAAAAATTGTCTGCTACGGCCGATTTATCAGTTGGTTTATACTTAATGTTACGAAAACGTTCTTTCGTTCTGGTTTCCAAATTACGTTTTGTCTTTCCAATATAAACCTGATCACAATCTGAACAATCAAATTGATAAATACCAGATCTTTTATTATTGGGAATTTCATCTTTTTAAGAGTAGTGTAGTAAATTTAATACTATATTTATTTTAAGGAACTAAAGCTATACCAAACTGTTTAAAGACTTTCTGTAATTGTTTATTAAACCAAGGATGGTAAGTAAATTTTTTAAAATTATAATCGTATTTTATTTTTAAGGGAAGAAATGTCATTAACTGTTTTTTGCTATTTGAATTTTTCAACTTTTTATTTATAAAGTCTTTATTAAAACCATTATTTTTTGTCCTAGTCGATCCATCAGTTTACCTCCAGCATATCGATAAATCCTTATTTCCTTAATAAGTAATTCCCGTTAATTACTTAAAATTTCTCACTTGTGCACGTCCACTCATCACTTTCGTCTTTCCCGCATCATCTTTCTACCATCCAGGTTACAGAACATATATTTTTGAAGATTATTGATTTCCTGTTAATATGTAAAACTTTTATATTCACCGCGACATCTTTTACGTCATCATGAATCAAGATTATTGATTTATCTTCTCCAAGCAACCGCTCATCCTTTGTATATATTGTCATTACATGGACCACTAATAGTCAGTTTATTTTGATTATTATAATTGTGACTCAACGTACTCCATATAAGCAGTAATTAGCTCAATGAACAAAAAGAATATACTTTCGGTAAGCGAAGCTGCTTTAGATATATAAACTTTAGAAGACTACCATTCCCACACTCAATTATTTGTTACCTTGACATTGCGTCTGTGTACATTCTAGCTACTTCCTGTTTTCACATAACAAAAGATCACTGAATCCTAAGACAAAATGAAAGACCATAGTAAAATGTCATATAAAACTTTGAACATTATTAAAACCTTTCTTTCCTGGAGTAACATACTACAGGTAGGGCCATCTCTGGGCGGCACAAGCTGCTGTTTATTGTTTATGAGCGACAGTGTTTCACCTAGCGGAAGATCTGTATAACTACAATAATGTTTCGTGTGTAACGTATGTTTCTAGCAATCAAAGAATCATAAAATCGAATGCTATGATAAAGTTTCCAATAAAAAAGGCAAATTTGGCCAAATCTGCCCCCAAATTATGTCACTTTTGATGAACTCTCTTTGTGTATGCCATCTCTAATATCTGACGTTTATTACAATTAACGCACCACCGGTACATATGTGGAACTCAGAGGACCACATAAAAGATTGTATAAGAAGTCATGGGCTAGCTGAGGACAGCCACAGCAGGAAGCCGAGTCTACAAGTGAAACATCCTGATAGGTTCTTCAGTTTTAGTTTAGTCCCCACCCCCACCATTCTGTTAGCAATACGGCCCTGCTTAAACAGCCATGCTGATATAAATTATTTTTAATGGAATACTCATTACTTTTTAAGTATGTCAGAGGTCATAAATATACAAAAACTATCCTCACGCGTCCTGTGATTAATTATTTACGTATATTGTAATCATCATTATTATTGGTATCATTGTTATGTCATATACGACGTGGTTAGGCTTTCATGTCTTGCTTAACGAAGGAAAGCAATGTGAAGGTCATCACATAGCGACTTAGACTAAAATAATTGACTAAACTCCTAATTCTTCTGTATTGTCCTACATCCGGTGTAGAAGAAGCTGAATACACAAAAATAATAAACATAGAATAAGTAAAACAACAAAGAAGTTAACCAATTTTTGCAATTATTTGTACATTTATGAGTATGACAATAAATGGGAACAAAAAAACCCATGAGATGCCAGACCAAATCTCAAACTACGTGATTAGTAACTAACCTTCATGTACGTCTTGCCCCTCTCGAAGTTTATCGAAATGGATATGAAGTAACCTTACAAACGTTCTATGGCAACTGTGACATTTTTAACAAACAGTTTGAAATGATTTGTTGATTATAACTCAAAATATGTTCCAACAAACTGTTTCGATGGTTCTGTAGAATTAAAATAGTAATATGAAAATAATGAACGAAATGTACGCGTATATATATTCAATTTGGGGACTTCCTTTCTCAAACTGAAGTATTTGTACGTCCAATATTGTGTTAATTTACACTACTGCAACTACTCGTTTATACTAATTAAACACAAGGTTAAGCCTAAACTTCTACTCAGTTACTACAATCACGATATTCCATAGAAGGTACTACAAATTACAATCCTCTATCACTGCATCAAATATTACATGTGGAGCCATCTATGAACAGCAGATACAGTCGGTGAGCGGTTGTATCTTCTAGCGGGCAGGAATACAGTTAAAAGAAACTTTACTATAATATATATGTTTATATCGGTAAATGAATGTTTTAATGTTACACTACTTTCTCACACCACTCTACCACATAGGACGTTTTTCCTATCTACTCCAAGTTTAAGATAAATATTGTGACTTTGTGGGTTCGTGGAATAAAAAGTCCAATTACACCACTCAAAAATGTTCTTTATTTCCCCTGACTTACAGTTTAACACTTGCCAATTACACAAAATTACTTGCCGCACACAATTACAATTTACCAGTTCGTCCGTTACAATTTCCTTGTACTCGCGATTACATAAACTCCGATGCACATACCAGTTACGTACAGTCTTCCGTTGCACAATCCTTTCGTTCATTAACACGTCACTGACTAACACTGCCTTCTTACACCAAGAACTGTCCTCAATCACACTAACCAACCAACTGACTGACTGACTCAACCAACAACTGACTGACTCACTGACTAGCTGCAGCCCTTTTTATAAGCATCTCGCCGTCTTCTAGACGTTTCCAGATGATGAAAGATCCCGTAATTTCTGGAACCAGGTGGAAGAGAAACAGACCACACAATTATGTTTCTTTCCCCAGTCGTCCCTGTCACCACTATAAGACAAACGAGGGAAGGGCGTAGCTAACATTGACCTCCCCCGTCTTCCGCACACAGCTGCTTTACAGGGTGTTCCAACGGTCGCGTTACACTGCTCCCTCCTCAAAGCTGTTCGCCCCGAACAGCCCCAACGTAGCGTGCGAGACGGTCCAGGTGTACCGCCAGCATCTGCTCGGAGTCTCAGCCAGAAGTAGCGCTGCCGTAGTTTGTGAATCATTCGGTTCGCTCCCAGGTGTCCTCCTGAAATACCGGCGTGCACTTCCTCCAAGACTTCCGGGACCTTGCTCCGGAGAAGTACCAACTGTCCTCTCTGCGCCTTCCCATCGGGTGACTCCCATACCCGGAACAGCACGCCCTCTCTGGTCTTCAACGAGTCCCATTGGGCCCAGTGCGACTTGTAGGTGGCGCTCCTCGGTGCGATGTCCTCCCAGGTTGGTCTCGTCCCTGCGTCCACTTCCCTCAAGAGTGGCCCCAAGTCTGCGTCCGCCAGCTGCTCCCTCCTCAGGCCTGCGCTATCCTAGCCTTCAGCAGGCACTGCCACAACTACTCGGACTGCTGCGGCACGCTCCTTCTCTTCCACTCTTTTCCGCTCATGGCCGTCCTGGATCTGCGATAGGACACCTCCAATGCAATGGTCGCTAGCGTCGGTGTCCACAATGAAGGCGCCACCCGGTTGTGGGAAACCCAAAATTGGAGCACTGCACAGGGTCCCCTTCGGGTGCTGGAAAGCGTCTTCGGCGTCCTCCGTCCACACGTAAGGCCGGTTTTCCTCCGTCAGGCGGGTGAGGGGTTTTGCGAAGTTGTCGGCCTTTTCCTCTAAATCATTAAGGCGATCGTCTACTAGACCCTTCCGCTTGCCCAGGTTCGTGACGTCATCCCTCACGTCTGCCAACCGTTCCTCAAACTTGGCGGCGAGAGCCTCGTTCGCCACCTTCATTTCGTTAACCAGACCGTCATTCGCTGCTCTCATTTCCGTGGTTAACTCGGCCTTCATTTGTTCCATCTTCTCGGCGATGTTGTCCCTAGCCGTCCTGATTAGTTTCAGTTCCGCGGCCAGGTTATTTCTAGTCTCCGGTATCTCTGTTAGTTCCGCTAAAATCTTTTCTAATGCTGCCTCCATCGTTGTAATGTTCGGTGATGTTGTTTTCCCGCTTCCTGACACCAGTGTGACTTTGTGGGTTCGTGGAATAAAAAGTCCAATTACACCACTCAAAAATGTTCTTTATTTCCACCGACTTACAGTTTAACACTTGCCAATTACACAAAATTACTTGCCGCACACAATTACAATTTACCAGTTCGTCCGTTACAATTTCCTTGTACTCGCGATTACATAAACTCCGATGCACATACCAGTTACGTACAGTCTTCCGTTGCACAATCCTTTCGTTCATTAACACGTCACTGACTAACACTGCCTTCTTACACCAAGAACTGTCCTCAATCACACTAACCAACCAACTGACTGACTGACTCAACCAACAACTGACTGACTCACTGACTAGCTGCAGCCCTTTTTATAAGCATCTCGCCGTCTTCTAGACGTTTCCAGATGATGAAAGATCCCGTAATTTCTGGAACCAGGTGGAAGAGAAACAGACCACACAATTATGTTTCTTTCCCCAGTCGTCCCTGTCACCACTATAAGACAAACGAGGGAAGGGCGTAGCTAACATTGACCTCCCCCGTCTTCCGCACACAGCTGCTTTACAGGGTGTTCCAACGGTCGCGTTACACTGCTCCCTCCTCAAAGCTGTTCGCCCCGAACAGCCCCAACGTAGCGTGCGAGACGGTCCAGGTGTACCGCCAGCATCTGCTCGGAGTCTCAGCCAGAAGTAGCGCTGCCGTAGTTTGTGAATCATTCGGTTCGCTCCCAGGTGTCCTCCTGAAATACCGGCGTGCACTTCCTCCAAGACTTCCGGGACCTTGCTCCGGAGAAGTACCAACTGTCCTCTCTGCGCCTTCCCATCGGGTGACTCCCATACCCGGAACAGCACGCCCTCTCTGGTCTTCAACGAGTCCCATTGGGCCCAGTGCGACTTGTAGGTGGCGCTCCTCGGTGCGATGTCCTCCCAGGTTGGTCTCGTCCCTGCGTCCACTTCCCTCAAGAGTGGCCCCAAGTCTGCGTCCGCCAGCTGCTCCCTCCTCAGGCCTGCGCTATCCTAGCCTTCAGCAGGCACTGCCACAACTACTCGGACTGCTGCGGCACGCTCCTTCTCTTCCACTCTTTTCCGCTCATGGCCGTCCTGGATCTGCGATAGGACACCTCCAATGCAATGGTCGCTAGCGTCGGTGTCCACAATGAAGGCGCCACCCGGTTGTGGGAAACCCAAAATTGGAGCACTGCACAGGGTCCCCTTCGGGTGCTGGAAAGCGTCTTCGGCGTCCTCCGTCCACACGTAAGGCTGGTTTTCCTCCGTCAGGCGGGTGAGGGGTTTTGCGAAGTTGTCGGCCTTTTCCTCTAAATCATTAAGGCGATCGTCTACTAGACCCTTCCGCTTGCCCAGGTTCGTGACGTCATCCCTCACGTCTGCCAACCGTTCCTCAAACTTGGCGGCGAGAGCCTCGTTCGCCACCTTCATTTCGTTAGCCAGACCGTCATTCGCTGCTCTCATTTCCGTGGTTAACTCGGCCTTCATTTGTTCCATCTTCTCGGCGATGTTGTCCCTAGCCGTCCTGATTAGTTTCAGTTCCGCGGCCAGGTTATTTCTAGTCTCCGGTATCTCTGTTAGTTCCGCTAAAATCTTTTCTAATGCTGCCTCCATCGTTGTAATGTTCGGTGATGTTGTTTTCCCGCTTCCTGACACCAGTGTGACTTTGTGGGTTCGTGGAATAAAAAGTCCAATTACACCACTCAAAAATGTTCTTTATTTCCACCGACTTACAGTTTAACACTTGCCAATTACACAAAATTACTTGCCGCACACAATTACAATTTACCAGTTCGTCCGTTACAATTTCCTTGTACTCGCGATTACATAAACTCCGATGCACATACCAGTTACGTACAGTCTTCCGTTGCACAATCCTTTCGTTCATTAACACGTCACTGACTAACACTGCCTTCTTACACCAAGAACTGTCCTCAATCACACTAACCAACCAACTGACTGACTGACTCAACCAACAACTGACTGACTCACTGACTAGCTGCAGCCCTTTTTATAAGCATCTCGCCGTCTTCTAGACGTTTCCAGATGATGAAAGATCCCGTAATTTCTGGAACCAGGTGGAAGAGAAACAGACCGCACAATTATGTTTCTTTCCCCAGTCGTCCCTGTCACCACTATAAGACAAACGAGGGGAGGGCGTAGCTAACATTGCCCTCCCCCGTCTTCCGCTCACAGCTGCTTTACAGGGTGTTCCAACGGTCGCGTTACAATATTTACAAATGTAGTTTCATTACACATATTTTTGTATATACTTGAGTACCAGTCCGAAGTAATAGCTAAATGATTAAAATGTAGGACGTTGTGCATGGACTTTCAAATTCGCACGATACTACAGCAAAAACAAGAAAGGATCTTAACGTTATCGAGCTAGAAGAGCATTGAACGTTATACAAGAAAATCGTCAATTACAAAAAGAACTAAGCTCAAGGTAATTATTTGTTTTAAACAGATGAGCATTATTTAAGTCGTGTAAATAAGTAATATGCTTCCCAGTTTTATCCGAGACGTGATTACTAGGGAGCAGACTTATACACACTAAAATTGCGTTAAATATGCAGGCAAAAGGACACTAAAATGGGCAAAATAGGAACTTAAATAGGCACTAAAAGTTTGCTAAGTAATGATAATTTATTGGAATAATATATGATCATTTATTGGAATTTTCCTAGCCGTTGTGCGCTCTAAAGCCCCACTACTACTACTTGGAAACCTCCGGTGTTGTTTCCAACATTAAAAATGAAACTACAGACCAATAAATCATAATTGTTTGTGTAAAATTTTACAGAAATACCTTTATCAAAGTAGGTACCAGAATTCTTTATACGATGCTGTAATTGCTGTAATTCTGTTTGAATGAATGGAAAATGCTTACCAAAAAGCTGTGCTGGATGTTCTTAGTCGACAATGGGGTTGTATTACAAAAATTAGGATTCTGTACCTTTAGCTTTTGATTAATTTTTGTACTGTATTTTATATCTTTCTGACACCATTTTCAGTGATATTAAGATTTTTCTTCTTTGCTTGTTCCACTTATATCCCGCCTTTAACTGCTATCGTCACATCGGTGGCCGTTCTCTTTTGGAACATAGCGAAGGTGTTAACTCGTTATTTTTGGTTTTTAATCATTAGATCACGCACACATTCACACTCTCATTCATACTTCCAGACTCTGGGGAAGATGGGGAATTATCTTGTTCGGAGAAAAATTCCCACCCGAACCCGGGACCCCTAGCACTGCAGGCAGGTGCTGTACCGTCTGAGCTACAGGGCCAGCCATTAGGATTTCTTTGATGAACTTTTGTTTTTCTTATCTTTCCAACAATCGTTTCTTTTAAGAGGACACCGCTCTGCAAATTGGTCCAAAACTTACAACAATACCAAATTTAGTTTTTTTTTGTCTTAAAATTCATATAGACATACTTCAGTAATATAAACCTTTTTTCCCCTAGTCGCAGTAAAGAAAACGTCACATGACTATTTAAATAACCCTACATCTGTATCGTAGCTGCTATTACGTAATTTTAACCTCAGATTTCTCATATTCCATATTTTCTATATTTTTCTAACTTCAAAATGTTCAACAAGATGGAGTTTTCTATTAATTTGTATGAAATTCTAAACATGTCTGTAAGAGCAACTGCATATTAAGTGTACCCATTTGCATTTGTTGTGTTTTTGTTATTTGTATTGAAAAGGATTATAATGTTTACTTCTTACTGAAAACGCTTAGGAAAATAAAACTTGTTAAATAAGCATGATTATTTTTTCCCTTCGTTAATATGGCGAAGACAAATATTTCACATAGATACAGGTCATTAATAGGTTAAAATGGCTGCAGAAACTTATATTAAAAGTATTAATGTACCCCAAAAATTAATTAATTTTTAAAATTACAATATGTGGGACATTTTGAAAATCGCCTGTAATTCAGACATAAACTGTTAATTCCTCAGAAACTATTGTAACTAGAAAGTTGAAGCTTGGTATTATTCCATTCTTGATCGATCACAAAAATAAATGGTGTAAAGTTGAAACAAATCTAACAAATGCTTCAGATATTCCAATTTCCAACTTTAAGCCCCCCCCCCCCCGCAAACCCATGTTTTTGTTTTTTGACATAGTTAATTACTTCACACCTTTCTGCACTTTATGGTTCTTACTTAGTGAAGTGGATTTATATATATTTTAATAATACGACAATATCTGTTATTTTAACTTCCTGTGGAGCCAATTATGAAATTTGGAATAAATGTAGAACTATTTCGTCTAAGGAGCCGCAAAATAGTATGTGCTTAGCGAATTTGTTGCGATGGTTGTCATTTTGTTATAGTGCATTATGATAGCCATTTTACCAAAATTGTGCATAGTGCCTATTTAGGTGCCTATTTTGCCTATTTTAGTGGCCTTTTGCCTGCCTATTTCACACATTTCAGTGCCTATAAATCCGCTCCCTGCTCAAAGCATATGAGAACCCCTAGTGATCTACCGGGAAACATAGGAGTCAGTTGGAAAATTTAATGTCATGTCGGCATGATGGTCATATCAGCTCAGTTAGAGCAACCGCACGGAGAGCGGGATTCAAATCCGTGGTTCAAATCCCGACTATGGCATTGAATTTTTCAGTCTGGCTCTACTCATTGAAACCTTAGCCTTCAGTTTACCTCATCATGACCTAAAATTAGGTACCTCTAGAAAAAGTCAAATTTAGCAGAGCTTAAGTGACAGGTGTGTAGAGATTTAAAAGTTATTGGCAATATGGCAATACAAGAATGATATGTTTTATTTTTGAGTGGGATAGTAGATTCCGATTCTAGCACTGGAGAAGACAACATTGTAAGCAAAGAGACAGTCTCGTGCCAGAAATGAAAAGCTATCAAATATTCACGAGTGTCTTGCGGATCCAAAAATTTCTCTCTTAACCTCTTTATACATAAAATCAGGCTTAATGAAGCAATTTATTTTGGCTCTAAGTAAGAATGAGAACTGCTACAAATAAATCTGTTTCCTGAAATATCTGAAGCTAAATTTAAGAGGGAATATTTCGTAGTTGGGCCACGGATTAGGAAGTTGTTTTCTGATATCTTATTTGAAATAAATGAAATGCGTAGTGTTTAACGCCCGCTTTTACTACATACGGCACCGCAGGCGGTGACACTGATGATATATGAGATGATGATGGAGCAACGGTGGAATGAGATGACGGGGGAAACCGGAGGTCCCGGAGAAAACCAGCCCCAGCGCCACGTTGTCCACCACAAATCTCATTTTGTGGTCGCCTGAGATCGAAACCGGGCCGCCTTGTTGCGAGCCAAGCGGTCTAAACACTGAGCCATGGCGCGGCCATCTTATTTGAAGAAAGGATGACATATACTGAAAAACCGGCATGAATTAGTTATAAGAGCGTCATCCTAAAGTTTCTGAGAAATTAAAAGGATTCAAATTACAAAAATATTATAGAGGATATGCTTAAGAAATTTCAAACGCTGGCTTGCAATATGAGTGTGAAGGTGCTTTTCCTGCACTATCATTTGCACGTTTTTTCTTCAGAAATTTCGGCTTTGTCAGCAAGGTGAACGATTTCACCAGGACATAAAGGAAATAGAATGACGTGCCTTTCAAGGCAAAGTGTATAAAAGCAGTGTAATCTTTAAATATATGTGATTATTTAGAACAGATGTAAAATATTAGTTTATTATGAAGAGTTTTGTGTTGACAGTTGTAGATTTATTAACATTTATACAAATATAACTATTTGTAGCCAAAAATCTCACTTATCTTAAGAAAAATGATGTCGATTTTTCTCCTTAGTTATTAGTAAAAGTTGAAATCGATTTCACGAACACTTGTGCGCGTCGACAGTCAAAAACAAATTCGTCGTTAGGGAAGTTCCTATGTTATTATGTTTTTTTTTCAGTATTACTAAAACCTGAAAACGAAACAAACTTAAGAACAGAATCAGCTGCTGGTATTTCAAAATTCATTACGCAATGTTTACTTTTTAAGATAAATATTGGTTCGCAAACTATTAAACGTATCGGACCATTTAATTGTTTTAATAATTCAACTTCTGGATTTATTTCATGAGTAAATGACGAAAAATGATCTGCTACGGCCGATTTATCAGTTGGTTTATACTTAATGTTAGGAAAACGTTCTTTCGTTCTGGTTTCCAAATTACGTTTTGTCTTTCCAATATAAACCTGATCACAATCTGAACAATCAAATTGATAAATATCAGATTTTTTATTATTATTAATTTCATCTTTCTTTAGAGGAAAGTAGTAAATTTAATACTATATTTCTTTTGAGGAACCAAAGTTATACCAAACTGTTTAAAGACTTTCTGTAATTGTTTATTAAATCAAGGATGGTAAGTAAATTTTTTAAAATTATAATCGTATTTTATTTTTAAGGGAAGAAATATCATTAACAGTTTTTTGCTATTTTAATTTTTCAACTTTTTATTTATAAAGACTTTATTAAAACCATTATTTTTTGTCCTAGTCAATCAATCAGCTTACCTCCAGCATATCGATAAATCCTTACTTCCTTAATAAATTATTCCCGTTAATTACATAAAATTTCTCACTTTTGCACGTCCACTCATCACTTTCGTCTTCCCCGCATCGTCTTTCTACCATACAGATTACAGAACATATATTTTTGAAGATTATTGATTTCCTGTTAATATGTAAAACTTTTATATTCACCGCGACATTTTTTACGTCATCATGAAACAAGATTATTGATTTTTCTTCTCCTAGCAACTGTTCATCCTTTTCTATATATTGTCATTACATGGACCACTAATAGTCAGATCAGAAAACAAGAATTTCCAACTGGATATTTATATAAAAACTTCAATTAAAACATATCCTTACATCTTCAAATCCAAAAAAAAAGGAAGAAAACGTCAATTTCAGTTTCTAATGTGAATTTTACAGCTTTATCTTGTAAATTTAGTAATTTTAAAGCATTATTTATTTATCAGGAACAATAGAAAAAATATCATCAACAAATCTATACAAGGTTTTAAAATTAAGAGGGAATGCTTTAGTGACTTGCATTTCGAAAAAACTCATAAAAAGATCAGCAAGAAAAGGCGAAAGAGGATTACCCATTGCTAAGCCAGAAGTTTGTTGAAAAAATCACCATTAAAAGTGAAAATGTTTTGATAAAAACAAGTTTGATTTTGTTAAACTTACAACCGTAGCGATCCTAAGGCACATCAAGTCCCTGCCCTACTTCACCCCATCATTCAGCTCCCTGCTTCCTGTCGCCCACCCTTCGGGACGGGGACCACTGAGGGGCGCAATGGAAGTCAAATTATTTTGTTCTGGTTTCTACCTCTGGAGCCTTGACCACCTTAAACTGCACTCGAGGAAGTTTAAGACCTTTGCGCGTCTTTGTTACGTCCTGCAGTTACCTTGTTCGTTGAGGAATTAGTCACAAATTGTCCAGGTTACCTTTGTCATGTACGTAGGATGTGTGCCATAAGGAAACAATAACGCTGTTCAAATGTGCATATGGTCCACAGAGCTTACAATTACCCGACATTCATCTTCCAAACATATACACTCAAGCCACACTGATTAAAATGCGAACTCATGACCTCTTGAACATGAAACTAAGGTTCTATCACCTCAGCAACACAAGTGTATTTGTTTATTTTGATTATTTTAATTATGTTCAATGATCATTTTAATTGTTATACAACGTACTCCATATGAGTAACATTTCAACGGAATGAACAAAAATAACACACTTTTGGTAAGCGAAACTCCTTTAGATATATAAATTTTAGAAGACTACCATTCCCACACTCAATTATTTGTTACCTCGACATTGCGTCCGTGTACATTCTAGCTACTTTCTGTTTTCACATAACAAGAGATCACTGAAACCTAAGTCACAGTTAAGGACCATAATTGGATGTCATATAAAACTTTGATCATTATTTAAAACGTTTCTTTCCTTGTGTAATATATTACAGGTAGGGCCATCTATGGGCAGCGCAAGCGGTTGTTTATTGTTTATGAGCGACAACGTTTCACCTAGCGGAAGTTCCGTATAACTACATATTGTTTCGTGTGTAACGTATGTTTCTAGCAATCACTTACGATATTACAGACGGCTCCAAAGTACTGCGTGCAGGGTTATTAATATATTAAAATGAGAGGACCTCTGGTTCTCCGTACACCAAGATAAGGAAATTAAAAATATAGAAACACTGTCAATAAACATGCCGACATGCCGATATGACATTAAATTCTCCAAGCATTCTCAGTTGGTTAGAGCAATCGCACGCAGAGCGGGAGATCCGTGGTTCAAATCCCGGCTATTGCATTGAATTTTTCAGTCTGACTCTAATCATTCAAACCTTAGCCTACAGACGGCTAGTTTGGAAGAAATGATTATTGCCATCAATTAACTGTGAAGCCTGGGATTTAAGTACTTACAGCACAGTAAGTCGCAACAAAAGGTGCGTGTCCCATATCTAGGGGGCGGAATTTGCCTTATCTTCGTATTTTATTGCTTTATTCAGAAACGTAGGGTTTCAAGTTATAAGGACGTTTCCTACAATTATTAGTCTAATTTCTTAGTTTTATACTGCCTACAAATGCCTATTTCATACGTGTGTGCCTGTTCTACTTATTAGTGCCTAAAGCTGCCTTCTTAGTCAATTTCCTCTGCTTGTAATTTGTGACAACAGCTGTTGCATTTATTTCAATGCAGTAGCATGATATTTTTGTGCTGGTGTAGAGGCTTATGTCATGAGGTAATAGTAATACTTGAGGGAGGAAATATTAATTAAATTATTGATGGTGTCAAATGATAACAGTCATATCAGATCACAAACAGTAGCACTGGTCAGCAGGAATTTACTCCCGTTAGATTTCTTTTACATGTGTGTAAATCTACTGCCACCAAACTGTTTAAAGACTCTGTAATTGTTTATTAAACCAAGGATGGTAAGTAAATTTTTTAAAATTATAATAGTATTTTATTTTTAAGGGGAGAAATATCATTAACTGTTTTTTGCTATTTGAATTTTTCAACTTTTTATTTATAAAGTCTTTATTAAAACCATTATTTTTTGTCTTAGTCAATCAATCAGCTTACCTCCAGCATATCGATAAATCCTTATTTCCTTGATAAATAATTCCGGTTATTACCCAAAATTTCTCACTTCTGCACGTCCACTCATCACTTTCGTCTTTCCCGCATCATCTTTCTACCATCCAGGTTACAGAACATATATTTTTGAAGATTATTGATTTCCTGTTAATATGTAAAACTTTTATATTCACCGCGACATTTTTTACGTCATCATGAAACAAGATTGTTGATTTTTCTTCTCCTAGCAACCGTTCATTCTTTTCTATATATTGACATGACATGGACCACTAATAGTCAGTTTATTTTGATTATTATAATTGTTACTCAACGTACTCCATATGAGAAGTAATTAGCTGAATGAACAAAAATAATATACTTTCGGTAAGCGAAGCTGCTTTAGATATATAAACTTTAGAAGACTACCATTCCCACACTCAATTATTTGTTACCTCGACATTGCGTCTGTGTACATTCTAGCTACTTCCTGTTTTCACATAACAAAAGATCACTGAATCCTAAGACACAATTAAAGACCATAGTAAAATGTCATATAAAACTTTGAACATTATTAAAACCTTTCTTTCCAGGTGTAACATACTACAGGTAGGGCCATCTCTGGGCAGCACAAGCTGCTGTTTATTGTTTATGAGCGACAGTGTTTCACCTAGCGGAAGATCTGTATAACTACAATAATGTTTCGTGTGTAACGTATGTTTCTAGCAATCAAGGAATCATGAAATCGATCGCTATGATAAAGTTTCCAATAAAAAAGGCAAATTTGGCCAAATCTGCCCCCAAATTATGTCACTTTTGATGAACTCTCTTTGTGTATGCCATCTCTAATCTCTGACGTTTATTACTATTAACGCACCACCGGTACATATGTGGAACTCAGAGGACCACATAAAAGATTGGATAAGAAGTCATGGGCTTGCTGAGGACAGCCAAAGCAGGAAGCCGAGTCTACAAGTGAAACATCCTGATAGGTTCTCCAGTTTTAGTTTAGTCCCCACCCCCGCCATTCTGTTAGCAATACGGCCCTGCTTAAACAACCATGTTGATATACATTATTTTTAATGGAATCCTCATTACTTTTTTAGTATGTCAGAGGTCCCAGAGAAAACCCACCCCAGCGCCATGTTTTCCACCACAAATCTCATTTTGCTTTCGCCTGGGATCGAACCCGGGCCGCGTTGGTGAGAGTCAAGCGGTCTAAACACTGGGCCACGGCGCGGCCATCTTATTTGAAGAAAGGATGACATATACTGAAAAACCGGCATGGATTGGATATAAGAGCGTCATCCTAAAGTTTCTGAGAAATTAAAAGGATTCAAATTACAAAAATATTATAGAGGATATGCTTAAGAAATTTCAAACGCTGGGTCCAATATGAGTGTGAAGGTGCTTTTCCTGCACTATCATTTGCATGTTTTTTCTTCAGAAATTTCGGCTTTGTCAGCAAGGTGAACCTTTTCACCAGGACATAAGGGAAATAGAAAGACGTGCATTTCAAGGCAAAGTGTATAAAAGCAGTGTAATCTTAAAATATATGTGATTATTTAGAACAGATGTAAAATATTAGTTTATTATGAAGAGTTTTGTGTTGACACTTGTAGATTTATTAACATTTATACAAATATAACTATTTGTAGCCAAAAATCTCACTTATCTTAAGAAAAATGATGTCGATTTATCTCCTTAGTTATTAGTAAAAGTTGAAATCGATTTCACGAACACTTGTGCGCGTCGACAGTCAAAAACAAATTCGTCGTTTAGGAAGTTACCATGTTAATATGTTTTTTTTCAGCATTACTAAAATCTGAAAACGAAACAAACTTAAGAACAGAATCAGCTGCTGGTATTTCAAAATTCGTTACGCGATCTTTACTTTTTAAGATAAATATTGTTTCGCAAACTATTAAACGTATCGGTCCATTTAATTGTTTTAGTAATTCAACTTCTGGATTTATTTCATGGGTAAATGACGAAAAATGTTCTGCTACGGCCGATTTATCAGTTGGTTTATACTTAATGTTACGAAAACGTTCTTTCGTTCTGGTTTCCAAATTACGTTTTGTCTTTCCAATATAAACCTGATCACAATCTGAACAAACAAATTGATAAATACCAGATTTTTAATTATTAAGGAATTTCATCTTTTTAAGAGTAGTGTAGTAAATTTAATACTATGTTTATTTTAAGGAACCAAAGTTATACCAAACAATTTAAAAACTTTCTGTAATTGTTTATTAAGCCAAGGATGGTAAGTAAATTTTTTAAAATTATGATCGTATTATATTTTTAAGGGAAGAAATGTCATTAACTGTTTTTTTTGCTATTTGAATTTGTCAACTTTTTATTTATAAAGTCTTTATTAAAATCGTTATTTTTTGTCCTAGTGAATCAAAGCTTACCTCCAGCATATCGATAAATCCTTACTTCCTTAATAAGTAATTCCCGTTAATTACATAAAACGTCTCACTTCTGCACGTCCACTCATCACTTTCGTCTTCCCCGCATCATCTTTCTACCATCCAGATTACAGAACATATATTTTTGAAGATTCTTGATTTCCTGTTAATATGTAAAACTTTTATATTCACCGCGACATTTTTTACGTCATCATGAAACAAGATTATTGATTTTTCTTCTCCAAGCAACCGTTCATCCTTTTGTATATAGTGTCATTACATGGACCACTAATAATCAGATCAGAAAACAAGAATTTCCAACTGGATATTTATATAAAAAGTATAACTAAAACATATCCTTATACCTTCAAATCCAAAAAAAGGGAAGAAAACCATCAATTTCAGTTTCTAATGTGAATTTTATAGGTTTAACTTGTAAATTTAGTAATTTTAAAGCATCATTTATTTATCAGGTACAATAGCAAAAATATCATCAACAAATCTATACAAGGTTTTAAAACTCAGAGGGAATGCTTATGGCATTCATCTTCCAAACAGATACACTCAAGCCACACTGATTGAAATGCGAACTGAAGAAAAATACCATACTTTTGGTAAGCGAAACTCATTTAGATATATAATCTTTAGAAGACTTCCATCCCCACACTCAATTATTTGTTACCTCGACATTGCGTCTGTGTTCATTCTAGCTACTTGCTGTTTTTACATAACAAAAGACCACTGAAACCTAAGTCACAGTTAAGGACCATAATTGAATGTCATACTAAACTTTGATCTTTATTAAAACGTTTATTTCCTGGTGTAACATATTACAGGTAGAGCCATTTCTGGGCAGCACAAGCTGCTGTTTATTGTTTATGAGCGACAACGTTTCACCTAGCGGAAGATCTGTATAACTACATATTGTTTCGTGTGTAACGTTATGTTTCTAGCAGTACCTTAAGATATTACAGACGGCTGCAAAGTATTGCGTGCAGGGTTATTAATATATTAAAATGAGCGGACCTCTGGTTCTCCGTACACCAAGATAACGAAATTAAAAATAACGAAACGCTGTCAATAAACATGCCAAAATGCCGATAGGACATTAAATTCTCCAAGGATTCTCAGTTGGTTAGAGCAATCGCACGCAGACCGGGAGTTCCGTGGTTCAAATCCCGGCTATTGCATTGAATTTTTCAGTCTGACTCTACTTATTCAAACCTTAGCCTACAGACGGCTAGTTTGGAAGAAATGATTATTGCCATCGATTAACTATGAAGCCTGGGACTTAAGTACTTACAGCACAGTAAGTCGCAACAAAAGGTGCGTGTCTCATATCTAGGGGGCGGAATTTGCCCTATTTGCGTATTTTACTCCTTTATTCAGAAACGTAGGGTTTTAAGCTATAAGCACGCTTCCTACAATTTCTAGCCTAATTTCTTAGTTTTATACTGCCTATAAATGCCTATTTCATACGTGTGTGCCCATTCTGCTTATTAGTGCCTAAAACTGTTTTTTAGTCAATTTCTTCTGCTTGTAATTTGTGACAACAGCTTTTGCATTTATTTCAATGCAGTAGCATGATATTTTTGTGCTGGTGTAAAGGCTTATGTCATGAGCTAATAGTAATACTTGAGGGACGAAATATTAATTAAATTATTGATGGTGTCAAATGTTAACAATCATATCAGATCACAAACAGTAACGCTGGTAAGCAGGAATTTACTCCCGTAAGATTTTTTTACGTGTGTGTAAATCTACTGCCACGAGGCTGTTGCTTTACCCAATCTTACAATCATCACTCAGGGACTCTGTTCAGGTTACAACTTAAACTTGTAAGGCCAGCGCTTAATTAGCTACGCTACACAGACTAAGATTATATATATGAAAAAATTGTGATTTTCACATGCTTACGTTTTTCTACATGTATCTCAAGTAATCATGAAATCCATTGCTATGACAAAATTTCCAATAAAATAGGCAAATTTGGCCAAATCTGCCCCCAAATTATGTCACTTTTGATGAACTCTCTTTGTGTATGCCATCTCTAATCTCTGACGTTTATTACTATTAACGCACCACCGGTACATATGTGGAAACCAGAGGACCACATAAAAGATTGGATAAGAAGTCATAGGCTTGCTGAGGACAGCCAAAGCAGGAAGCCGAATCTACAAGTGAAACATCCTGATAGGTTCTCCAGTTTTAGTTAAGTCCCCACCCCCACCATTCTGATAGCAATACGGCCCTGCTTAATGAACCATGTTGATATACATTATTTTTAATGGAATCCTCATTACTTTTTTAGTATGTCAGGGGTCATAAATATACAAAAACTATCCTCACGCGTCCTGTGATTAATTATTTACGTATATTGTCATCATCATTATTATTGGTATCATTGTTTTGTCATATACGACGTGGTTAGGCTTTCATGTCTTGCTTAACGAAGGAACGCAATGTGAAGGTCATCACATAGCGACTTAGACTAAAATAATTGACTAAACTCCTAATTCTTCTGTATTGTTCTACATCCAGTGTAGAAGAAGCTGAATACACAAAAAATAAACATAGAATAAGTAAAACAACAAAGAAGTTAAGTAATTTTTGCAATTATTTGTAGTAATTGTGGAAGAATATTAGTAGAAATTGATATAAACTACATTTATGAGTATGACAATAAATGGGAACAAAAAAAACTCATGTGATGCCAGACCAAATCTCAAACTACGTGATTAGTAACTAACTTTCATGTACGTCTTGCCCCTCTCGAAGTTTATCGAAATGGATATGAAGTAACCTTACAAATTTCTATGGCAACTGTGACATTTTTAACAAACAGTTTGAAATGATTTGTTGATTATAACTCAAAATATGTTCCAACAAAATGTTACGAGAAGTTAGTAATTATAATAGTAATATGAAATGAATGAACGAAATGTACGCGTATATATATTCAATTTGGGGACTTCCTTTCTCAAACTGAAGTATTTGTACGTCCAATATTGTGTTAATTTACACTACCGCAAGTACTCGTTTATACTAATTAAACAAAAGGTTAAGCCTAAACTTCTCCTCAGTTACTACAATCACGATATTCCATAGAAGGTACTACAAATTACAATCCCCTATCACTGCATCAAATATTACAAGTGGAGCCATCTATGAACAGCAGATACAGTCGGTGAGCGGTTGTATCTTCTAACGGGCAGGAATACAGTTAAAAGAAACTTTACTATAATATATATGTTTATATCGGTAAATGAATGTTTTAATGTCACACTACTTTCTCACACCACTCTACCACATAGGACGTTTTTCCTATCTACTCCAAGTTTAAGATAAATATTTACAAATGTAGTTTCATTACACATATTTTTGTATATACTTGAGTACCAGTCCGAAGTAATAGCTAAATGTTTAAAATGTAGGACGTTGTGTATGGGCTTTCAAATTCGTACGATACTACAGCAAAAACAAGAAAGGATCTTAACGCTATCGAGATAGAAGAGCATTGAACGTTATACAAGAAAATCGCCAATGACAAAAAGAACTAAGCTCAAGGTAATTATTTGTTTTAAACAGATGAGCATTATTTAAGTCGTGTAAATAAGTAATATGCTACCCGGGTTTATCTGAGACGTGATAACTAGGGAGCAGTTTTATAGACACTAAAATTGCGTTAAATAGGCAAGCAAAAGGGCACTAAAATGGGCAAAATAGGAACTTAAATAGGCACTAAAAGTTTGCTAAGTAATGATAATTTATTGGAATAATATATGATCATTTATTGGAATTTTCCTAGCCGTTGTGCGCTCTAATGCCCCACTACTACTACTACTTGGAAACCTCCGGTGTTGTTTCCAACATTAAAAATGAAACTACAGACCAATAAATCATAATTGTTTGTGTAAACTTTTACAGAAATGCCTTTATCAAAGTAGGTACCAGAATTCTTTACACGATGCTGTAATTGCTGTAATTCTGTTTGAATGAATGGAAAATGCTTACCAAAAGGCTGTGCTGGATGTTCTTAGTCGACAATGGGGTTGTTTTACAAAAATTAGGATTCTGTACCTTTAGTTTTTAATTAATTTTTGTACTGTACTCTATATCTCCCTGACACCATTTTGAGTGATATTAAGATTTTTTTTCTTTGCTTGTTCCATTTATACCCAGCCTTTAACTGCTATGGTCACATCGGCGGCCGTTCTCTTTTGGAACTTACTGGAGGTTAAATCGTTATTTTTTGTTTTTAATCATTAGATCACGCACACATTCACACTCTCATTCATACTTCCACACTCTGGGGAAGATGGGGAATTCTCTTGTTCGGAGAAAAATTCCCAACCGGACCCGGGACCCTAGCACTGCAGGCAGGTGCTCTACCGACTGAGCTACGGGGCCAGCCATTAAGATTTCTTTGATGAAATTTTGAATTTCTTATCTTTCCAACAATCATTTCTTTTAAGGGAACACCTCTCTGCAAATTGGTCCAAAACTTACAACAATAATAAATTTAGTTTTTTGTCTTAAAATTAATATAGACATACTTCAGTAAGATAAAGTTTTTTTCCCCTAGTTGCAGTACTGAAAACGTCACATGACTATTTAAATAACCCTACATCAGTATCGTAGCTGCTATTACGTAATTTTAACCTCAGATTTCTCATATTCCATATTTTCTGCATTTTCCTAAATTCAAAATGTTCCACAGGGTGCAGTTTTCTATTAATATATATGAAATTCTAAACATCCCTCTAAGGGCAGCTGCATATTAAGTGTACCCATTTTCATTTGTTGTGTTTTTGTTATTTGTATTGGAAAGGACTATAATGTTTACTTCTTACTGAAAACGCTTAGGAAAATAAAAATTGTTAAATAGGTATGATTATTTTTTCCCTTCGTTGATATGGCGAAGACAAATATTTCACATAATTACAGGTCATTAATAGGTTAAAATGGCTGCAGAAACTTATACTACAAGTATTAATGTACCCCAAAAATTAATTAATTTTTAAAATTACAATATGTGGGACATTTTGAAAATCGCCTGTAATTTAGACATAAACTGTTAATCCTCAGAAACTATCGTAGCTAGAAAGTTGAAACTTGGTATTATTCCATTCGTGATCGATCACAAATATAAATGGTGTATATTTGAAACAAATCTAACAAAAGCTTCAGATATTTCAATTTTCTCCCTTAATCACCCCCCCGCCAAACCCATGTTTTCGTTTTTTTACATAGTTAATTACTTCACACCTTTCTGCACTTTATGGTTCTTACTTGCTGAAGTTCATTTATATATATTTTAATTATACGACAATATCTGTTATTTTAACTTGTTGTGGAGCTAATTATGAAATTTGGAATAAATGTAGAACTATTTCGTCTAGGGACCGCAGAATGTGTTTAGCGAATTTGTTGCGATGATTGTCATTTTCTTATAGTGCATTATGATAGCAATTTCAACAAAATTGTGCTTAGTGCCTATTTAGGTGCCTATTTTGCCTATTTTTGTGAGTTTTTGCCTGCCTATTTACCCATCTTAGTGCCTATAAATCCGCTCCCTGCTCATAGTATATGAGAACCCCTAGTGGTCTACCGGGAAACACAGGAGTCAGTTGCAGAATTTAATGTCATGTCGGCATGTTGGTCATATCAGCTCAGTTAGTTAGAGCAACCGCACGGAGAGCGGGATTCAAATCCGTGGTTCAAATCCCGACTATGGCATTGAATTTTTCAGTCTGGCTCTACTCATACAAACCTTAGCCTTCAGTTAACCTCATCATGACCTAAAATTAGGTACCTCTAGAAAAAGTCAAATTTTGCAGAGCTTAAGTGACAGGTGTGTAGAGATTTAAAAGTTATTGGCAATAAGGCAATACAACAATGCCATGTTTTATTTTTGAGTGGGATAGTAGAGTAAGATTCTAGCACTGGAGAAGACAACATTGTAAGCAAAGAGACAGTCTCGTGCCAGAAATGAAAAACTATCAAATATTCACGAGTGTCTTCCGGATCCAAAAATTTTATCTCTTAACCTCTTTATACATAAAATCAGGCTTAATGAAGCAATTTATTTTGGCTTCAAGTAAGAATGAGAACTGCCACAAATAAATCTGTTTCCTGAAATATGTGAAGCTAAATTTAAGAGGGAATATTAGGTAGTTGGGCCACGGATTAGGAAGTTATTTTCTGATATCTTATTTGAAACAAATAAAATGTGTAGTGTTTAACGCCCGCTTTTACTACATACGGCACCGCAGGCGGTGACACTGATGATATATGAGATGATGATGGAGCAACGGTGGAATGAGATGACGGGGGAAACCGGAGGTCCCGGAGTAAACCAGCCCCAGCGCCACGTTGTCCACCACAAATCTCATTTTGTGGTCGCCTGAGATCGAAACCGGGCCGCCTTGTTGCGAGCCAAGCGGTCTAAACACTGAGCCATGGCGCGGCCATCTTATTTGAAGAAAGGATGACATATACTGAAAAACCGGCATGAATTAGTTATAAGAGCGTCATCCTAAAGTTTCTGAGAAATTAAAAGGATTCAAATTACAAAAATATTATAGAGGATATGCTTAAGAAATTTCAAACGCTGGGTCCAATATGAGTGTGAAGGTGCTTTTCCTGCACTATCATTTGCACGTTTTTTCTTCAGAAATTTCGGCTTTGTCAGCAAGGTGAACGATTTCACCAGGACATAAAGGAAATAGAATGACGTGCCTTTCAAGGCAAAGCGTATAAAAGCAGTGTAATCTTTAAATATATGTGATTATTTAGAACAGATGTAAAATATTAGTTTATTATGAAGAGTTTTGTGTTGACAGTTGTAGATTTATTAACATTTATACAAATATAACTATTTGTAGCCAAAAATCTCACTTATCTTAAGAAAAATGATGTCGATTTTTCTCCTTAGTTATTAGTAAAAGTTGAAATCGATTTCACGAACACTTGTGCGCGTCGACAGTCAAAAACAAATTCGTCGTTTAGGAAGTTACTATGTTATTATGTTTTTTTCAGTATTACTAAAACCTGAAAACGAAACAAACTTAAGAACAGAATCAGCTGCTGGTATTTCAAAATTCATTACGCAATGTTTACTTTTTAAGATAAATATTGGTTCGCAAACTATTAAACGTATCGGACCATTTAATTGTTTTAATAATTCAACTTCTGGATTTATTTCATGAGTAAATGACGAAAAATGATCTGCTACGGCCGATTTATCAGTCTGTTTATACTTAATGTTAGGAAAACGTTCTTTCGTTCTGGTTTCCAAATTACGTTTTGTCTTTCCAATATAAACCTGATCACAATCTGAACAATCAAATTGATAAATATCAGATTTTTTATTATTATTAATTTCATCTTTCTTTAGAGGAAAGTAGTAAATTTAATACTATATTTATTTTGAGGAAGCAAAGTTATACCTAACTGTTTAAAGACTTTCTGTAATTGTTTATTAAACCAAGGATGGTAAGTAAATTTTTTAAAATTATAATCGTATTTTATTTTTAAGGGAAGAAATATCATTAACAGTTTTTTGCTATTTTAATTTTTCAACTTTTTATTTATAAAGACTTTATTAAAACCATTATTTTTTGTCCTAGTCAATCAATCAGCTTACCTCCAGCATATCGATAAATCCTTACTTCCTTAATAAATTATTCCCGTTAATTACATAAAATTTCTCACTTTTGCACGTCGACTCATCACTTTCGTCTTCCCCGCATCGTCTTTCTACCATACAGATTACAGAACATATATTTTTGAAGGTTATTGATTTCCTGTTAATATGTAAAACTTTTATATTCACCGCGACATTTTTTACGTCATCATGAAACAAGATTATTGATTTTTCTTCTCCTAGCAACTGTTCATCCATTTCTATATATTGTCATTACATGGACCACTAATAGTCAGATCAGAAAACAAGAATTTCCAACTGGATATTTATATAAAAAATTCAAATAAAACATATCCTTACATCTTCAAATCCAAAAAAAAGGAAGAAAACGTCAATTTCAGTTTCTAATGTGAATTTTACAGCTTTATCTTGTAAATTTAGTAATTTTAAAGCATCATTTATTTATCAGGAACAATAGAAAAAATATCATCAACAAATCTATACAAGGTTTTAAAATTAAGAGGGAATGCTTTAGTGACTTGCATTTCGAAAAAACTCATAAAAAGATCAGCAAGAAAAGGCGAAAGAGGATTACCCATTGCTAAGCCAGAAGTTTGTTGAAAAAATCACCATTAAAAGTGAAAATGTTATGATAAAAACAAGTTTGATTTTGTTAAACTTACAACCGTAGCGATCCTAAGGCACATCAAGTCCCTGCCCTACTTCACCCCATCATTCAGCTCCCTGCTTCCTGTCGCCCCCCCTTCGGGACGGGGACCACTGAGGGGCGCAATGGAAGTCAAATTATTTTGTTCTGGTTTCTACCTCTGGAGCCTTGACCACCTTAAACTGCACTCGAGGAAGTTTAAGACCTTTGCGCGTCTTTGTTACGTCCTGCAGTTACCTTGTTCGTTGAGGAATTAGTCACAAATTGTCCAGTTTACCTTTGTCATGTACGTAGGATGTGTGCCATAAGGAAACAATAACGCTGTTCAAATGTGCATATGGTCCACAGAGCTTACAATTACCCGACATTCATCTTCCAAACATATACACTCAAGCCACACTGATTAAAATGCGAACTCATGACCTCTTGAACATGAAACTAAGGTTCTATCACCTCAGCAACACAAGTGTATTTGTTTATTTTGATTATTTTAATTATGTTCAATGATCATTTTAATTGTTATACAACGTACTCCATATGAGTAACATTTCAACGGAATGAACAAAAATAACATACTTTTGGTAAGCGAAACTCCTTTAGATATATAAATTTTAGAAGACTACCATTCCCACACTCAATTATTTGTTACCTCGACATTGCGTCCGTGTGCATTCTAGCTACTTTCTGTTTTCACATAACAAGAGATCACTGAAACCTAAGTCACAATTAAGGACCATAATTGGATGTCATATAAAACTTTGATCATTATTTAAAACGTTTCTTTCCTTGTGTAATATATTACAGGTAGGGCCATCTATGGGCAGCGCAAGCGGTTGTTTATTGTTTATGAGCGACAACGTTTCACCTAGCGGAAGTTCCGTATAACTACATATTGTTTCGTGTGTAACGTATGTTTCTAGCAATCACTTACGATATTACAGACGGCTCCAAAGTTTTGCGTGCAGGGTTATTAATATATTAAAATGAGAGGACCTCTGGTTCTCCGTACACCAAGATAAGGAAATTAAAAATATAGAAACACTGTCAATAAACATGCCAACATGCCGATATGACATTAAATTCTCCAAGGATTCTCAGTTGGTTAGAGCAATCGCACGCAGAGCGGGAGATCCGTGGTTCAAATCCCGGCTATTGCATTGAATTTTTCAGTCTGACTCTAATCATTCAAACCTTAGCCTACAGACGGCTAGTTTGGAAGAAATGATTATTGCCATCAATTAACTGTGAAGCCTGGGATTTAAGTACTTACAGCACAGTAAGTCGCAACAAAAGGTGCGTGTCCCATATCTAGGGGGCGGAATTTGCCTTATCTTCGTATTTTATTCCTTTATTCAGTAACGTAGGGTTTCAAGTTATAAGCACGTTTCCTACAATTATTAGTCTAATTTCTTAGTTTTATACTGCCTACAAATGCCTATTTCATACGTGTGTGCCTGTTCTACTTATTAGTGCCTAAAGCTGCCTTCTTAGTCAATTTCCTCTGCTTGTAATTTGTGACAACAGCTGTTGCATTTATTTCAATGCAGTAGCATGATATTTTTGTGCTGGTGTAGAGGCTTATGTCATGAGGTAATAGTAATACTTGAGGGAGGAAATATTAATTAAATTATTGATGGTGTCAAATGACAACAGTCATATCAGATCACAAACAGTAGCACTGGTCAGCAGGAATTTACTCCCGTAAGATTTCTTTTACATGTGTGTAAATCTACTGCCACCAAACTGTTTAAAGACTCTGTAATTGTTTATTAAACCAAGGATGGTAAGTAAATTTTTTAAAATTATAATAGTATTTTATTTTTAAGGGGAGAAATATCATTAACTGTTTTTTGCTATTTGAATTTTTCAACTTTTTATTTATAAAGTCTTTATTAAAACCATTATTTTTTGTCTTAGTCAATCAATCAGCTTACCTCCAGCATATCGATAAATCCTTACTTCCTTAATAAATAATTCCGGTTATTACCCAAAATTTCTCACTTCTGCACGTCCACTCATCACTTTCGTCTTTCCCGCATCATCTTTCTACCATCCAGGTTACAGAACATATATTTTTGAAGATTATTGATTTCCTGTTAATATGTAAAACTTTTATATTCACCGCGACATTTTTTACGTCATCATGAAACAAGATTATTGATTTTTCTTCTCCAAGCAACCGTTCATCCTTTTCTATATATTGACATGACATGGACCACTAATAGTCAGTTTATTTTGATTATTATAATTGTTACTCAATGTACTCCATATGAGAAGTAATTAGCTGAATGAACAAAAATAATATACTTTCGGTAAGCGAAGCTGCTTTAGATATATAAACTTTAGAAGACTACCATTCCCACACTCAATTATTTGTTACCTCGACATTGCGTCTGTGTACATTCTAGCTACTTCCTGTTTTCACATAACAAAAGATCACTGAATCCTAAGACACAATTAAAGACCATAGTAAAATGTCATATAAAACTTTGAACATTATTAAAACCTTTCTTTCCAGGTGTAACATACTACAGGTAGGGCCATCTCTGGGCAGCACAAGCTGCTGTTTTTTGTTTATGAGCGACAGTGTTTCACCTAGCGGAAGATCTGTATAACTACAATAATGTTTCGTGTGTAACGTATGTTTCTAGCAATCAAGGAATCATGAAATCGATCGCTATGATAAAGTTTCCAATAAAAAAGGCAAATTTGGCCAAATCTGCCCCCAAATTATGTCACTTTTGATGAACTCTCTTTGTGTATGCCATCTCTAATCTCTGACGTTTATTACTATTAACGCACCACCGGTACATATGTGGAACTCAGAGGACCACATAAAAGATTGGATAAGAAGTCATGGGCTTGCTGAGGACAGCCAAAGCAGGAAGCCGAGTCTACAAGTGAAACATCCTGATAGGTTCTCCAGTTTTAGTTTAGTCCCCACCCCCGCCATTCTGTTAGCAATACGGCCCTGCTTAAACAACCATGTTGATATACATTATTTTTAATGGAATCCTCATTACTTTTTTAGTATGTCAGAGGTCCCAGAGAAAACCCACCCCAGCGCCATGTTTTCCACCACAAATCTCATTTTGCTTTCGCCTGGGATCGAACCCGGGCCGCGTTGGTGAGAGTCAAGCGGTCTAAACACTGGGCCACGGCGCGGCCATCTTATTTGAAGAAAGGATGACATATACTGAAAAACCGGCATGGATTGGATATAAGAGCGTCATCCTAAAGTTTCTGAGAAATTAAAAGGATTCAAATTACAAAAATATTATAGAGGATATGCTTAAGAAATTTCAAACGCTGGGTCCAATATGAGTGTGAAGGTGCTTTTCCTGCACTATCATTTGCACGTTTTTTCATCAGAAATTTCGGCTTTGTCAGCAAGGTGAACCTTTTCACCAGGACATAAGGGAAATAGAAAGACGTGCATTTCAAGGCAAAGTGTATAAAAGCAGTGTAATCTTTAAATATATGTGATTATTTAGAACAGATGTAAAATATTAGTTTATTATGAAGAGTTTTGTGTTGACAGTTGTAGAATTATTAACATTTATACAAATATAACTATTTGTAGCAAAAAATCTCACTTATCTTAAGAAAAATGATGTCGATTTTTCTCCTTAGTTATTAGTAAAAGTTGAAATCGATTTCACGAACACTTGTGCGCGTCGACAGTCAAAAACAAATTCGTCGTTAAGGAAGTTACTATGTTATTATGTTTTTTTTTCAGCATTACTAAAATCTGAAAACGAAACAAACTTAAGAACAGAATCAGCTGCTGGTATTTCAAAATTCGTTACGCGATCTTTACTTTTTAAGATAAATATTGTTTCGCAAACTATTAAACGTATCGGACCATTTAATTGTTTTAATAATTCAACTTCTGGATTTATTTCATGGGTAAATGACGAAAAATGTTCTGCTACGGCCGATTTATCAGTCTGTTTATACTTAATGTTAGGAAAACGTTCTTTCGTTCTGGTTTCCAAATTACGTTTTGTCTTTCCAATATAAACCTGATCACAATCTGAACAAACAAATTGATAAATACCAGATTTTTAATTATTAAGGAATTTCATCTTTTTAAGAGTAGTGTAGTAAATTTAATACTATGTTTATTTTAAGGAACCAAAGTTATACCAAACAATTTAAAGACTTTCTGTAATTGTTTATTAAGCCAAGGATGGTAAGTAAATTTTTTAAAATTATGATCGTATTTTATTTTTAAGGGAAGAAATGTCATTAACTGTTTTTTTGCTATTTGAATTTGTCAACTTTTTATAAAGTCTTTATTAAAATCGTTATTTTTTGTCCTAGTGAATCAAAGCTTACCTCCAGCATATCGATAAATCCTTACTTCCTTAATAAGTAATTCCCGTTAATTACATAAAACGTCTCACTTCTGCACGTCCACTCATCACTTTCGTCTTGCCCGCATCATCTTTCTACCATCCAGATTACAGAACATATATTTTTGAAGATTCTTGATTTCCTGTTAATATGTAAAACTTTTATATTCACCGCGGCATTTTTTACGTCATCATGAAACAAGATTATTGATTTTTCTTCTCCAAGCAACCGTTCATCCTCTTGTATATAGTGTCATTACAAGGACCACTAATAATCAGATCAGAAAACAAGAATTTCCAACTGGATATTTATATAAAAAGTATAACTAAAACATATCCTTATACCTTCAAATCCAAAAAAAGGGAAGAAAACCATCAATTTCAGTTTCTAATGTGAATTTTATAGGTTTAACTTGTAAATTTAGTAATTTTAAAGCATCATTTATTTATCAGGTACAATAGCAAAAATATCATCAACAAATCTATACAAGGTTTTAAAAATCAGAGGGAATGCTTATGGCATTCATCTTTCAAACATATACACTCAAGCCACACTGATTGAAATGCGAACTGAACAAAAATGCCATACTTTTGGTAAGCGAAACTCATTTAGATATATAATCTTTAGAAGACTTCCATCCCCACACTCAATTATTTGTTACCTCGACATTGCGTCTGTGTTCATTCTAGAACCTTGCTGTTTTCACATAACAGAAGACCACTGAAACCTAAGTCACAGTTAAGGACCATAATTGAATGTCATACTAAACTTTGATCTTTATTAAAACGTTTATTTCCTGGTGTAACATATTACAGGTAGAGCCATCTCTGGGCAGCACAAGCTGCTGTTTATTGTTTATGAGCGACAACGTTTCACCTAGCGGAAGATCTGTATAACTACATATTGTTTCGTGTGTAACGTTATGTTTCTAGCAGTACCTTAAGATATTACAGACGGCTGCAAAGTATTGCGTGCAGGGTTATTAATATATTAAAATGAGCGGACCTCTGGTTCTCCGTACACCAAGATAACGAAATTAAAAATAACGAAACGCTGTCAATAAACATGCCAAAATGCCGATAGAACATTAAATTCTCCAAGCATTCTCAGTTGGTTAGAGCAATCGCACGCAGACCGGGAGTTCCGTGGTTCAAATCCCGGCTATTGCATTGAATTTTTCAGTCTGACTCTACTTATTCAAACCTTAGCCTACAGACGGCTAGTTTGGAAGAAATGATTTTTGCCATCGATTAACTATGAAGCCTGGGACTTAAGTACTTACAGCACAGTAAGTCGAAACAAAAGGTGCGTGTCTCATATCTAGGGGGCGGAATTTGCCCTATTTGCGTATTTTACTCCTTTATTCAGAAACGTAGGGTTTTAAGCTATAAGCACGTTTCCTACAATTTCTAGCCTAATTTCTTAGTTTTATACTGCCTATAAATGCCTATTTCATACGTGTGTGCCCATTCTGCTTATTAGTGCCTAAAACTGTTTTTTAGTCAATTTCTTCTGCTTGTAATTTGTGACAACAGCTTTTGCATTTATTTCAATGCAGTAGCATGATATTTTTGTGCTGGTGTAAAGGCTTATGTCATGAGCTAATAGTAATACTTGAGGGACGAAATATTAATTAAATTATTGATGGTGTCAAATGTTAACAATCATATCAGATCACAAACAGTAACGCTGGTAAGCAGGAATTTACTCCCGTAAGATTTTTTTACGTGTGTGTAAATCTACTGCCACGAGGCTGTTGCTTTACCCAATCTTACAATCATAAGTCAGGGACTCTGTTCAGGTTACAACTTAAACTTGTAAGGCCAGCGCTTAATTAGCTACGCTACACAGACTAAGATTATATATATGAAAAAATTGTGATTTTCACATGCTTACGTTTTTCTACATGTATCTCAAGTAATCATGAAATCCATTGCTATGACAAAATTTCCAATAAAATAGGCAAATTTGGCCAAATCTGCCCCCAAATTATGTCACTTTTGATGAACTCTCTTTGTGTATGCCATCTCTAATCTCTGACGTTTATTACTATTAACGCACCACCGGTACATATGTGGAAACCAGAGGACCACATAAAAGATTGGATAAGAAGTCATAGGCTTGCTGAGGACAGCCAAAGCAGGAAGCCGAATCTACAAGTGAAACATCCTGATAGGTTCTCCAGTTTTAGTTAAGTCCCCACCCCCACCATTCTGATAGCAATACGGCCCTGCTTAATGAACCATGTTGATATACATTATTTTTAATGGAATCCTCATTACTTTTTTAGTATGTCAGGGGCCATAAATATACAAAAACTATCCTCACGCGTCCTGTGATTAATTATTTACGTATATTGTCATCATCATTATTATTGGTATCATTGTTTTGTCATATACGACGTGGTTAGGCTTTCATGTCTTGCTTAACGAAGGAACGCAATGTGAAGGTCATCACATAGCGACTTAGACTAAAATAATTGACTAAACTCCTAATTCTTCTGTATTGTTCTACATCCAGTGTAGAAGAAGCTGAATACACAAAAAATAAACATAGAATAAGTAAAACAACAAAGAAGTTAAGTAATTTTTGCAATTATTTGTAGTAATTGTGGAAGAATATGTGTAGAAATTGATATAAACTACATTTATGAGTATGACAATAAATGGGAACAAAAAAAAAACTCATGTGATGCCAGACCAAATCTCAAACTACGTGATTAGTAACTAACTTTCATGTACGTCTTGCCCCTCTCGAAGTTTATCGAAATGGATATGAAGTAACCTTACAAACGTTCTATGGCAACTGTGACATTTTTAACAAACAGTTTGAAATGATTTGTTGATTATAACTCAAAATATGTTCCAACAAAATGTTACGAGAAGTTAGTAATTATAATAGTAATATGAAATGAATGAACGAAATGTACGCGTATATATATTCAATTTGGGGACTTCCTTTCTCAAACTGAAGTATTTGTACGTCCAATATTGTGTTAATTTACACTACCGCAAGTACTCGTTTATACTAATTAAACAAAAGGTTAAGCCTAAACTTCTCCTCAGTTACTACAATCACGATATTCCATAGAAGGTACTACAAATTACAATCCCCTATCACTGCATCAAATATTACAAGTGGAGCCATCTATGAACAGCAGATACAGTCGGTGAGCGGTTGTATCTTCTAACGGGCAGGAATACAGTTAAAAGAAACTTTACTATAATATATATGTTTATATCGGTAAATGAATGTTTTAATGTCACACTACTTTCTCACACCACTCTACCACATAGGACGTTTTTCCTATCTACTCCAAGTTTAAGATAAATATTTACAAATGTAGTTTCATTACACATATTTTTGTATATACTTGAGTACCAGTCCGAAGTAATAGCTAAATGTTTAAAATGTAGGACGTTGTGTATGGGCTTTCAAATTCGTACGATACTACAGCAAAAACAAGAAAGGATCTTAACGCTATCGAGATAGAAGAGCATTGAACGTTATACAAGAAAATCGCCAATGACAAAAAGAACTAAGCTCAAGGTAATTATTTGTTTTAAACAGATGAGCATTATTTAAGTCGTGTAAATAAGTAATATGCTACCCGGGTTTATCTGAGACGTGATAACTAGGGAGCAGTTTTATAGACACTAAAATTGCGTTAAATAGGCAAGCAAAAGGGCACTAAAATGGGCAAAATAGGAACTTAAATAGGCACTAAAAGTTTGCTAAGTAATGATAATTTATTGGAATAATATATGATCATTTATTGGAATTTTCCTAGCCGTTGTGCGCTCTAATGCCCCACTACTACTACTACTTGGAAACCTCCGGTGTTGTTTCCAACATTAAAAATGAAACTACAGAACAATAAATCATAATTGTTTGTGTAAAATTTTACAGAAATGCCTTTATCAAAGTAGGTACCAGAATTCTTTACACGATGCTGTAATTGCTGTAATTCTGTTTGAATGAATGGAAAATGCTTACCAAAAGGCTGTGCTGGATGTTCTTAGTCGACAATGGGGTTGTATTACAAAAATTAGGATTCTGTACCTTTAGTTTTTAATTAATTTTTGTACTGTACTCTATATCTCCCTGACACCATTTTGAGTGATATTAAGATTTTTTTTCTTTGCTTGTTCCATTTATACCCCGCCTTTAACTGCTATGGTCACATCGGCGGCCGTTCTCTTTTGGAACTTACTGGAGGTTAAATCGTTATTTTTTGTTTTTAATCATTAGATCACGCACACATTCACACTCTCATTCATACTTCCACACTCTGGGGAAGATGGGGAATTATCTTGGTCGGAAAAAAATACCCAACCGGACCCGGGACCCTAGCACTGCAGGCAGGTGCTCTACCGTCTGAGCTACAGGGCCAGCCATTAAGATTTCATTGATGAACTTTTGAATTTCATATCTTTCCAACAATCATTTCTTTTAAGGGGACACCTCTCTGCAAATTGGTCCAAAACTTACAACAATAATAAATTTAGTTTTTTGTCTTAAAATTAATATAGACATACTTCAGTAATATAAAGTTCTTTTCCCCTAGTAGCAGTACAGAAAACGTCACATGACTATTTAAATAACCCTAAATCTGTATCGTAGCTGCTATTACATAATTTTATCCTCAGATTTCTCATATTCCATATTTTCTACATTTTCCTTAATTCAAAATGTTCCACAGGATGCAGTTTTCTATTAATTTGTATGAAATTCTAAACATCCCTCTAAGGGCAGCTGCATATTAAGTGTACCCATTTACATTTGTTGTGTTTTTGTTATTTGTATTGGAAAGGACTACAATGTTTCCTTCTTACTGAAAACGCTTAGGAAAATAAAAATTGTTAAATAGGTATGATTATTTTTTCCCTTCGTTGATATGGCGAAGACAAATATTTCACATAGATACAGGTCATTAATAGGTTAAAATGGCTGCAGAAACTTATACTACAAGTATTAATGTACCCCAAAAATTAATTAATTTTTAAAATTACAATATGTGGGACATTTTGAAAATCGCCTGTAATTTAGATATAAACTGTTAATTCCTCAGAAACTATCGTAACTAGAAAGTTGAAACTTGGAATTATACCATTCTTCATCGATCACAAAAATAAATGGTATCAATTTGAAACAAATCTAACAAATGCTTCAGATATTTCAATTTTCACCTTTGAGTCCCCCCCAAACCATGTATTTTTGTTTTTTGACATAGTTAATTACTTCACACCTTTCTGCACATTAGGTTCTTACTTAGTGAAGTGGATTTATATGTATTTTAATTATACGACAATATCTGCTATTTTAACTTGTTGTGGAGCTAGTTATGAAATTTGGAATAAATGTAGAACTATTTCGTCTAAGGAACCGCAAAATTGTATGTGTTTAGCGAATTTGTTGCGATGATTGTCATTTTGTTATAGTGCATTATGATAGCCATTTTACCAAAATTGTGCATAGTGCCTATTTATGTGCCTATTTTGCCTATTTTAGTGACCTTTGCCTGCCGATTTCACACATTTTAGTGCCTATAAATCCGCTCCCTGCTCATAGCATATGAGAACCCCTAGTGGTCTACCGGGAAACACAGGAGTCAGTTGCAGAATTGAATGACATGCCGGCATGATGGTCATATCAGCTCCGTTAGTTAGAGCAACCGCACGGAGAGCGGGATTCACATCCGTGGTTCAAATCCCGACTATGGCATTGAATTTTTCAGTCTGGCTCTACTCATTCAAACCTTAGCCTTCAGTTTACCTCATCATGACCTAAAATTAGGTACCTCTAGAAAAAGTCATATTTTGCAGAGCTTAAGTGACAGGTGTGTAGAGATTTAAAAGTTATTGGCAATAAGGCAATACTAGAATGCCATGTTTTATTTTTGAGTGGGATAGTAGAGTCCGATTCTAGCACTGGAGAAGACAACATTGTAAGCAAAGAGACAGTCTCGTGCCAGAAATGAAAAGCTATCAAATATTCACGAGTGTCTTGCGGATCCAAAAATTTCTCTCTTAACCTCTTTATACATAAAATCAGGCTTAATGAAGCAATTTATTTTGGCTCTAAGTAAGAATGAGAACTGCTACAAATAAATCTGTTTCCTGAAATATCTGAAGCTAAATTTAAGAGGGAATATTTCGTAGTTGGGCCACGGATTAGGAAGTTGTTTTCTGATATCTTATTTGAAATAAATGAAATGCGTAGTGTTTAACGCCCGCTTTTACTACATACGGCACCGCAGGCGGTGACACTGATGATATATGAGATGATGATGGAGCAACGGTGGAATGAGATGACGGGGGAAACCGGAGGTCCCGGAGAAAACTCACCACAGCGCCATGTTGTCCACCACAAATCTCATTTTGCGGTCGCCTCAAATCGAACCCGGGCCGCGTTGGTGACAGCCAAGCGGTCTAAACACTGGGCCACGGTGCGGCCTTCTTATTTGAAGAAACGATGACATATACTGAAAAACCGGCATGGATTGGTTATAAGAGCGTCATCCTAAAGTTTCTGAGAAATTAAAAGGATTCAAATTACAAAAATATTATAGAGGATATGCTTAAGAAATTTCAAAAGTTGGCTTGCAATATGAGTGTGAAGGTGCTTTTCCTGCACTATCATTTGCACGTTTTTTCTTCAGAAATTTCGGCTTTGTCAGCAAGGTGAACGATTTTACCAGGATATAAAGGAAATAGAATGACGTGCCTTTCAAGGCAAAGTGTATAAAAGCAGTGTAATCTTTAAATATATGTGATTATTTAGAACAGATGTAAAATATTAGTTTATTATGAAGAGTTTTGTGTTGACAGTTGTAGATTTATTAACATTTATACAAATATAACTATTTGTAGCCCAAAATCTCACTTATCTTAAGAAAAATGATGTCGATTTTTCTCCTTAGTTATTAGTAAAAGTTGAAATCGATTTCACGAACACTTGTGCGCATCGACAGTCAAAAACAAATTCGTCGTTAAGGAAGTTACTATGTTATTATGTTTTTTTTTCAGCGTTACTAAAACCTGAAAACGAAACAAACTTAAGAACAGAATCAGCTGCTGGTATTTCAAAATTCATTACGCGATATCTACTTTTTAAGATAAATATTGTTTCGCAAACTATTAAACGTATCGCACCATTTAATTGTTTTAATAGTTCAACTTCTGGATTTATTTCATGGTTAAATGACGAAAAATGTTCTGCTACGGCCGATTTATCAGTCTGTTTATACTTAATGTTAGGAAAACGTTCTTTCGTTCTGGTTTCCAAATTACGTTTTGTCTTTCCAATATAAACCTGATCACAATCTGAACAATCAAATTGATAAATATCAGATTTTTTATTATTATTAATTTCATCTTTCTTTAGAGGAAAGTAGTAAATTTAATACTATATTTATTTTGAGGAACCAAAGTTATACCAAACTGTTTAAAGACTTTCTGTAATTGTTTATTAAACCAAGGATGGTAAGTAAATTTTTTAAAATTATAATCGTCTTTTATTTTTAAGGGAAGAAATATCATTAACAGTTTTTTGCTCTTTTAATTTTTCAATTTTTTACTTATAAAGACTTTATTAAAACCATTATTTTTTGTCCTAGTCAATCAATCAGCTTACCTCCAGCATATCGATAAATCCTTACTTCCTGAATAAATTATTCCCGTTAATTACATAAAATTTCTCACTTTTGCACGTCGACTCATCACTTTCGTCTTCCCCGCATCGTCTTTCTACCATTCAGATTACAGAACATATATTTTTGAAGATTATTGATTTCCTGTTAATATGTAAAACTTTTATATTTACCGCGACATTTTTTACGTCATCATGAAACAAGATTATTGATTTTTCTTCTCCTAGCAACTGTTCATCCATTTCTATATATTGTCATTACATGGACCACTAATAGTCAGATCAGAAAACAAGAATTTCCAACTGGATATTTATATAAAAAATTCAAATAAAACATATCCTTACATCTTCAAATCCAAAAAAAAAAAGGAAGAAAACGTCAATTTCAGTTTCTAATGTGAATTTTACAGCTTTATCTTGTAAATTTAGTAATTTTAAAGCATCATTTATTTATCAGGAACAATAGAAAAAATATCATCAACAAATCTATACAAGGTTTTAAAATTAAGAGGGAATGCTTTAGTGACTTGCATTTCGAAAAAACTCATAAAAAGATCAGCAAGAAAAGGCGAAAGAGGATTACCCATTGCTAAGCCAGAAGTTTGTTGAAAAAATCACCATTAAAAGTGAAAATGTTTTGATAAAAACAAGTTTGATTTTGTTAAACTTACAACCGTAGCGATCCTAAGGCACATCAAGTCCCTGCCCTACTTCACCCCATCATTCAGCTCCCTGCTTCCTGTCGCCCACCCTTCGGGACGGGGACCACTGAGGGGCGCAATGGAAGTCAAATTATTTTGTTCTGGTTTCTACCTCTGGAGCCTTGACCACCTTAAACTGCACTCGAGGAAGTTTAAGACCTTTGCGCGTCTTTGTTACGTCCTGCAGTTACCTTGTTCGTTGAGGAATTAGTCACAAATTGTCCAGTTTACCTTTGTCATGTACGTAGGATGTGTGCCATAAGGAAACAATAACGCTCTTCAAATGTGCATATGGTCCACAGAGCTTACAATTACCCGACATTCATCTTCCAAACATATACACTCAAGCCACACTGATTAAAATGCGAACTCATGACCTCTTGAACATGAAACTAAGGTTCTATCACCTCAGCAACACAAGTGTATTTGTTTATTTTGATTATTTTAATTATGTTCAATGATCATTTTAATTGTTATACAACGTACTCCATATGAGTAACATTTCAACGGAATGAACAAAAATAACATACTTTTGGTAAGCGAAACTGCTTTAGATATATAAATTTTAGAAGACTACAATTCCCACACTCAATTATATGTTACCTCGACATTGCGTCTGTGTACATTCTAGCTACATTCTGTTTTCACATAACAAGAGATCACTGAAACCTAAGTCACAATTAAGGACCATAATTGGATGTCATATAAAACTTTGATCATTATTTAAAACGTTTCTTTCCTTGTGTAATATATTACAGGTAGGGCCATCTATGGGCAGCGCAAGCGGTTGTTTATTGTTTATGAGCGACAACGTTTCACCTAGCGGAAGTTCCGTATAACTACATATTGTTTCGTGTGTAACGTATGTTTCTAGCAATCACTTACGATATTACAGACGGCTCCAAAATACTGCGTGCAGGGTTATTAATATAATAAAATGAGAGGACCTCTGGTCTCCGTACACCAAGATAAAGAAATTAAAAATATAGAAACACTGTCAATAAACATGCCAACATGCCGATATGACATTAAATTCTCCAAGGATTCTCAGTTGGTTAGAGCAATCGCACGCAGAGCGGGAGATCCGTGGTTCAAATCCCGGCTATTGCATTGAATTTTTCAGTCTGACTCTAATCATTCAAACCTTAGCCTACAGACGGCTAGTTTGGAAGAAATGATTATTGCCATCAATTAACTGTGAAGCCTGGGATTTAAGTACTTACAGCACAGTAAGTCGCAACAAAAGGTGCGTGTCTCATATCTAGGGGGCGGAATTTGCCTTATCTTCGTATTTTATTCCTTTATTCAGAAACGTAGGGTTTCAAGTTATAAGCACGTTTCCTACAATTATTAGTCTAATTTCTTAGTTTTATACTGCCTACAAATGCCCATTTCATACGTGTGTGCCTGTTCTACTTATTAGTGCCTAAAGCTGCCCTCTTAGTCAATTTCCTCTGCTTGTAATTTGTGACAACAGCTGTTGCATTTATTTCAATGCAGTAGCATGATATTTTTGTGCTGGTGTAGAGGCTTATTTCATGAGGTAATAGTAATACTTGAGGGAGGAAATATTTATTAAATTATTGATGGTGTCAAATGATAACAGTCATATCAGATCACAAACAGTAGCACTGGTCAGCAGGAATTTACTCCCGTAAGATTTCTTTTACATGTGTGTAAATCTACTGCCACCAAACTGTTTAAAGACTCTGTAATTGTTTATTAACCCAAGGATGGTAAGTAAATTTTTTAAAATTATAATAGTATTTTATTTTTAAGGGGAGAAATATCATTAACTGTTTTTTGCTATTTGAATTTTTCAACTTTTTATTTATAAAGTCTTTATTAAAACCATTATTTTTTGTCTTAGTCAATCAATCAGCTTACCTCCAGCATATCGATAAATCCTTACTTCCTTAATAAATAATTCCGGTTATTTACCCAAAATTTCTCACTTCTGCACGTCCACTCATCACTTTCGTCTTTCCCGCATCATCTTTCTACCATCCAGGTTACAGAACATATATTTTTGAAGATTATTGATTTCCTGTTAATATGTAAAACTTTTATATTCACCGCGACATTTTTTACGTCATCATGAAACAAGATTATTGATTTTTCTTCTCCTAGCAACCGTTCATCCTTTTCTATATATTGACATGACATGGACCACTAATAGTCAGTTTATTTTGATTATTATAATTGTTACTCAACGTACTCCATATGAGAAGTAATTAGCTGAATGTACAAAAATAATATATTTTCGGTAAGCGAAGCTGCTTTAGATATATAAACTTTAGAAGACTACCATTCCCACACTCAATTATTTGTTACCTCGACATTGCGTCTGTGTACATTCTAGCTACTTCCTGTTTTCACATAACAAAAGATCACTGAATCCTAAGACACAATTAAAGACCATAGTAAAATGTCATATAAAACTTTGAACATTATTAAAACCTTTCTTTCCAGGTGTAACATACTACAGGTAGGGCCATCTCTGGGCAGCACAAGCTGCTGTTTATTGTTTATGAGCGACAGTGTTTCACCTAGCGGAAGATCTGTATAACTACAATAATGTTTCGTGTGTAACGTATGTTTCTAGCAATCAAGGCATCATGAAATCGATTGCTATGATAAAGTTTCCAATAAAAAAGGCAAATTTGGCCAAATCTGCCCCCAAATTATGTCACTTTTGATGAACTCTCTTTGTGTATGCCATCTCTAATCTCTGACGTTTATTACTATTAACGCACCACCGGTACATATGTGGAACTCAGAGGACCACATAAAAGATTGGATAAGAAGTCATGGGCTTGCTGAGGACAGCCAAAGCAGGAAGCCGAGTCTACAAGTGAAACATCCTGATAGGTTCTCCAGTTTTAGTTTAGTCCCCACCCCCGCCATTCTGTTAGCAATACGGCCCTGCTTAAACAACCATGTTGATATACATTATTTTTAATGGAATCCTCATTACTTTTTTAGTATGTCAGAGGTCCCAGAGAAAACCCACCCAGCGCCATGTTTTCCACCACAAATCTCATTTTGCTTTCGCCTGGGATCGAACCCGGGCCGCGTTGGTGAGAGTCAAGCGGTCTAAACACTGGGCCACGGCGCGGCCATCTTATTTGAAGAAAGGATGACATATACTGAAAAACCGGCATGGATTGGATATAAGAGCGTCATCCTAAAGTGTCTGAGAAATTAAAAGGATTCAAATTACAAAAATATTATAGAGGATATGCTTAAGAAATTTCAAACGCTGGGTCCAATATGAGTGTGAAGGTGCTTTTCCTGCACTATCATTTGCACGTTTTTTCTTCAGAAATTTCGGCTTTGTCAGCAAGGTGAACCTTTTCACCAGGACATAAGGGAAATAGAATGACGTGCATTTCAAGGCAAAGTGTATAAAAGCAGTGTAATCTTTAAATATATGTGATTATTTGGAACAGATGTAAAATATTAGTTTATTATGAAGAGTTTTGTGTTGACAGTTGTAGAATTATTAACATTTATACAAATATAACTATTTGTAGCAAAAAATCTCACTTATCTTAAGAAAAATGATTTCGATTTATCTCCTTAGTTATTAGTAAAAGTTGAAATCGATTTCACGAACACTTGTGCGCGTCGACAGTCAAAAACAAATTCGTCGCCAAGGAAGTTACTATGTTATTATGTTTTTTTCCAGCATTACTAAAATCTGAAAACGAAACAAACTTAAGAACAGAATCAGCTGCTGGTATTTCAAAATTCGTTACGAGATCTTTACTTTTTAAGATAAATATTGTTTCGCAAACTATTAAACGTATCGGTCCATTTAATTGTTTTAATAATTCAACTTCTGGATTTATTTCATGGGTAAATGACGAAAAATGTTCTGCTACGGCCGATTTATCAGTTGGTTTATACTTAATGTTACGAAAACGTTCTTTCGTTCTGGTTTCCAAATTACGTTTTGTCTTTCCAATATAAACCTGATCACAATCTGAACAAACAAATTGATAAATACCAGATTTTTAATTATTAAGGAATTTCATCTTTTTAAGAGTAGTGTAGTAAATTTAATACTATATTTATTTTAAGGAACCAAAGTTATACCAAACTGTTTAAAGACTTTCTGTAATTGTTTATTAAGCCAAGGATGGTAAGTAAATTTTTTAAAATTATGATCGTATTTTATTTTTAAGGGAAGAAATGTCATTAACTGTTTTTTTGCTATTTGAATTTGTCAACTTTTTATTTATAAAGTCTTTATTAAAATCGTTATTTTTTGTCCTAGTGAATCAAAGCTTACCTCCAGCATATCGATAAATCCTTACTTCCTTAATAAGTAATTCCCGTTAATTACATAAAACTTCTCACTTCTGCACGTCCACTCATCACTTTCGTCTTCCCCGCATCATCTTTCTACCATCCAGATTACAGAACATATATTTTTGAAGATTCTTGATTTCCTGTTAATATGTAAAACTTTTATATTCACCGCGACATTTTTTACGTCATCATGAAACAAGATTATTGATTTTTCTTCTCCAAGCAACCGTTCATCCTTTTGTATATAGTGTCATTACATGGACCACTAATAATCAGATCAGAAAACAAGAATTTCCAACTGGATATTGATATAAAAAGTTCAACTAAAACATATCCTTATACCTTCAAATCCAAAAAAAGGGAAGAAATCCATCAATTTCAGTTTCTAATGTGAATTTTATAGGTTTAACTTGTAAATTAAGTAATTTTAAAGCATCATTTATTTATCAGGTACAATAGCAAAAATATCATCAACAAATCTATACAAGGTTTTAAAAATCAGAGGCAATGCTTATGGCATTCATCTTCCAAACATATACACTCAAGCCACACTTATTGAAATGCGAACTGAACAAAAGTACCATGCTTTTGGTAAGCGAAACTCATTTAGATATATAATCTTTAGAATACTTCCATCCCCACACTCAATTATTTGTTACCTCGACATTGCGTCTGTGTTCATTCTAGCTACTTGCTGTTTTCACATAACAAAAGACCACTGAAACCTAAGTCACAATTAAGGACCATAATTGAATGTCATACTAAACTTTGATCTTTATTAAAACGTTTATTTCCTGGTGTAACATATTACAGGTAGAGCCATCTCTGGGCAGCACAAGCTGCTGTTTATTGTTTATGAGCGACAACGTTTCACCTAGCGGAAGATCTGTATAACTAAATATTGTTTCGTGTGTAACGTTATGTTTCTAGCAGTACCTTAAGATATTACAGACGGCTGCAAAGTATTGCGTGCAGGGTTTTTAATATATTAAAATGAGCGGACCTCTGGTTCTCCGTACACCAAGATAACGAAATTAAATATAACGAAACGCTGTCAATAAACATGCCAAAATGCCGATAGGACATTAAATTCTCCAAGGATTCTCAGTTGGTTAGAGCAATCGCACGCAGACCGGGAGTTCCGTGGTTCAAATCCCGGCTATTGCATTGAATTTTTCAGTCTGACTCTACTTATTCAAACCTTAGCCTACAGACGGCTAGTTTGGAAGAAATGATTATTGCCATCGATTAACTATGAAGCCTGGGACTTAAGTACTTACAGCACAGTAAGTCGCAACAAAAGGTGCGTGTCTCATATCTAGGGGGCGGAATTTGCCCTATTTGCGTATTTTACTCCTTTATTCAGAAACGTAGGGTTTTAAGCTATAAGCACGTTTCCTACAATTTCTAGCCTAATTTCTTAGTTTTATACTGCCTATAAATGCCTATTTCATACGTGTGTGCCCATTCTGCTTATTAGTGCCTAAAACTGTCTTTTTAGTCAATTTCTTCTGCTTGTAATTTGTGACAACAGCTTTTGCATTTATTTCAATGCAGTAGCATGATATTTTTGTGCTGGTGTAAAGGCTTATGTCATGAGCTAATAGTAATACTTGAGGGACGAAATATTAATTAAATTATTGATGGTGTCAAATGTTAACAATCATATCAGATCACAAACAGTAACGCTGGTAAGCAGGAATTTACTCCCGTAAGATTTTTTTACGTGTGTGTAAATCTACTGCCACGAGGCTGTTGCTTTACCCAATCTTACAATCATCACTCAGGGACTCTGTTCAGGTTACAACTTAAACTTGTAAGGCCAGCCCTTAATTAGCTACGCTACACAGACTAAGATTATATATATGAAAAAATTGTGATTTTCACATGCTTACGTTTTTCTACATGTATCTCAAGTAATCATGAAATCCATTGCTATGACAAAATTTCCAATAAAATAGGCAAATTTGGCCAAATCTGCCCCCAAATTATGTCACTTTTGATGAACTCTCTTTGTGTATGCCATCTCTAATCTCTGACGTTTATTACTATTAACGCATCACCGGTACATATGTGGAAACCAGAGGACCACATAAAAGATTGGATAAGAAGTCATAGGCTTGCTGAGGACAGCCAAAGCAGGAAGCCGAATCTACAAGTGAAACATCCTGATAGGTTCTCCAGTTTTAGTTAAGTCCCCACCCCCACCATTCTGATAGCAATACGGCCCTGCTTAATGAACCATGTTGATATACATTATTTTTAATGGAATCCTCATTACTTTTTTAGTATGTCAGGGGTCATAAATATACAAAAACTATCCTCACGCGTCCTGTGATTAATTATTTACGTATATTGTCATCATCATTATTATTGGTATCATTGTTTTGTCATATACGACGTGGTTAGGCTTTCATGTCTTGCTTAACGAAGGAACGCAATGTGAAGGTCATCACATAGCGACTTAGACTAAAATAATTGACTAAACTCCTAATTCTTCTGTATTGTTCTACATCCAGTGTAGAAGAAGCTGAATACACAAAAATAATAAACATAGAATAAGTAAAACAACAAAGAAGTTAAGTAATTTTTGCAATTATTTGTAGTAATTGTGGAAGAATATGTGTAGAAATTGATATAAACTACATTTATGAGTATGACAATAAATGGGAACAAAAAAACTCATGTGATGCCAGACCAAATCTCAAACTACGTGATTAGTAACTAACTTTCATGTACGTCTTGCCCCTCTCGAAGTTTATCGAAATGGATATGAAGTAACCTTACAAACGTTCTATGGCAACTGTGACATTTTTAACAAACAGTTTGAAATGATTTGTTGATTATAACTCAAAATATGTTCCAACAAAATGTTACGAGAAGTTAGTAATTATAATAGTAATATGAAATGAATGAACGAAATGTACGCGTATATATATTCAATTTGGGGACTTCCTTTCTCAAACTGAAGTATTTGTACGTCCAATATTGTGTTAATTTACAGTCCTGAAACTATCCGTTTTATCCAGTTAAACACAGAGTTAAGCATGAACTTCTCCTCAGTTACTACAATCACGATATTCCATAGAAGGTACTACAAATTACAATCCCCTATCACTGCATCAAATATTACAAGTGGAGCCATCTATGAACAGCAGATACAGTCGGTGAGCGGTTGTATCTTCTAACGGGCAGGAATACAGTTAAAAGAAACTTTACTATAATATATATGTTTATATCGGTAAATGAATGCTTTAATGTCACACTACTTTCTCACACCACTCTACCACATAGGACGTTTTTCCTATCTACTCCAAGTTTAAGATAAATATTTACAAATGTAGTTTCATTACACATAACTTTGTATATACTTGAGTACCAGTTCGAAGTAATAGCTAAATGTTTAAAATGTAGGACGTTGTGTATGGGCTTTCAAATTCGTACGATACTACAGCAAAAACAAGAAAGGATCTTAACGGTATCGAGATAGAAGAGCATTGAACGTTATACAAGAAAATCGCCAATGACAAAAAGAACTAAGCTCAAGGTAATTATTTGTTTTAAACAGATGAGCATTATTTAAGTCGTGTAAATAAGTAATATGCTACCCGGGTTTATCTGAGACGTGATAACTAGGGACTAGTTTTATAGACACTAAAATTGCGTTAAATAGGCAAGCAAAAGGGCACTAAAATGGGCAAAATAGGAACTTAAATAGGCACTAAAAGTTTGCTAAGTAATGATAATTTATTGGAATAATATATGATCATTTATTGGAATTTTCCTCGCCGTTGTGCGCTCTAATGCCCCACTACTACTACTACTTGGAAACCTCCGGTGTTGTTTCCAACATTAAAAATGAAACTACAGACCAATAAATCATAATTGTTTGTGTAAAATTTTACAGAAATGCCTTTATCAAAGTAGGTACCAGAATTCTTTACACGATGCTGTAATTGCTGTAATTCTGTTTGAATGAATGGAAAATGCTTACCAAAAAGCTGTGCTGGATGTTCTTAGTCGACAATGGGGTTGTATTACAAAAATTAGGATTCTGTACCTTTAGTTTTTAATTAATTTTTGTACTGTACTCTATATCTCCCTGACACCATTTTGAGTGATATTAAGATTTTATTTCTTTGCTTGTTCCATTTATACCCAGCCTTTAACTGCTATGGTCACATCGGCGGCCGTTCTCTTTTGGAACATACTGGAGGTTAATCGTTATTTTTTGTTTTTAATCATTAGATCACGCACACATTCACACTCTCATTCATACTTCCACACTCTGGGGAAGATGGAGAATTATCTTGGTCGGAGAAAAATACCCAACCGGACCCGGGACCCTAGCACTGCAGGCAGGTGCTCTACCGTCTGAGCTACAGGGCCAGGCATTAAGATTTCATTGATGAACTTTTGAATTTCCTATCTTTCCAACAATCATTTTTTTTAAGGGGACACCTCTCTGCAAATTGGTCCAAAACTTACAACAATAATAAATTTAGTTTTTTGTCTTAAAATTAATATAGACATACTTCAGTAATATAAAGTTCTTTTCCCCTAGTAGCAGTACAGAAAACGTCACATGACTATTTAAATAACCCTAAATCTGTATCGTAGCTGCTATTACATAATTTTATCCTCAGATTTCTCATATTCCATATTTTCTACATTTTCCTTAATTCAAAATGTTCCACAGGATGCAGTTTTCTATTAATTTGTATGAAATTCTAAACATCCCTCTAAGGGCAGCTGCATATTAAGTGTACCCATTTACATTTGTTGTGTTTTTGTTATTTGTATTGGAAAGGACAACTATGTTTCCTTCTTACTGAAAACGCTTAGGAAAATAAAAATTGTTAAATAGGTATGATTATTTTTTCCCTTCGTTGATATGGCGAAGACAAATATTTCACATAGATACAGGTCATTAATAGGTTAAAATGGCTGCAGAAACTTATACTACAAGTATTAATGTACCCCAAAAATTAATTAATTTTTAAAATTACAATATGTGGGACATTTTGAAAATCGCCTGTAATTTAGACATAAACTGTTAATTCCTCAGAAACTATCGTAACTAGAAAGTTGAAACTTGGAATTATACCATTCTTCATCGATCACAAAAATAAATGGTATCAATTTGAAACAAATCTAACAAATGCTTCAGATATTTCAATTTTCACCTTTGAGTCCCCCCCAAACCATGTATTTTTGTTTTTTGACATAGTTAATTACTTCACACCTTTCTGCACATTAGGTTCTTACTTAGTGAAGTGGATTTATATGTATTTTAATTATACGACAATATCTGCTATTTTAACTTGTTGTGGAGCTAGTTATGAAATTTGGAATAAATGTAGAACTATTCGTCTAAGGAACCGCAAAATTGTATGTGTTTAGCGAATTTGTTGCGATGATTGTCATTTTGTTATAGTGCATTATGATAGCCATTTTACCAAAATTGTGCATAGTGCCTATTTATGTGCCTATTTTGCCTATTTTAGTGACTTTTGCCTGCCGATTTCACACATTTTAGTGCCTATAAATCCGCTCCCTGCTCATAGCATATGAGAACCCCTAGTGGTCTACCGGGAAACACAGGAGTCAGTTGCAGAATTGAATGACATGCCGGCATGATGGTCATATCAGCTCAGTTAGTTAGAGCAACCGCACGGAGAGCGGGATTCACATCCGTGGTTCAAATCCCGACTATGGCATTGAATTTTTCAGTCTGGCTCTCCTCATTCAAACCTTAGCCTTCAGTTTACCTCACCATGACCTAAAATTAGGTACCTCTAGAAAAAGTCATATTTTGCAGAGCTTAAGTGATAGGTGTGTAGAGATTTAAAAGTTATTGGCAATAAGGCAATACTAGAATGCCATGTTTTATTTTTGAGTGGGATAGTAGAGTCCGATTCTAGCACTGGAGAAGACAACATTGTAAGCAAAGAGACAGTCTCGTGCCAGAAAGGAAAAACAATCAAATATTCACGAGTGTCTTGCGGACACAAAAGTTTTTCTCTTACCCTCTTTACACATAAAATCAGGCTTAATGAAGCAATTTATTTTGGCTTTAAATAAGAATGAGAACTCCACAAATAAATCTGTTTCCTGAAATATCTGAAGCTAAATTTAAGAGGGAATATTTCGTTGTTGGGCCACGGATTAGGAAGTTGTTTTCTGATATCTTATTTGAAATAAATGAAATGCGTAGTGTTTAACGCCCGCTTTTATTACATAAGGCACCGCAGGCGGTGACAGTGATGATATGAGATGATGATGGAGCAACGGTGGAATGAGATGACGGGGGAAACCGGAGGTCCCGGAGAAAACCAGCCCCAGCGCCGCGTTGTCCATCACAAATCTCATTTTGTGGTCGCCTGAGATCGAACCCGGACCGCCTTGGTGCGAGCCAAGCGGTCTAAACACTGAGCCATGGCGCGGCCATCTTATTTGAAGAAAGGATGACATATACTGAAAAACCGGCATGGATTGGTTATAAGAGCGTCATCCTAAAGTTTCTGAGAAATTAAAAGGATTCAAATTACAAAAATATTATAGAGGATATGCTTAAGAAATTTCAAAAGCTGGGTCCAATATGAGTGTGAAGGTGCTTTTCCTGCACTATCATTTGCATGTTTTTTCTTCAGAAATTTCGGCTTTGTCAGCAAGGTGAACGATTTCACCAGGACATAAGGGAAATAGAATGACGTGCCTTTCAAGGCAAAGTGTATAAAAGCAGTGTAATCTTTAAATATATGTGATTATTTAGAACAGATGTAATATATTAGTTTATTATGAAGAGTTTTGTGTTGACAGTTGTAGATTTATTAACATTTATACAAATATAACTATTTGTAGCCAAAAATCTCACTTATCTTAAGAGAAATGATGTCGATTTTTCTCCTTAGTTATTAGTAAAAGTTGAAATCGATTTCACGAACACTTGTGCGCGTCGACAGTCAAAAACAAATTCGTCGTTTAGGAAGTTACTATGTTATTATGTTTTTTTCAGCATTACTAAAACCTGAAAACGAAACAAACTTAAGAACAGAATCAGCTGCTGGTATTTAAAAATTCATTACGCGATCTTTACTTTTTAAAATAAATATTGTTTCGCAAACTATTAAACGTATCGGACCATTTAATTGTTTTAATAGTTCAACTTCTGGATTTATTTCACGGGTAAATGACGAAAAATGTTCTGCTACGGCCGATTTATCAGTTGGTTTATACTTAATGTTACGAAAACGTTCTTTCGTTCTGGTTTCCAAATTACGTTTTGTCTTTCCAATATAAACCTGATCACAATCTGAACAATCAAATTGATAAATACCAGATCTTTTATTATTTGGAATTTCATCTTTTTAAGAGTAGTGTAATAAATTTAATACTTTATTTATTTTAAGGAACTAAAGTTATACCAAACTGTTTAAAGACTTTCTGTAATTGTTTATTAAACCAAGGATGGTAAGTAATTTTTTTAAAATTATAATCGTATTTTATTTTTAAGGGAAGAAATGTCATTAACTGTTTTTTGCTATTTTAATTTTTCAACTTTTTATTTATAAAGTCTTTATTAAAACCATTATTTTTTGTCCTAGTCGATCCATCAGCTTACCTCCAGCATATCGATAAATCCTTATTTCCTTAATAAGTAATTCCCGTTAAATGCCTAAAATTTCTCACTTGTACACGTCCACTCATCACTTTCGTCTTTCCCGCATCATCTTTCTACCATCCAGGTTACAGAACATATATTTTTGAAGATTATTGATTTCCTGTTAATATGTAAAACTTTTATATTCACCGCGACATTTTTTACGTCATCATGAAACAAGATTATTGATTTTTCTTATCCAAGCAACCGTTCATCCTTTTGTATATAGTGTCATTACATGGACCACTAATAGTCAGTTTATTTTAATTATTATAATTGTGACTCAACGTACTCCATATGAGGAGTAATAGGTGGTAATGAACAAAAAGGAATATACTTTCGGTAAGCGAAAATGCTTTAGATATATAAACTTTAGAAGACTACCATTCCCATACTCAATTATTTGTTACCTCGACATTGCGTCTGTGTACATTCTAGCTACTTCCTGTTTTCACATAACAAAAGATCACTGAATCCTAAGACAAAATTAAAGACCATAGTAAAATGTCATATAAAACTTTGAACATTATTAAAACCTTTCTTTCCTGGTGTAACATACTACAGGTAGGGCCATCTCTGGGCAGCACAAGCTGCTGTTTATTGTTTATGAGCGACAGTGTTTCACCTAGCGGAAGATCTGTATAACTACAATAATGTTTCGTGTGTAGCGTATGTTTCTAGCAATCAAAGAATCATAAAATCGATTGCTATGATAAAGTTTCCAATAAAAAAGGCAAATTTGGCCAAATCTGCCCCCAAATTATGTCACTTTTGATGAACTCTCTTTGTGTATGCCATCTCTGATCTCTGACGTTTATTACTATTAACGCACCACCGGTACATATGTGGAAACCAGAGGACCACATAAAAGATTGGATAAGAAGTCATGGGCTTGCTGAGGACAGCCAAAGCAGGAAGCCGAATCTACAAGTGAAACATCCTGATAGGTTCTCCAGTTTTAGTTTAGTCCCCACCCCCGCCATTCTGTTAGCAATACGGCCCTGCTTAAACAACCATGTTGATATAAATTATTTTTAATGGAATCCTCATTACTTTTTAAGTATGTCAGAGGTCATAAATATACAAAAACTATCCTCACGCGTCCTGTGATTAATTATTTACGTATATTGTCATCATCATTATTATTGGTATCATTGTTTTGTCATATACGACGTGGTTAGGATTTCATGTCTTGCTTAACGAAGGAAAGCAATGTGAAGGTCATCACATAGCGACTTAGACTAAAATAATTGACTAAACTCCTAATTCTTCTGTATTGTCCTACATCCGGTGTAGAAGAAGCTGAATACACAAAAATAATAAACATAGAATAAGTAAAACAACAAAGAAGTTAATAATTTTTGCAATTATTTGTAGTAATTGTGGAAGAATATGTGTAGAGATTGATATAAACTACATTTATGAGTATGACAATAAATGGGAACAAAAAAACCCATGTGATGCCAGACCAAATCTCAAACTACGTGATTAGTTACTAACTTTCATGTACGTCTTGCCCCTCTCGAAGTTTATCGAAATGGATATGAAGTAACCTTACAAACGTTCTATGGCAACTGTGACATTTTTAACAAACAGTTTGAAATGATTTGTTGATTATAACTTAAAATATGTTCCAACAAACTGTTTCGATGGTTCTGTAGAATTAAAATAGTAATATGAAAATAATGAACGAAATGTACGCGTATATATATTCAATTTGGGGACTTCCTTTTTCAAACTGAAGTATTTGTACGTCCAATATTGTGTTAATTTACACTACTGCAACTACTCGTTTATACTAATTAAACACAAGGTTAAGCCTATACTTCTCCTCAGTTACTACAATCATGATATTCCATAGAAGGTACTACAAATTACAATCCTCTATCACTGCATCAAATAATACAAGTGGAGCCATCTATGAACAGCAGATACAGTCGGTGAGCGGTTGTATCTTCTAGCGGGCAGGAATACAGTTAAAAGAAACTTTACTATAATATATATGTTTATATCGGTAAATGAATGTTTTAATGTCACACTACTTTCTCACACCACTCTACCACATAGGACGTTTTTCCTATCTACTCCAAGCTTAAGATAAATATTTACAAATGTAGTTTCATTACACATATTTTTGTATATACTTGAGTACCAGTCCGAAGTAATAGCTAAACGTTTAAAATGTAGGACTTTGTGTATGGGCTTTCAAATTCGTACGATACTACAGCAAAAACAAGAAAGGATCTTAACGTTATCGAGATAGAAGAGCATTGAACGTTATACAAGAAAATCGCCAATGACAAAAAGAACTAAGCTCAAGGTAATTATTTGTTTTAAACAGATGAGCATTATTTAAGTCGTATAAATAAGTAATATGCTACCCGGGTTTATCTGAGACGTGATAACTAGGGAGCAGATTTATAGACACTAAAATTCCGTTAAATAGGCAAGCAAAAGGACACTAAAATGGGCAAAATAGGAACTTAAATAGGCACTAAAAGTTTGCTAAGTAATGATAATTTATTGGAATAATATATGATCATTTATTGGAATTTTCCTAGCCGTTGTGCGCTCTAATGCCCCACTACTACTACTACTTGGAAACCTCCGGTGTTGTTTCCAACATTAAAAATGAAACTACAGACCAATAAATCATAATTGTTTGTGTAAAATTTTACAGAAATGCCTTTATCAAAGTAGGTACCAGAATTCTTTACACGATGCTGTAATTGCTGTAATTCTGTTTGAATGAATGGAAAATGCTTACCAAAAAGCTGTGCTGGATGTTCTTATTCGACAATGGGGTTGTATTACAAAAATTAGGATTCTGTACCTTCAGTTTTTAATTAATTTTTGTACTGTACTCTATATCTCCCTGACACCATTTTGAGTGATATTAAGATTTTTTTTCTTTGCTTGTTCCATTTATACCCCGCCTTTAACTGCTATCGTCACATCGGTGGCCGTTCTCTTTTGGAACATAGCGAAGGTGTTAACTCGTTATTTTTTGTTTTTAATCATTAGATCACGCACACATTCACACTCTCATTCATACTTCCAGACTCTGGGGAAGATGGGGAATTATCTTGGTCGGAGAAAAATTCCCACCCGAACCCGGGACCCCTAGCACTGCAGGCAGGTGCTCCACCGTCTGAGCTACAGGGCCAGCCATTAGGATTTCTTTGATGAACTTTTGTTTTTCTTATCTTTCCAACAATCGTTTCTTTTAAGAGGACACCGCTCTGCAAATTGGTCCAAAACTTACAACAATACCAAATTTAGCTTTTTGTCTTAAAATTCATATAGACATACTTCAGTAATATAAAACTTTTTTCCCCTAGTCGCAATAAAGAAAACGTCACATGACTATTTAAATAACCCTAAATCTGTATCGTAGCTGCTATTACGTAATTTTAACCTCAGATTTCTCATATTGCATATTTTCTACACTTTTCTAACTTCAAAATATTCCACAGGATGCAGTTTTCTATTAATTTGTATGAAATTCTAAACATCCCTCTAAGGGCAGCTGCATATTAGGTGTACCCATTTACATTTGTTGTGTTTTTGTTATTTGTATTGGAAAGGACTACAATGTTTCCTTCTTACTGAAAACGCTTAGGAAAATAAAAATTGTTAAATTGGTATGATTATTTTTTCCCTTCGTTGATATGGCGAAGACAAATATTTCACATAGATACAGGTCATTAATAGGTTAAAATGGCTGCAGAAACTTATACTACAAGTATTAATGTACCCCAAAAATTAATTAATTTTTAAAATTACAATATGTGGGACATTTTGAAAATCGGCTGTAATTTAGACATAAACTGTTAATTCCTCAGAAACTATCGTAACTAGAAAGTTGAAACTTGGAATTATACCATTCTTCATCGATCACAAAAATAAATGGTATCAATTTGAAACAAATCTAACAAATGCTTCAGATATTTCAATTTTCACCTTTGAGTCCCCCCCAAACCATGTATTTTTGTTTTTTGACATAGTTAATTACTTCACACCTTTCTGCACATTAGGTTCTTACTTAGTGAAGTGGATTTATATGTATTTTAATTATACGACAATATCTGCTATTTTAACTTGTTGTGGAGCTAGTTATGAAATTTGGAATAAATGTAGAACTATTTCGTCTAAGGAACCGCAAAATTGTATGTGTTTAGCGAATTTGTTGCGATGATTGTCATTTTGTTATAGTGCATTATGATAGCCATTTTACCAAAATTGTGCATAGTGCCTATTTATGTGCCTATTTTGCCTATTTTAGTGACTTTTGCCTGCCGATTTCACACATTTTAGTGCCTATAAATCCGCTCCCTGCTCATAGCATATGAGAACCCCTAGTGGTCTACCGGGAAACACAGGAGTCAGTTGCAGAATTGAATGACATGCCGGCATGATGGTCATATCAGCTCAGTTAGTTAGAGCAACCGCACGGAGAGCGGGATTCACATCCGTGGTTCAAATCCCGACTATGGCATTGAATTTTTCAGTCTGGCTCTACTCATTCAAACCTTAGCCTTCAGTTTACCTCATCATGACCTAAAATTAGGTACCTCTAGAAAAAGTCATATTTTGCAGAGCTTAAGTGACAGGTGTGTAGAGATTTAAAAGTTATTGGCAATAAGGCAATACTAGAATGCCATGTTTTATTTTTGAGTGGGATAGTAGAGTCCGATTCTAGCACTGGAGAAGACAACATTGTAAGCAAAGAGACAGTCTCGTGCCAGAAAGGAAAAACAATCAAATATTCACGAGTGTCTTGCGGACACAAAAGTTTTTCTCTTACCCTCTTTACACATAAAATCAGGCTTAATGAAGCAATTTATTTTGGCTTTAAATAAGAATGAGAACTCCACAAATAAATCTGTTTCCTGAAATATCTGAAGCTAAATTTAAGAGGGAATATTTCGTTGTTGGGCCACGGATTAGGAAGTTGTTTTCTGATATCTTATTTGAAATAAATGAAATGCGTAGTGTTTAACGCCCGCTTTTACTACATACGGCACCGCAGTTGGTGACACTGATGATATATGAGATGATGATGGAGCAACGGTGGAATGAGATGACGGGGGAAACCGGAGATCCCGGGGAAAACTCACCACAGCGCCATGTTCTCCACCACAAATCTCATTTTGCGGTCGCCTCAAATCGAACCCGGGCCGCGTTGGTGACAGCCAAGCGGTCTAAACACTGGGCCACGGTGCGGCCTTCTTATTTGAAGAAAGGATGACATATACTGAAAAACCAGCATGGATTGGTTATAAGAGCGTCATCCTAAAGTTTCTGAGAAATTAAAAGGATTCAAATTACAAAAATATTATAGAGGATATGCTTAAGAAATTTCAAAAGCTGGCTTGCAATATGAGTGTGAAGGTGCTTTTCCTGCACTATCATTTGCACGTTTTTTCTTCAGAAATTTCGGCTTTGTCAGCAAGGTGAACGATTTTACCAGGATATAAGGGAAATAGAATGACGTGCCTTTCAAGGCAAAGTGTATAAAAACAGTGTAATCTTTAAATATATGTGATTATTTAGAACAGATGTAAAATATTAGTTTATTATGAAGAGTTTTGTGTTGACAGTTGTAGATTTATTAACATTTATACAAATATAACTATTTGTAGCCAAAAATCTCACTTATCTAAAGAAAAATGATGTCGATTTTTCTCCTTAGTTATTAGTAAAAGTTGAAATCGATTTCACGAACACTTGTGCGCGTCGACAGTCAAAAACAAATTCGTCGTTAAGGAAGTTACTATGTTATTATGTTTTTTTCAGTATTACTAAAACCTGAAAACGAAACAAACTTAAGAACAGAATCAGCTGCTGGTATTTCAAAATTCATTACGCGATATCTACTTTTTAAGATAAATATTGGTTCGCAAACTATTAAACGTATAGGACCATTTAATTGTTTTAATAATTCAACTTCTGGATTTATTTCATGAGTAAATGACGAAAAATGATCTGCTACGGCCGATTTATCAGTCTGTTTATACTTAATGTTAGGAAAACGTTCTTTCGTTCTGGTTTCCAAATTACGTTTTGTCTTTCCAATATAAACCTGATCACAATCTGAACAATCAAATTGATAAATATCAGATTTTTTATTATTATTAATTTCATCTTTTTTTAGAGGAAAGTAGTAAATTTAATACTATATTTATTTTGAGGAACCAAAGTTATACCAAACTGTTTAAAGACTTTCTGTAATTGTTTATTAAACCAAGGATGGTAAGTAAATTTTTTAAAATTATAATCGTCTTTTATTTTTAAGGGATGAAATATTATTAACAGTTTTTTGCTATTTTAATTTTTCAACTTTTTATTTATAAAGTCTTTATTAAAACCATTATTTTTTGTCCTAGTCAATCAGAGCTTACCTCCAGCATATCGATAAATCCTTACTTCCTTAATAAATAATTCCCGTTAATTACATAAAATTTCTCACTTGTGCACGTCCACTCATCACTTTCGTCTTCCCCGCATCATCATTCTACCATCCAGATTACAGAACATATATTTTTGAAGATTATTGATTTCCTGTTAATATGTAAAACTTTTATATTCACCGCGACATTTTTTCCGTCATCATGAAACAAGATTATTGATTTTTCTTCTCCTAGCAACTGTTCATCCTTTTCTATATATTGTCATTACATGGACCACTAATAGTCAGATCAGAAAACAAGAATTTCCAACTGGAAATTTAAATAAAAAATTCAACTAAAACATATCCTGACATCTTCAAATCCAAAAAAAAGGAAGAAAACATCAATTTCAGTTTCTAATGTGAATTTTACAGCTTTATCTTGTAAATTTAGTAATTTTTAAGCATCATTTATTTATCAGGAAAAATAGCAAAAATATCATCAACAAATCTATACAAGGTTTTTAAATTAAGAGGGAATGCTTTAGTGACTTGCATTTCGAAAAAAACTCTTAAAAAGATCAGCAAGAGAAGGCGAAAGAGGATTACCCATTGTTAAGCCAGAAGTTTGTTGGAAAAAATCACCATTAAAAGTGAAAATGTTTTGATAAAAACAAGTTTGATTTTGTTAAACTTACAACCGTAGCGGTCCTGAGGCATATCAAGTCCCTGCCTTACTTCACCCCATCATTCAGTTCCCTGCTTCCTGTCACCCACCCTTCGGGACGAGGACCACTGAGGGGCGCAATGGAAGTCAAATTATTTTGTTCTGGTTTCTACCTCTGGAGCCTTGACCACCTTAAACTGCACTCGAGGAAGTTTAAGACCTTTGCGCGTCTTTGTTACGTCCTGCAGTTACCTTGTTCGTTGAGGAGTTAGTCACAAATTGTACACTTTACCTTTGTCATGTACGTAGGATGTGTGCCATAAGGAAACAATAACGCTGTTCAAATGTGCATATGGTCCACAGAGCTTACAATTACCCGACATTCATCTTCCAAACATATACACTCAAGCCACACTGATTAAAATGCGAACTCATGACCTCTTGAACATGAAACTAAGGTTCTATCACCTCAGCAACACAAGTGTAGTTGTTTATTTTGATTATTTTAATTATGTTCAATGATCATTTTAATTGTGATACAACGTACTCCATATGAGTAACAATTCAACGGAATGAACAAAAATAACATACTTTAGGTAAGCGAAACTCCTTTAGATATATAAACTTTAGAAGACTACCATTCCCACACTCAATTATTTGTTACCTCGAAATTGCGTCTGTGTACATTCTAGCTACTTTCTGTTTTCACATAACAAAAGACCGCTGAAACCTAAGTCACAATTAAGGACCATAATTGGATGTCATATAAAACTTTGATCATTATTAAAACGTTTCTTTCCTTGTGTAACATATTACAGGTAGGGCCATCTATGGGCAGCGCAAGCTGTTGTTTATTGTTTATGAGCGACAATGTTTCACCTAGCGGAAGACCTGTATAACTACATATTGTTTCGTGTGTAACGTTATGTTTCTAGCAGTACCTTAAGATATTACAGACGGCTCCAAAGTACTGCGTGAAGGGTTATTAATATATTAAAATGAGAGGACCTCTGGTTCTCCGTACACCAAGATAAGGAAACTAAAAATATAGAAACACTGTTAATAAACATGCCAACATGCCGATATGACATTATATTCTCCAAGGATTCTCAGTTGGTTAGAGCAATCGCACGCAGAGCGGGAGATCCGTGGTTCAAATCCCGGCTATTGCATTGAATTTTTCAGTCTGACTCTAATCATTCAAACCTTAGCCTACAGACGGCTAGTTTGGAAGAAATGATTATTGCCATCAATTAACTGTGAAGCCTGGGATTTAAGTACTTACACCACAGTAAGTCGCAACAAAAGGTGCGTGTCTCATATCTAGGGGGCGGAATTTGCCTTACTTTCGTATTTTATTCCTTTATTCAGAAACGTAGGGTTTCAAGTTATAAGCACGTTTCCTACAATTATTAGTCTAATTTCTTAGTTTTATACTGCCTACAAATGCCTATTTCATACGTGTGTGCCTGTTCTACTTATTAGTGCCTAAAGCTGCCCTCTTAGTCAATTTCTTCTGCTTGTAATTTGTGACAACAGCTTTTGCATTTATTTCAATGCAGTAGCATGATATTTTTGTGCTGGTGTGGAGGCTTATGTCATGAGCTAATAGTAATACTTGAGGGAGGAAATATTAATTAAATTATTGATGGTGTCAAATGATAACAGTCATATCAGATCACAAACAGTAGCACTGGTCAGCAGGAATTTACTCCCGTAAGATTTCTTTTACATGTCTGTAAATCTACTGCCACCAAACTGTTTAAAGACTTTCTGTAATAGTTTATTAAACCAAGGATGGTAAGTAAATTTTTTAAAATTATAATAGTATTTTATTTTTAAGGGGAGAAATATCATTAACTGTTTTTTGCTATTTGAATTTTTCAACTTTTTATTTATAAAGTCTTTATTAAAACCATTAATTTTTGTCTTAGTCAATCAATCAGCTTACCTCCAGCATATCGATAAATCCTTACTTCCATAATAAATAATTCCGGTTATTTACCCAAAATTTCTCACTTCTGCACGTCCACTCATCACTTTCGTCTTTCCCGCATCATCTTTCTACCATCCAGATTACAGAACATATATTTTTGAAGATTATTGATTTCCTGTTAATATGTAAAACTTTTATATTCACCGCGACATTTTTTACGTCATCATGAAACAAGATTATTGATTTTTCTTCTCCTAGCAACCGTTCATTCTTTTCTATATATTGTGATTACATGGACCACTAATAGTCAGTTTATTTTGATTATTATAATTGTGACTCAACGTACTCCATATGAGCAGTAATTAGCTCAATGAACAAAAAGAATATACTTTCGGTAAGCGAAGCTGCTTTAGATATATAAACTTTAGAAGACTACCATTCCCACACTCAATTATTTGTTACCTTGACATTGCGTCTGTGTACATTCTAGCTACTTCCTGTTTTCACATAACAAAAGATCACTGAATCCTAAGACAAAATTAAAGACCATAGTAAAATGTCATATAAAACTTTGAACATTATTAAAACCTTTCTTTCCTGGTGTAACATACTACAGGTAGGGCCATCTCTGGGCAGCACAAGCTGCTGTTTATTGTTTATGAGCGACAGTGTTTCACCTAGCGGAAGATCTGTATAACTACAATAATGTTTCGTGTGTAACGTATGTTTCTAGCAATCAAGGAATCATGAAAACAATTGCTATGATAAAGTTTCCAATAAAAAAAGGCAAATTTGGCCAAATCTGCCCCCAAATTATGTCACTTTTGATGAACTCTCTTTGTGTATGCCATCTCTAATCTCTGACGTTTATTACTATTAACGCACCACCGGTACATATGTGGAACTCAGAGGACCACATAAAAGATTGGATAAGAAGTCATGGGCTTGCTGAGGACAGCCAAAGCAGGAAACCGAGTCTACAAGTGAAACATCCTGATAGGTTCTCCAGTTTTAGTTTAGTCCCCACCCCCACCATTCTGTTAGCAATACGGCCCTGCTTAAACAACCATGTTGATATAAATTATTTTTAATGGAATCCTCATTACTTTTTTAGTATGTCAGGGGTCATAAATATACAAAAACTATCCTCACTCGTCCTGTGATTAATTATTTATGTATATTGTCATCATCATTATTATTGGTATCATTCTTTTGTCATATACGACGTGGTTAGGCTTTCATGTCTTACTTAACGAAGGAAAGCAATGTGAAGGTCATCACATAGCGACTTAGACTAAAATAATTGACTAAACTCCTAATTCTTCTGTATTGTCCTACATCCGGTGTAGAAGAAGCTGAATACACAAAAATAATAAACATAGAATAAGTAAAACAACAAAGAAGTTAAGTAATTTTTGCAATTACTTGTAGTAATTGTGGAAGAATATGTGTAGAAATTGATATAAACTACATTTATGAGTATGACAATAAACGGGAACAAAAAAACCCATGAGATGCCAGACCAAATCTCAAACTACGTGATTAGTAACTAACTTTCATGTACGTCTTTCCCCTCTCGAAGTTTATCGAAATGGATATGAAGTAACCCTACAAACGTTCTATGGCAACTGTGACATTTTTAACAAACAGTTTGAAATGATTTGTTGATTATAACTCAAAATATGTTCCAACAAACTGTTTCGATGGTTCTGTAGAATCAAAATAGTAATATGAAAATAATGATCGAAATGTACGCGTATATATATTCAATTTGGGGACTTCCTTTTTCAAACTGAAGTATTTGTACGTCCAATATTGTGTTAATTTACACTACTGCAACTACTCGTTTATACTAATTAAACACAAGGTTAAGCCTAAACTTCTCCTCAGTTACTACAATCACGATATTCCATAGAAGGTACTACAAATTACAATCCTCTATCACTGCATCAAATATTACAAGTGGAGCCATCTATGAACAGCAGATACAGTCGGTGAGCGGTTGTAACTTCTAGCGGGCAGGAATACAGTTAAAAGAAACTTTACTATAATATATATGTTTATATCGGTAAATGAATGTATTAATGTCACACTACTTTCTCACACCACTCTACCACATAGGACGGTTTTTCTATCTGCCCCAAGTTTAAGATAAATATTTACAAATGTAGTTTCATTAAACATATTTTTGTATATACTTGAGTACCAGTCCGAAGTAATAGCTAAATGATTAAAATGTAGGACGTTGTGTATGGGCCTTCAAATTCGTACGATACTACAGCAAAAACAAGAAAGGATCTTAGCGTTATCGAGATAGAAGAGCATTGAACATTATACAAGAAAATCGTCAATGACAAAAAAGAACTAAGCTCAAGGTAATTATTTGTTTTAAACAGATGTGCATTATTTGTGTCGTGTAAATAAGTAATATGCTACCCAGTTTTATCCGAGACGTGATAACTAGGGAGCAGATTTATAAACACTAAAATTGCGTTAAATAGGCAGGCAAAAGGACACTAAAATGGGCAAAATAGGCACTTAAATAGGCACTAAAAGTTTGCTAAGTAATGATAATTTATTGGAATAAATTATGATCATTTATTGAAAACTTTCTAGCAGTTGTGCGCTCTAAAGCCACACTACTACTACTTGGAAACCTCCGGTGTTGTTTCCAGCATTAAAAATGATACTACAGACCAATAAATCATAATTGTTTGTGTAAAATTTTACAGAAATGCCTTTATCAAAGTAGGTACCAGAATTCTTTACACGATGCTGTAATTGCTGTAATTCTGTTTGAATGAATGGAAAATGCTTACCAAAAAGCTGTGCTGGATGTTCTTAGTCGACAATGTGGTTGTATTAGAAAAATTAGGATTCTGTACCTTTAGTTTTTAATTAATTTTTGTTCTGTACTTAATATCTTTCTGACACCATTGTAAGAGATATTAAGATTTTTTTTTTGTGCTTGTTCCACTTATACCCCGCCTTTAACTGCTATCGTCACATCGTCGCCCGTTCTCTTTTGGAACATACCGAAGGTGTTAACTCACTATTTTTGGTTTTTATCTTTAGATCACGCACATATTCGCACTCTCATTCATACTTCCAGACTCTGGGGAAGATGGCGAGTTCTCTTGTTCGGAGAAAAATTCCCAACCGGACCCGGGACCCTAGCACTGCAGGCAGATGCTCTACCGACTGAGCTACGGGGACAGCCATTAAGATTTCTTTGATGAAATTTTGAATTTCTTATCTTTCCAACAATCATTTCTTTTAAGGGGACACCTCTCTGCAAATTGGTCCAAAACTTACAACAATCCCAAATTTAGTTTTTTGTCTTAAAATTAATATAAACATACTTCAGTAATATAAAGTTTTTTTCCCCTAGTTGCAGTACTGAAAACGTCACATGACTATTTAAATAACCCTACATCAGTATCGTAGCCGCTATTACGTAATTTTAACCTCAGATTTCTCATATTCCATATTTTCTACATTTTCCTAACTTCAAAATGTTCCACAGGATGCAGTTTTCTATTAATTTGTATGAAATTCTAAACATCCCTCTAAGGGCAGCTGCATATTAAGTGTACCCATTTACATTTGTTGTGTTTTTGTTATTTGTATTGGAAAGGACTACAATGTTTCCTTCTTACTGAAAACGCTTAGGAAAATAAAAATTGTTAAATAGGTATGATTATTTTTTCCCTTCGTTGATATGGCGAAGACAAATATTTCACATAGATACAGGTCATTAATAGGTTAAAATGGCTGCAGAAACTTATATTAAAAGTATTAATGTACCCCAAAAATTAATTAATTTTTAAAATTACAATATGTGGGACATTTTGAAAATCGCCTGTAATTCAGACATAAACTGTTAATTCCTCAGAAACTATTGTAACTAGAAAGTTGAAGCCTGGTATTATTCCATTCTTGATCGATCACAAAAATAAATGGTGTAAAGTTGAAACAAATCTAACAAATGCTTCAGATATTCCAATTTCCACCTATAAGCCCCCCCCCCCCCGCAAACCCATGTTTTTGTTTTTTGACATAGTTAATTACTTCACACCTTTCTGCACTTTATGGTTCTTACTTGCTGAAGTGGATTTATATATATTTTAATTATACGACAATATCTATTATTTTAACTTGTTGTGGAGCTAATTATGAAATTTGGAATAAATGTAGAACAATTTCGTCTAGGGAACCGCAGAATGTGTTTAGCGAATTTGTTGCGATGATTGTCATTTTCTTATAGTGCATTATGATAGCCAATTCAACAAAATTGTGCTTAGTGCCTATTTAGGTGCCTCTTTTGCCTATTTTTGTGAGTTTTTGCCTGCCTATTTACGCATCTTAGTGCCTATAAATCCGCTCCCTGCTCATAGCATATGAGAACCCCTAGTGGTCTACCGGGAAACACAGGAGTCAGTTGCAGAATTTAATGTCATGTCTGCATGTTGGTCATATCAGGTCAGTTAGTTAGAGCAACCGCGCGGAGAGCGGGATTCAAATCCGTGGTTCAAATCCCGACTATGGCATTGAATTTTTCAGTCTGGCTCTACTCATACAAACCTTAGCCTTCAGTTTACCTCATCATGACCTAAAATTAGGTACCTCTAAAAAAAGTCAAATTTTGCAGAGCTTAAGTGACAGGTGTGTAGAGATTTAAAAGTTATTGGCAATAAGGCAATACAAGAATGCCATGTTTTATTTTTGAGTGGGATAGTAGAGTCAGATTCTAGCACTGGAGAAGACAACATTGTAAGCAAAGAGACAGTCTCGTGCCAGAAATGAAAAACTATCAAATATTCACGAGTGTCTTCCGGATCCAAAAATTTTATCTCTTAACCTCTTTATACATAACATCAGGCTTAATGAAGCAATTTATTTTGGCTTTAAGTAAGAATGAGAACTGCTACAAATAAATCTGTTTCCCGAAATATGTGAAGCTAAATTTAAGAGGGAATATTAGGTAGTTGGGCCACGGATTAGGAAGTTATTTTCTGATATCTTATTTGAAACAAATAAAATGTGTAGTGTTTAACGCCCGCTTTTACTACATACGGCACCGCAGGTGGTGACACTGATGATATATGAGATGATGATGGAGCAACGGTGGAATGAGATGACGGGGGAAACCGGAGGTCCCGGAGAAAACCAGCCCCAGCGCCACGTTGTCCACCACCAATCTCATTTTGCTTTCGCCTGGGATCGAACCCGGGCCGCGTTGGTGAGAGTCAAGCGGTCTAAACACTAGGCTACGGCGCGGCCATCTTATTTGAAGAAAGGATGACATATACTGAAAAACCGGCATGGATTGGATATAAGAGCGTCATCCTAAAGTTTCTGAGAAATTAAAAGGATTCAAATTACAAAAATATTATAGAGGATATGCTTAAGAAATTTCAAACGCTGGCTTGCAATATGAGTGTGAAGGTGCTTTTCCTGCACTATCATTTGCACGTTTTTTCTTCAGAAATTTCGGCTTTGTCAGCAAGGTGAACGATTTCACCAGGATATAAAGGAAATAGAATGACGTGCCTTTCAAGGCAAAGTGTATAAAAGCAGTGTAATCTTTAAATATATGTGATTATTTAGAACAGATGTAAAATATTAGTTTATTATGAAGAGTTTTGTGTTGACAGTTGTAGATTTATTAACATTTATACAAATATAACTATTTGTAGCCAAAAATCTCACTTATCTTAAGAAAAATGATGTCGATTTTTCTCCTTAGTTATTAGTAAAAGTTGAAATCGATTTCACGAACACTTGTGCGCGTCGACAGTCAAAAACAAATTCGTCGTTAGGGAAGTTACTATGTTATTATGTTTTTTTTTTCAGCATTACTAAAACCTGAAAACGAAACAAATTTAAGAACAGAATCAGCTGCTGGTATTTCAAAATTCATTACGCAATGTTTACTTTTTAAGATAAATATTGGTTCGCAAACTATTAAACGTATCGGACCATTTAATTGTTTTAATAATTCAACTTCTAGATTTATTTCATGAGTAAGTGACGAAAAATGATCTGCTACGGCCGATTTATCAGTCTGTTTATACTTAATGTTAGGAAAACGTTCTTTCGTTCTGGTTTCCAAATTACGTTTTGTCTTTCCAATATAAACCTGATCACAATCTGAACAATCAAATTGATAAACATCAGATTTTTTATTATTATTAATTTCATCTTTTTTTAGAGGAAAGTAGTAAATTTAATACTTTATTTATTTTGAGGAACCAAAGTTATACCAAACTGTTTAAAGACTTTCTGTAATTGTTTATTAAACCAAGGATGGTAAGTAAATTTTTTAAAATTATAATCGTCTTTTATTTTTAAGGGAAGAAATATCATTAACGGTTTTTTGCTATTTTAATTTTTCAACTTTTTATTTATAAAGTCTTTATTAAAATCGTTATTTTTTGTCCTAGTCAATCAATCAGCTTACCTCCAGCATATCGATAAATCCTTACTTCCTTAATAAATAATTCCCGTTAATTACATAAAATTTCTCACTTTTGCACGTCGACTCATCACTTTCGTCTTCCCCGCATCGTCTTTCTACCATACAGATTACAGAACATATATTTTTGAAGATTATTGATTTCCTGTTAATATGTAAAACTTTTATATTTACCGCGACATTTTTTACGTCATCATGAAACAAGATTATTGATTTTTCTTCTCCTAGCAACTGTTCATCCATTTCTATATATTGTCATTACATGGACCACTAATAGTCAGATCAGAAAACAAGAATTTCCAACTGGATATTTATATAAAAAATTCAAATAAAACATATCCTTACATCTTCAAATCCAAAAAAAAGGAAGAAAACGTCAATTTCAGTTTCTAATGTGAATTTTACAGCTTTATCTTGTAAATTTAGTAATTTTTAAGCATCATTTATTTATCAGGAAAAATAGCAAAAATATCATCAACAAATCTATACAAGGTTTTAAAATTAAGAGGGAATGCTTTAGTGACTTGCATTTCGAAAAAACTCATAAAAAGATCAGCAAGAAAAGGCGAAAGAGGATTACCCATTGCTAAGCCAGAAGTTTGTTGAAAAAATCACCATTAAAAGTGAAAATGTTTTGATAAAAACAAGTTTGATTTTGTTAAACTTACAACCGTAGCGATCCTAAGGCACATCAAGTCCCTGCCTTACTTCACCCCATCATTCAGCTCCCTGTTTCCTGTCGCCCACCCTTCGGGACGGGGACCGCTGAGGGGCGCAATGGAAGTCAAATTATTTTGTTCTGGTTTCTACCTCTGGAGCCTTGACCACCTTAAACTGCACTCGAGGAAGTTTAAGACCTTTGCGCGTCTTTGTTACGTCCTGCAGTTACCTTGTTCGTTGAGGAATTTGTCACAAATTGTCCACTTTACCTTTGTCATGTACGTAGGATGTGTGCCATAAGGAAACAATAACGCTGTTCAAATGTGCATATGGTCCACAGAGCTTACAATTACCCGACACTCATCTTCCAAACATATACACTCAAGCCACACTGATTAAAATGCGAACTCATGACCTCTTGAGCATGAAACTAAGGTTCTATCACCTCAGCAACACAAGTGTAGTTGTTTATTTTGATTATTTTAATTATGTTCAATGATCATCTTAATTGTTATACAACGTACTCCATATGAGTAACATTTCAACGGAATGAACAAAAATAACATACTTTTGGTAAGCGAAACTGTTTAGATATATAAATTTTAGAAGACTACCATTCCCACACTCAATTATTTGTTACCTCGGCATTGCGTCTGTGTACATTCTAGCTACTTTCTGTTTTCACATAACAAGAGATCACTGAAACCTAAGTCACAATTAAGGACCATAATTAGATGTCATATAAAACTTTGATCATTATTTAAAACGTTTCTTTCCTTGTGTAATATATTACAGGTAGGGCCATCTATGGGCAGCCCAAGCGGTTGTTTATTGTTTATGAACGACAACGTTTCACCTAGCGGAAGATCTGTATAACTACATATTGTTTCGTGTGTAACGTATGTTTCTAGCAATCAAGGAATCATGAAATCGATTGCTATGATAAAGTTTCCAATAAAAAAGGCAAATTTGGCCAAATCTGCCCCCAAATTATGTCACTTTTGATGAACTCTCTTTGTGTATGCCATCTCTAATCTCTGACGTTTATTACTATTAAGGCACCGCCGGTACATATGTGGAACTCAGAGGACCACATAAAAGATTGGATAAGAAGTCATGGGCTTGCTGAGGACAGCCAAAGCAGGAAGCCGAGTCTACAAGTGAAACATCCTGATAGGTTCTCCAGTTTTAGTTTAGTCCCCACCCCCGCCATTCTGTTAGCAATACGGCCCTGCTTAAACAACCATGTTGATAAACATTATTTTTAATGGAATCCTCATTACTTTTTTAGTATGTCAGAGGTCCCAGAGAAAACCCACCCCAGCGCCATGTTTTCCACCACAAATCTCATTTTGCTTTCGCCTGGGATGGAACCCGGGCCGCGTTGGTGAGTGTCAAGCGGTCTAAACACTGGGCCACGGCGCGGCCATCTTATTTGAAGAAAGGATGGATTGGATATAAGAGCGTCATCCTAAAGTTTCTGAGAAATTAAGAGGATTCAAATTACAAAAATATTATAGAGGATATGCTTAAGAAATTTCAAACGCTGGGTCCAATATGAGTGTGAAGGTGCTTTTCCTGCACTATCATTTGCACGTTTTTTCTTCAGAAATTTCGGCTTTGTCAGCAAGGTGTACCTTTTCACCAGGACATAAGGGAAATAGAAAGACGTGCATTTCAAGGCAAAGTGTATAAAAGCAGTGTAATCTTTAAATATATGTGATTATTTAGAACAGATGTAAAATATTAGTTTATTATGAAGAGTTTTGTGTTGACAGTTGTAGATTTATTAACATTTATACAAATATAACTATTTGTAGCCAAAAATCTCACTTATCTTAAGAAAAATGATGTCGATTTTTCTCCTTAGTTATTAGTAAAAGTTGAAATCGATTTCACGAACACTTGTGCGCGTCGACAGTCAAAAACAAATTCGTCGTTAAGGAAGTTACTATGTTATTATGTTTTTTTCCAGCATTACTAAAATCTGAAAACGAAACAAACTTAAGAACAGAATCAGCTGCTGGTATTTCAAAATTCGTTACGTGATCTTTATTTTTTAAGATAAATATTGTTTCGCAAACTATTAAACGTATCGGTCCATTTAATTGTTTTAATAATTAAACTTCTGTATTTATTTCATGGGTAAATGACGAAAAATGTTCTGCTACGGCCGATTTATCAGTTGGTTTATACTGTAACGGGGAGCGATGAAACACCCTGTAACCAGCTGGGAACGGAATGCAGGGGGGAGGCTCGGTTAGCCACACCTCTCCCTCGTTTGTCTTGTGGCGGTGACAGACTTGTGGTTAGGGGAAAAACATGACTGGTCGCCTGTTTTCTCTAACCCTGTTTCTCGATCTTTCGTTTACGAGAACAATCTTGTAAACACCAGAAACCGGGACATTCCTTTAAAAAGGGTTTCAGAGAGACAGTTAGTGAGTTGTTGGTTGTGCTGGTCAATCAGTTGGTTAGTGAGTGTGAGCGAGAAGACGGTCGCAGTTCTTGGTGTAAGAGTTAGTCAGTGACGTGTTAATGAACGAAAGGGTTGTGCAACGGGACTGTACGAACTGTATATGAGTATCGGAGTTTATGTAATCGCGAGTACAAGGAAGTTGTAACGGACGAACTGGTGAATTATAATTGTATGCAGCAAGTAATTTGGTGTAATTGGCAAGTGTTAAACTGTAAGTCGGTAGAAATAAAGAACATTGTTGAGTGGTGTAATTGGACTTTTTATTTCACGAACCCACAAAGTCACACTGGCGTCAGAAGTGGCATATAACACAAAGTCACACTGGTGTCAAGAAGTGGGATGACAAAAGTCACACTGGTGTCAGGAAGCGGGAAGATAACATCACCGAACATTACAACCATGGACGCGGCAGTGGAAAAATTTTTGGAGAAGATGATGGAAATAAAGGCCGAACTAATCTCGGAAATGAAGATGGCAAGTGAAAACCTCGCTGCAAAAATAGAAGCGGCAAGTAACAACATCACCGCAGAATTGAAACAAGTGAAGACGGCCAACGACATCACCGCGGAACTGAAACAAATGAAGACGGCCAACGACAACATCACCGCGGAACTGAAACAAATGAAGACGGACAACGACATCACCGAGAAGATGGGAGAAATGAAGGCCGAGTTAACCACAGAAATGAGAGCGGCGAACGGCAGCCTGGCCACGGAAATGAGGGCGGCGAACGAGGCTCTCGCCGCAAAGTTTGAGGAACGTTTGGCCGGCGTGAGGGCCGACAACATCGCAAAACCCCTCACCCGCCTGACGGAGGAAAACCGGCCTTATGTGTGGACGGAGGACGCCGAAGACACTTTCCAGCACCCGAAGGAGACCCTGTGCAGTGCTTCAATTCTGGGTTTCCCACAACCGGGTGGCGCCTTCATTGTTGACACCGACGCCAGCGATCATTGCATTGGAGGTGTCCTACCGCAGATCCAGGACGGCCATGAGCGCACAAGAGTGGAAGAGAAGGAGCGTGCCGCAGCAGTCCGAGTAGTTGTGGCAGTGCCTGCTGAAGGCTGGGATAGCGCAGGCCTGAGGAGGGAGCAGCTGGCGGACGCAGACTTGGGGCCACTCGTGAGGGAAGTGGACGCAGGGACGAGACCGACCTGGGAGGACATCGCACCGAGGAGCGCCACCTACAAGTCGCACTGGGCAAAATGGGACTCGTTGAAGACCAGAGTGGGCGTGCTGTTCCGGGTATGGGAGTCACCCGATGGGAAGGCGCAGAGAGGACAGTTGGTACTTCCCCGGAACAAGGTCCCGGAAATCTTGGAGGAAGTGCACGCCGGTACTTCAGGAGGACACCTGGGAGCGAACCGAATGATTCACAAACTACGGCAGCGCTACTTCTGGCTGAGACTCCGAGCAGATGCTGGTGGTACACCTGGACCGCCTCGCACGCTACGATGGGGCTGTTCGAGGGCGAACAGCTTTGAGAAGGGAGCAGTGTAACGGGGAGCGATGAAACACCCTGTAACCAGCTGGGAACGGAATGCAGGGGGGAGGCTCGGTTAGCCACACCTCTCCCTCGTTTGTCTTGTGGCGGTGACAGACTTGTGGTTAGGGGAAAAACATGACTGGTCGCCTGTTTTCTCTAACCCTGTTTCTCGACCTTTCGTTTACGAGAACAATCTTGTAAACACCAGAAACCGGGACATTCCTTTAAAAAGGGTTTCAGAGAGACAGTTAGTGAGTTGTTGGTTGTGCTGGTCAATCAGTTGGTTAGTGAGTGTGAGCGAGAAGACGGTCGCAGTTCTTGGTGTAAGAGTTAGTCAGTGACGTGTTAATGAACGAAAGGGTTGTGCAACGGGACTGTACGAACTGTATATGAGTATCGGAGTTTATGTAATCGCGAGTACAAGGATGTTGTAACGGACGAACTGGTGAATTATAATTGTATGCAGCAAGTAATTTGGTGTAATTGGCAAGTGTTAAACTGTAAGTCGGTAGAAATAAAGAACATTGTTGAGTGGTGTAATTGGACTTTTTATTTCACGAACCCACAAAGTCACACTGGCGTCAGAAGTGGGATATAACACAAAGTCACAATACTTAATGTTACGAAAACGTTCTTCGTTCTGGTTTCCAAATTACGTTTTGTCTTTCCAATATAAACCTGATCACAATCTGAACAAACAAATTGATAAATACCAGATTTTTAATTATTAAGGAATTTCATCTTTTTAAGAGTAGTGTAGTAAATTTAATACCATATTTATTTTAAGGAACCAAAGTTATACCAAACTGTTTAAAGACTTTCTGTAATTGTTTATTAAACCAAGGATGGTAAGTAAATTTTTTAAAATTATGATCGTATTTTATTTTTAAGGGAAGAAATGTCATTAACTGTTTTTTTGCTATTTGAATTTGTCAACTTTTTATTTATAAAGTCTTTATTAAAATCGTTATTTTTTGTCCTAGTGAATCAAAGCTTACCTCCAGCATATCGATAAATCCTTACTTCCTTAATAAGTAATTCCCGTTAATTACATAAAATTTCTCACTTGTGCACGTCCACTCATCACTTTCGTCTTCCCCGCATCATCTTTCTACCATCCAGATTACAGAACATATATTTTTGAAGATTATTGATTTCCTGTTAATATGTAAAACTTTTATATTCACCGCGACATTTTTTACGTCATCATGAAACAAGATAATTGATTTTTCTTCTCCTAGCAACCGTTCATCCTTTTCTATATATTGTCATTACATGGACCACTAATAATCAGATCAGAAAACAAGAATTTCCAACTGGATATTTATATAAAAAGTTCAACTAAAACATATCCTTATATCTTCAAATCCAAAAAAAGGGAAGAAAACCATCAATTTCAGTCTCTAATGTGAATTTTATAAATTAACTTGTAAATTTAGTAATTTTAAAGCATCATTTATTTATCAGGTACAATAACAAAAATATCATCAACAAATCTATACAAGGTTTCAAAAATCAGAGGGAATGCTTATGGCATTCATCTTCCAAACATATACACTCAAGCCACACTGATTAAAATGCGAACTGAACAAAAATACCACACTTTTGGTAAGCGAAACTCATTTAGATATATAATCTTTAGAAGACTTCCATTCCCTCACTCAATTATTTGTTACCTCGACATTGCGTCTGTGTTCATTCTAGCTACTTGCTGTTTTCACATTACAAAAGATCACTGAAACCTAAGTCACAATTAAGGACCTTAATTGAATGTCATATAAAACTTTGATCATTATTAAAACGTTTATTTCCTGGTGTAACATATTACAGGTAGGGCCATCTATGGGCAGCACAAGCTGTTGTTTATTGTTTATGAGCGACAACGTTTCACCTAGCGGAAGATCTGTATAACTACATATTGTTTCGTGTGTAACGTTATGTTTCTAGCAGTACCTTAAGATATTACAGACGGCTCCAAAGTATTGAGTGCAGGGTTATTAATATATTAAAACGAGCGGACCTCTGGTTCTCCGTACACCAAGATAACGAAATTAAAAATAACGAAGCACTGTCAATAAACATGCCAAAATGCCGATATGACATTAAATTCTCCAAGGATTCTCAGTTGGTTAGAGCAATCGCACGCACACCGGGAGTTCCGTGGTTCAAATCTCCGCTATGGCATTGAATTTTTCAGTCTGACTCTACTCATTCAAACCTTAGCCTACAGACGGCTAGTTTGGAAGAAATGATTATTGCCATCAATTAACTATGAAGCCTGGGACTTAAGTACTTACAGCACAGTAAGTCGTAACAAAAGGTGCGTGACTCATATCTAGGGTACGGAATTTGCCCTATTTGCGTATTTTATTCTTTTATTCAGTAACGTATGGTTTTAAGCTATAAGCACGTTTCCTACAATTTCTAGCCTAATTTCTTAGTTTTATACTGTCTATAAATGCCTATTTCATACGTGTGTGCCCATTCTGCTTATTAGTGCCTAAAACTGTCTTTTTAGTCAATTTCTTCTGCTTGTAATTTGTGACAACAGCTTTTGCATTTATTTCAATGCAGTAGCATGATAATTTTTTGCTGGTGTAAAGGCTTATTTCATGAGCTAATAGTAATACTTGAGGGAGGAAATATTAATTAAATTATTGATGGTGTCAAATGTTAACAATCATATCAGATCACAAACAGTAGCGCTGGTAAGCAGGAATTTACTCCCGTAAGATTTCTTTTACGTGTGTGTAAATCTACTGCCACGAGGCTGTTGCTTTACCCAATCTTACAATCATCACTCAGGGACTCTGTTCAGGTTACAACTAAAACTTGTAAGGCCAGCGCACAATTAGCTACGCTACACAGACTAAGATTATATATATGAAAAAATTGTGATTTTCATATGCTTACGTTTTTCTACATGTATCTCAAGTAATCATGAAATCCATTGCTATGACAAAATTTCCAATAAAATAGGCAAATTTGGCCAAATCTGCCCCCAAATTATGTCACTTTTGATGAACTCTCTTTGTGTATGCCATCTCTAATCTCTGACGTTTATTACTATTAACGGACCACCGGTACATATGTGGAAACCAGAGGACCACATAAAAGATTGGATAAGAAGTCATAGGCTTGCTGAGGACAGCCAAAGCAGGAAGCCGAATCTACAAGTGAAACATCCTGATAGGTTCTCCAGTTTTAGTTAAGTCCCCACCCCCACCATTCTGATAGCAATACGGCCGTGCTTAATGAACCATGTTGATATACATAATTTTTAATGGAATCCTCATTACTTTTTTAGTATGTCAGAGGTCATAAATATACAAAAACTATCCTCACGCGTCCTGTGATTAATTATTTACGTATATTGTCATCATCATTATTATTGGTATCATTGTTTTGTCATATACGACGTGGTTAGGCTTTCATGTCCTGCTTAACGAAGGAAAGCAATGTGAAGGTCATCACATAGCGACTTAGACTAAAATAATTGACTAAACTCCTAATTCTTCTGTATTGTCCTACATCCAGTGTAGAAGAAGCTGAATACACAAAAATAATAAACATAGAATAAGTAAAACAACAAAGAAGTTAAGTAATTTTTGCAATTATTTGTAGTAATTGTGGAAGAATATGTGTAGAAATTGATATAAACTACATTTATGAGTATGACAATAAATGGGAACAAAAAAAACTCATGTGATGCCAGACCAATACTCAAACTACGTGATTAGTAACTAACTTTCATGTACGTCTTGCCCCTCTCGAAGTTTATCGAAATGGATATGAAGTAACCTTACAAACGTTCTATGGCAACTGTGATATTTTTAACAAACAGTTTGAAATGATTTGTTGATTATAACTCAAAATATGTTCCAACAAAATGTTACGAGAAGTTAGTAATTAAAATAGTAATATGAAATGAATGTTTTTTTTTTTTTGTTTTTTTTTCTTTCTTTCTACTAACTACTAAGATGAAGGGTGAGAATTGAGGAAGACATTAAAGTGGCTTTTCGGGATCCCGCACTGAGCACTCCCATTATTCTTGGTGTAAGTGCAGAGCTGGCCGTCATTGCGGCGAGCAGGTGAAGGATTGATCCAAGGGGCCGAACATGACCCGAAGGCCCTGAGCGACGCCTGGGGAGTGGAGGTGAAAGTGAGGAAGGATAAGAGTGAAAGTATCTTTATTAATTGCAAATTGAATGTAGTGGAGGGCATAATCTCCGGTGGTTAGCCGGGAGGAGGTCAATGAGGCCATCAGAACGAAATGTACGCGTATATATATTCAATTTGGGGACTTCCTTTCTCAAACTGAAGTATTTGTACGTCCAATATTGTGTTAATTTACACTACTGCAACTACTCGTTTATACTAATTAAACACAAGGTTAAGCCTAAAGTTCTCCTCAGTTACTACAATCACGATATTCCATAGAAGGTACTACAAATTGCAATCCTCTATCACTGCATCAAATATTACAAGTGGAGCCATCTATGAACAGCAGATACAGTCGGTGAGCGGTAGTATCTTCTAGCGGGCAGGAATACAGTTAAAAGAAACTTTACTATAATATATATGTTTATATCGGTAAATGAATGTTTTAATGTCACACTACTTTCTCACACCACTCTACCACATAGGACGTTTTTCCTATCTACTCCAAGCTTAAGATAAATATTTACAAATGTAGTTTCATTACACATATTTTTGTATATACTTGAGTACCAGTCCGAAGTAATAGCTAAACGTTTAAAATGTAGGACGTTGTGTATGGGCTTTCAAATTCGTACGATACTACAGCAAAAACAAGAAAGGATCTTAACGTTATCGAGATAGAGGAGCATTGAACGTTATACAAGAAAATCGCCAATGACAAAAAGAACTAAGCTCAAGGTAATTATTTGTTTTAAACAGATGAGCATTATTTAAGTCGTGTAAATAAGTAATATGCTACCCGGGTTTATCTGAGACGTGATAACTAGGGAGCAGATTTATAGACACTAAAATTGCGTTAAATAGGCAAGCAAAAGGACACTAAAATGGGCAAAATAGGAACTTAAATAGGCACTAAAAGTTTGCTAAGTAATGATAATTTATTGGAATAATATATGATCATTTATTGGAATTTTCCTAGCCGTTGTGCGCTCTAAAGCCCCACTACTACTACTTGGAAACTTCCGGTGTTGTTTCCAACATTAAAAATGAAACTACAGACCAATAAATCATAATTGTTTGTGTAAAATTTTACAGAAATGCCTTTATCAAAGTAGGTACCAGAATTCTTTACACGATACTGTAATTGCTGTAATTCTGTTTGAATGAATGGAAAATGCTTACCAAAAAGCTGTGCTGGATGTTCTTAGTCGACAATGGGGTTGTATTACAAAAATTAGGATTCTGTACCTTCAGTTTTTAATTAATTTTTGTACTGTACTCTATATCTCCCTGACACCATTTTGAGTGATATTAAGATTTTTTTTCTTTGCTTGTTCCATTTATACCCCGCCTTTAACTGCTATGGTCACATCGGCGGCCGTTCTCTTTTGGAACATACTGGAGGTTAACTCGCTATTTTTGGTTTTTAATCATTAGATCACGCACACATTCACACTCTCATTCATACTTCCAGACTCTGGGGAAGATGGGGAATTATCTTGGTCGGAGAAAAATTCCCACCCGAACCCGGGACCCCTAGCACTGCAGGCAGGTGCTATACCGTCTGAGCTACAGGGCCAGCCATTAGGATTTCTTTGATGAACTTTTGTTTTTCTTATCTTTCCAACAATCGTTTCTTTTAAGAGGACACCGCTCTGCAAATTGGTCCAAAACTTACAACAATACCAAATTTAGTTTTTTTTGGTCTTAAAATTCATATAGACATACTTCAGTAATATAAACCTTTTTTCCCCTAGTCGCAATAAAGAAAACGTCACATGACTATTTAAATAACCATACATCTGTATCGTAGCTGCTATTACGTAATTTTAACCTTAGATTTCTCATATTCCCTATTTTCTACATTTTTCTAACTTCAAAATGTTCCACAGGATGCAGTTTTCTATTAATTTGTATGAAATTCTAAACATGTCTGTAAGAGCAGCTGCATCTTAAGTGTACCCATTTACATTTGTTGTGTTTTTGTTATTTGTATTGGAAAGGACTACAATGTTTCCTTCTTATTGAAAACGCTTAGGAAAATAAAAATTGTTAAATAGGTATGATTATTTTTTCCCTTCGTTGATATGGCGAAGACAAATATTTCACATAGATACAGGTCATTAATAGGTTAAAATGGCTGCAGAAACTTATACTACAAGTATTAATGTACCCCAAAAATTAATTAATTTTTAAAATTACAATATGTGGGACATTTTGAAAATCGCCTGTAATTTAGACATAAACTGTTAATTCCTCAGAAACTATCGTAACTAGAAAGTTGAAACTTGGAATTATACCATTCTTGATCGATCACAAAAACAAATGGTATCAATTTGAAACAAATATAACAAATGCTTCAGATATTTCAATTTTCACCTTTGAGCCCCCCCAAACCATGTTTTTTGTTTTTTGACATAGTTAATTACTTCACACCTTTCTGCACATTATGGTTCTTACTTTGTGAAGTGGATTTATATGTATTTTAATTATACGAGAATATCTGCTATTTTAACTTGTTGTGGAGCTAATTATGAAATTTGGAATAAATGTAGAACTATTTCGTCTAAGGAACCGCAAAATTGTATGTGTTTAGCGAATTTGTTGCGATGATTGTCATTTTGTTATAGTGCATTATGATAGCCATTTTACCAAAATTGTGCATAGTGCCTATTTATGTGCCTATTTTGCCTATTTTAGTGACTTTTGCCTGCCTATTTCACACATCTTAGTGCCTATAAATCCGCTCCCTGCTCATAGCATATGAGAACACCCAGTGTTCTACCGGGAAACATAGGAGTCAGTTGCAGAATTTAATGACATGTCGGCATGATGGTCATATCAGCTCAGCTAGTTAGAGCAACCGCACGGAGAGCGGGATTCACATCCGTGGTTCAAATCCCGACCACGGCATTGAATTTTTCAGTCTGGCTCTACTCATTCAAACCTTATCCCTCAGTTTACCTCATCATGACCTAAAATTAGGTACCTCTAGAAAAAGTCAAATTTTGCAGAGCTTAAGTGACAGGTGTGTAGAGATTTAAAAGTTATTGGCAATAAGGCAATACTAGAATGCCATGTTTTATTTTTGAGGGGAATAGTAGAGTCCGATTCTAGCACTGGAGAAGACAACATCGTAAGCAAAGAGACAGTCTCGTGCCAGAAATGAAAACCTATCAAATATTCACGAGTGTCTTGCGGATCCAAAAATTTCTCTCTTAACCTCTTTACACACAAAATCAGGCTTAATGAAGCAATTTATTTTGGTTTTAAATAAGAATGAGAACTCCACAAATAAATCTGTTTCCTGAAATATCTGAAGCTAAATTTAAGAGGGAATATTTCGTAGTTGGGCCACGGATTAGGAAGTTGTTTTCTGATCTCTTATTTGAAATAAATGTAATGTGTAGTGTTTAACGCCCGCTTTTACTACATACGGAACCGCAGGCGGTGACACTGATGATATATGAGATGATGATGGAGCAACGGTGGAATGAGATGACGGGGGAAACCGGAGGTCCCGGAGAAAACCAGCCCCAGCGCCGCGTTGTCCACCACAAATCTCATTTTGCGGTCGCCTGAGATCGAACCCGGGCCGTCTTGGTGCGAGCCAAGCGGTCTAAACACTGAGCCATGGCGCGGCCATCTTATTTGAAGAAAGGATGACATATACTGAAAAACCGGCATGGACTGGATATAAGAGCGTCATCCTAAAGTTTCTGAGAATTTAAAAGGATTCAAATTACAAAAATATTATAGAGGATATGCTTAAGAAATTTCAAACGCTGGGTCCAATATGAGTGTGAAGGTGCTTTTCCTGCACTATCATTTGCACGTTTTTTCTTCAGAAATTTCGGCTTTGTCAGCAAGGTGAACCTTTTCACCAGGACATAAGGGAAATAGAAAGACGTGCATTTCAAGGCAAAGTGTATAAAAGAATGTAATCTTCAAATATATGTGATTATTTAGAACAGATGTAAAATATTAGTTTATTATGAAGAGTTTTGTGTTGACAGTTGTAGAATTATTAACATTTATACAAATATAACTATTTGTAGCAAAAAATCTCACTTATCTTAAGAAAAATGATGTCGATTTTTCTCCTTAGTTATTAGTAAAAGTTAAAATCGATTTCACGAACACTTGTGCGCGTCGACAGTCAAAAACAAATTCGTCGTTTAGGAAGTTACTATGTTATTATGTTTTTTTCAGCATTACTAAAATCTGTAAACGAAACAAACTTAAGAACAGAATCAGCTGCTGATATTTCAAAATTCATTACGCGATCTTTACTTTTTAAGATAAATATTGTTTCGCAAACTATTAAACGTATCGGTCCATTTAATTGTTTTAATAATTCAACTTCTGGATTTATTTCATGGGTAAATGACGAAAAATGTTCTGCTACGGCCGATTTATCAGTTGGTTTACACTTAATGTTACGAAAACGTTCTTTCGTTCTGGTTTCCAAATTACGTTTTGTCTTTCCAATATAAACCTGATCACAATCTGAACAAACAAATTGATAAATACCAGATTTTTAATTATTAGGAATTTCATCTTTTTAAGAGTAGTGTAGTAAATTTAATACTATATTTATTTTAAGGAACCAAAGTTATACCAAACTGTTTAAAGACTTTCTGTAATTGTTTATTAAACCAAGGATGGTAAGTAAATTTTTTAAAATTATGATCGTATTTCATTTTTAAGGGAAGAAATGTCATTAACTGTTTTTTGCTATTTGAATTTGTCAACTTTTTATTTATAAAGTCTTTATTAAAATCGTTATTTTTTGTCCTAGTGAATCAAAGCTTACCTCCAGCATATCGATAAATCCTTACTTCCTTAATAAATAATTCCCGTTAATTACATAAAATTTCTCACTTCTGCACGTCCACTCATCACTTTCGTCTTCCCCGCATCATCTTTCTACCATCCAGATTACAGAACATATATTTTTGAAGATTATTGATTTCCTGTTAATATGTAAAACTTTTATATTCACCGCGACATTTTTTACGTCATCATGAAACAAGATAATTGATTTTTCTTCTCCTAGCAACCGTTCATCCTTTTCTATATATTGTCATTACATGGACCACTAATAAGCAGATCAGAAAACAAGAATTTCCAACTGGATATTTATATAAAAAGTTCAACTAAAACATATCCTTATATCTTCGAATCCAAAAAAAGGGAAGAAAACCATCAATTTCAGTCTCTAATGTGAATTTTATAGGTTTAACTTGTAAATTTAGTAATTTTAAAGCATCATTTATTTATCAGGTACAATAACAAAAATATCATCAACAAATCTATACAAGGTTTCAAAAATCAGAGGGAATGCTTATGGCATACATCTTCCAAACATATACACTCAAGCAACACTGATTGAAATGCGAACTGAACAAAAATACGATACTTTTTGTAAGCGAAACTCATTTAGATATATAATCTTTAGAAGACTTCCATTCCCACACTCAATTATTTGTTACCTCGACATTGCGTCTGTGTTCATTCTAGCTACTTGCTGTTTTCACATAACAAAAGACCACTGAAACCTAAGTCACAATTAAGGACCATAATTGAATGTCATACTAAACTTTGATCTTTATTAAAACGTTTATTTCCTGGTGTAACATATTACAGGTAGAGCCATCTCTGGGCAGCACAAGCTGCTGTTTATTGTTTATGAGCGACAACGTTTCACCTAGCGGAAGATCTGTATAACTACATATTGTTTCGTGTGTAACGTTATGTTTCTAGCAGTACCTTAAGATATTACAGACGGCTGCAAAGTATTGAGTGCAGGGTTATTAATATATTAAAATGAGCGGACCTCTGGTTCTCCGTACACCAAGATAACGAAATTAAAAATAACGAAACGCTGTCAATAAACATGCCAAAATGCCGATATGACATTAACTTCTCCAAGGATTCTCAGTTGGTTAGAGCAATCGCACGCAGACCGGGAGTTCCGTGGTTCAAATCCCGGCTAATGCATTGAATTTTTCAGTCTGACTCTACTTATTCAAACCTTAGCCTACAGACGGCTAGTTTGGAAGAAATGATTATTGCCATCAATTAACTATGAAGCCTGGGACTTAAGTACTTACAGCACAGTAAGTCGCAACAAAAGGTGCGTGTCTCATATCTAGGGGGCGGACTTTGCCCTATTTGCGTATTTTACTCCTTTATTCAGAAACGTATGGTTTTAAGCTATAAGCACATTTCCTACAATTTCTAGCCTAATTTCTTAGTTTTATACTGCCTATAAATGCCTATTTCATACGTGTGTGCCCATTCTGCTTATTAGTGCCTAAAACTGTCTTTTTAGTCAATTTCTTCTGCTTGTAATTTGTGACAACAGCTTTTGCATTTATTTCAATGCAGTAGCATGATATTTTTGTGCTGGTGTAAAGGCTTATGTCATGAGCTAATAGTAATACTTGAGGGACGAAATATTAATTAAATTATTGATGGTGTCAAATGTTAACAATCATATCAGATCACAAACAGTAGCGCTGGTAAGCAGGAATTTACTCCCGTAAGATTTTTTTACGTGTGTGTAAATCTACTGCCACGAGGCTGTTGCTTTACCCAATCTTACAATCATCACTCAGGGACTCTGTTCAGGTTACAACTAAAACTTGTAAGGCCAGCGCTTAATTAGCTACGCTACACAGACTAAGATTATATATATGAAAAAATTGTGATTTTCACATGCTTACGTTTTTCTACATGTATCTCAAGTAATCATGAAATCCATTGCTATGACAAAATTTCCAATAAAATAGGCAAATTTGGCCAAATCTGCCCCCAAATTATGTCACTTTTGATGAACTCTCTTTGTGTATGCCATCTCTAATCTCTGACGTTTATCACTATTAACGGACCACCAGTACATATGTGGAAACCAGAGGCCAACATAAAAGATTGGATAAGGAGTCATAGGTTTGCTGAGGACAGCCAAAGCAGGAAGCCGAATCTACAAGTGAAACATCCTGATAGGTTCTCCAGTTTTAGTTAAGTCCCCACCCCCACCATTCTGATAGCAATACGGCCCTGCTTAATGAACCGTGTTGATATACATTATTTTTAATGGAATCCTCATTATTTTTTAGTATGTCAGTGGTCATAAATATACAAAAACTATCCTCACGCGTCCTGTGATTAATTATTTACGTATATTGTCATCATCATTATTATTGGTATCATTGTTTTGTCATAAACGACGTGGTTAGGCTTTCATGTCTTGCTTAACGAAGGAAAGCAATGTGAAGGTCATCACATAGCGACTTAGACTAAAATAATTGACTAAACTCCTAATTCTTCTGTATTGTTCTACATCCAGTGTAGAAGAAGCTGAATACACAAAAATAATAAACATAGAATAAGTAAAACAACAAAGAAGTTAAGTAATTTTTGCAATTTTTTGTAGTAATTGTGGAAGAATATGTGTAGAAATTGATATAAACTACATTTATGAGTATGACAATAAATGGGAACAAAAAAACTCATGTGATGCCACACCAAATCTCAAACTACGTGATTAGTAACTAACTTTCATGTACGTCTTGCCCCTCTCGAAGTTTATCGAAATGGATATGAAGTAACCTTACAAACGTTCTATGGCAACTGTGACATTTTTAACAAACAGTTTGAAATGATTTGTTGATTATAACTCAAAATATGTTCCAACAAAATGTTACGAGAAGTTAGTAATTAAAATAGTAATATGAAATGAATGAACGAAATGTACGCGTATATATATTCAATTTGGGGACTTCCTTTCTCAAACTGAAGTATTTGTACGTCCAATATTGTGTTAATTTACACTACTGCAACTACTCGTTTATACTAATTAAACACAAGGTTAAGCCTAAACTTCTCCTCAGTTACTACAATCACGATATTCCATAGAAGGTACTACAAATTACAATCCCCTATCACTGCATCAAATATTACTAGTGGAGCCATCTATGAACAGCAGATACAGTCGGTGAGCGGTTGTATCTTCTAACGGGCAGGAACACAGTTAAAAGAAACTTTACTATAATATATATGTTTATATCGGTAAATGAATGTTTTAATGTCACACTACTTTCTCACACCACTCTACCACATAGGACGTTTTTCCTATCTACTCCAAGTTTAAGATAAATATTTACAAATGTAGTTTCATTACACATATTTTTGTATATACTTGAGTACCAGTCCGAAGTAATAGCTAAATGTTTAAAATGTAGGACGTTGTGTATGGGCTTTCAAATTCGCACGATACTACAGCAAAAACAAGAAAGGATCTTAACGGTATCGAGATAGAAGAGCATTGAACGTTATACAAGAAAATCGCCAATGACAAAAAGAACTAAGCTCAAGGTAATTATTTGTTTTAAACAGATGAGCATTATTTAAGTCGTGTAAATAAGTAATATGCTACCCGGGATTATCTGAGACGTGATAACTAGAGAGCAGATTTATTGACACTAAAATTGCGTTAAATAGGCAAGCAAAAGGACACTAAAATGGTCAAAATAGGAACTTAAATAGGCACTAAAAGTTTGCTAAGTAATGATAATTTATTGGAATAATATATGATCATTTATTGGAATTTTCCTAGCCGTTGTGCGCTCTAAAGCCCCACTACTACTACTTGGAAACCTCCGGTGTTGTTTCCAACATTAAAAATGAAACTACAGACCAATAAATCATAATTGTTTGTGTAAAATTTTACAGAAATGCCTTTATCAAAGTAGGTACCAGAATTCTTTACACGATGCTGTAATTGCTGTAATTCTGTTTGAATGAATGGAAAATGCTTACCAAAAAGCTGTGCTGGATGTTCTTAGTCGACAATGGGGTTGTATTACAAAAATTAGGATTGTGTACTTTTAGTTTTTAATTAATTTTTGTACTGTATTTTATATCTTTCTGACACCATTTTAAGTGATATTAAGATTTTTTTTCTTTGCTTGTTCCACTTATACCCCGCCTTTAACTGCTATGGTCACATCGGTGGCCGTTCTCTTTTGGAACATACCGAAGGTGTTAACTCGTTATTTTTGGTTTTTAATCATTAGATCACGCACACATTCACACACTCATTCATACTTCCAGACTCTGGGGAAGATGGGGAATTATCTTGGTCGGAGAAAAATTCCCACCCGAACCCGGGACCCTTAGCACTGCAGGCAGGTGCTCTACCGTCTGAGCTACGGAGCCAGCCGTTAAGATTTCTTTGATGAAATTTTGAATTTCTTATCTTTCCAACAATCGTTTCTTTTAAGGGGACACCGCTCTGCAAATTGGTCCAAAACTTACAACAATACCAAATTTAGTTTTTTTTTGTCTTAAAATTCATATAGACATACTTCAGTAATATAAACCTTTTTTCCCCTAGTGGCACTACAGAAAACGACACATGACTATTTAAATAACCCTACATCTGTATCGTAGCTGCTATTACGTAATTTTAACCTGAGATATCTCATATTCCCTATTTTCTACATATTTCTAACTTCAAAATGTTCCACAGGATGCAGTTTTCTATTAATTTGTATGACATTCTAAACATGTCTGTAAGGGCAACTGCATATTAAGTGTACCCATTTACATTTGTTGTGTTTTTGTTATTTGTATTGAAAAGGACCATAATGTTTACTTCTTACTGAAAACGCTTAGGGAAATAAAAATTGTTAAATAAGTATCATTATCTTTTCCATTCGTTGATATGGCGAAGACAAATATTTCACATAAGTACAGGTCATTAATAGGTTAAAATGGCTGCAGAAACGTATACTAAAAGTATTAATGTACCCCAAAAATTAATTAATTTTTAAAATTACAATATGTGGGACATTTTGAAAATCGCCTGTAATTCAGACATAAACTGTTAATTCCTCAGAAACTATCGTAACTAGAAAGTTGAAACTTGGTATTATTCCATTCTTGATCGATCACAAAGATAAATACTATAAAGTTGAAACAAATCTAACAAAAGCTTCAGATATTTCAATTTTCTCCCTTAAACTCCCCCCCCCCCAAACCCATGTTTTTGTTTTCTGACGTAGTTAATTACTTCACACCTTTCTGCCCTTTATGGTTCTTACTTAGTGAAGTGGATTTATATGTGTTTTAATTATACGACAATATCTGTTATTTTAACTTGTTGTGGAGCTAATTATGAAATTTGGAATAAATGTAGAACTGTTTCGTCTAGGGAACTGCAGAATGTGTTTAGCGAATTTGTTGCGATGATTGTCATTTTGTTATAGTGCATTATGATATCCATTTTACCAAAATTGTGCATAGTGCCTATTTAAGTGCCTATTTTGCCTATTTTAGTGACATTTTCCCTGCCTATTTCACACATTTTAGTGCCTATAAATCCGCTCCCTGCTCATAGCATATGAGAAACCCCAGTGATCTACCGGGAAACATAGGAGTCAGTTGGAGAATTTAATGTCATGTCGGCATGTTGGTCATATCAGCTCAGTTAGTTAGAGCAACCGCACGGAGAGCGGGATTCAAATCCGTGGTTCAAATCCTGACTATGACATTGAATTTTTCAGTCTGGCTCTACTCATTGAAACCTTAGCCTTCAGTTTACCTCATCATGACCTAAAATTAGGTACCTCTAGAAAAAGTCAAATTTTGCAGAGCTTAAGTGAGAGGTGTGTAGAGATTTAAAAGTTATTGGCAATAAGGCAATACAAGAATGCCATGTTTTATTTTTGAGTGGGATAGTAGAGTCCGATTCTAGCACTGGAGAAGACAACATTGTAAGCAAAGAGACAGTCTCGTGCCAGAAATGAAAAACAATCAAATATTCACGAGTGTCTTGCGGATCCAAAAATTTCTCTCTTAACCTCTTTACACATAAAATCAGGCTTAATGAAGCAATTTATTTCGGCTTTAAATAAGAATGAGAACTGCTACAAATAAATCTGTTTCCTTAAATATCTGAAGCTAAATTTAAGAGGGAATATTTCGTAGTTGGGCCACGGATTAGGAAGTTGTTTTCTGATATCTTATTTGAAATAAATGAAATGTGTAGTGTTTAGCGCCCGCTTTTACTACATACGGCACCGCAGGCGGTGACACTGATGATATATGAGATGATGATGGAGCAACGGTGGAATGAGATGACGGGGGAAACCGGAGGTCCCGGAGAAAACTCACCACAGCGCCATGTTGTCCACCACAAATCTCATTTTGCGGTCGCCTCAAATCGAAACCGGGCCGCGTTGGTGAGAGCCAAGCGGTCTAAACACTGGGCCACGGTGCGACCTTCTTTTTTGAAGAAAGGATGACATAAACTGAAAAACCGGCATGGATTGGTTATAAGAGCGTCATCCTAAAGTTTCTGAGAAATTAAAAGGATTCAAATTACAATAATATTATAGAGGATATGCTTAAGAAATTTCAAATGCTGGGTCCAATATGAGTGTGGAGGTGCTTTTCCTGCACTATCATTCGCACGTTTTTTCTTCAGAAATTTTGGCTTTGTCAGCAAGGTGAACGATATAAAGGAAATAGAATGACGTGCCTTTCAAGGCAAAGTGTATAAAAACAGTGTAATCTTTAAATATATGTGATTATTTAGAACAGATGTGAAATATTAGTTTATTATGAAGAGTTTTGTGTTGACAGTTGTAGAATTATTAACATTTATACAAATATAACTATTTGTAGCAAAAAATCTCACTTATCTTAAGAAAAATGATGTCGATTTTTCTCCTTAGTTATTAGTAAAAGTTGAAATCAATTTCATGAACTCCTGTGCGCGTCGACAGTCAAAAACAGATTCGTCGTTAAGGAAGTTACTATGTTATTATGTTTTTTTTCTTCAGCATTACTAAAATCTGAAAACGAAACAAACTTAAGAAGAGAATCAGCTGCTGGTATTTCAAAATTCATTACGCGATGTTTACTTTTTAAGATAAATATTGTTTCGCAAACTATTAAACGTATCGGACCATTTAATTGTTTTAATAATTCAACTTCTGGATTTATTTCACGGTTAAATGACGAAAAATGTTCTGCTACGGCCGATTTGTCAGTTGGTTTATACTTAATGTTACAAAAACGTTCTTTCCTTCTGGTTTCCAAATTACGTTTTGTCTTTCCAATATAAACCTGATCACAATCTGAACCTTCAAATTGATAAATACCAGATCTTCTATTATTAGGAATTTCATCTTTCTAAGAGTAGTGTAGTAAATTTAATACTATATTTATTTTAAGGAAATAAAGTTATACCAAACTGTTTAAAGACTTTCTGTAATTGTTTATTAAACCAAGGATGGTAAGTAAATTTTTTAAAATTATAATCGTATTTTATTTTTAAGGGAAGAAATGTCATTAACTGTTTTTTGGTATTTGAATTTTTCAACTTTTTATTTATAAAGTCTTTATTAAAATCGTTATTTTTTGTCCTAGTCAATCAAAGCTTACCTCCAGCATATCGATAAATCCTTACTTCCTTAATAAGTAATTCCCGTTAATTACATAAAATTTCTCACTTGTGCACGTCCACTCATCACTTTCGTCTTCCCCGCATCATCCTTCTACGATCCAGATTACAGAACATATATTTTTGAAGATTATTGATTTCCTGTTAATATGGAAAACTTTTGTATTTACCGCGACATTTTTTACGTCATCATGAAACAAGATTATTGATTTTTCTTCTCCTAGCAACTGTTCATCCATTTCTATATATTGTCATTACATGGACCACTAATAGTCAGATCAGAAAACAAAATTTCCAACTGGATATTTATATAAGAAGTTCCAACTGAAACATATCCTTACATCTTCAAATCCAAAAAAGGAAGAAAACGTCAATTTCAGTTTCTAATGTGAATTTTACAGCTTTATCTTGTAAATTTAGTAATTTTAAAGCATCATTTATTTATCAGGTACAATAGCAAAAATATCATCAGCAAATCTATACAAGGTTTTAAAATTAAGAGGGAATGCTTTAGTGACTTGCATTTCGAAAAAACTCATAAAAAGATCAGCAAGAAAAGGCGAAAGAGGATTACCCATTGCTAAGCCAGAAGTTTGTTGGAAAAAATCACCATTAAAAGTGAAAATGTTTTGATAAAAACAAGTTTGATTTTGTTAAACTTACAACCGTAGCGGTCCTGAGGCACATCAAGTCCCTGCCTTACTTCACCCCATCATTCAGTTCCCTGCTTCCTGTCGCCCACCCTTCGGGACGAGGACCACTGAGGGGCGCAATGGAAGTCAAATTATTTTGTTCTGGTTTCTACCTCTGGAGCCTTGACCACCTTAAACTGCACTTGAGGAAGTTTAAGACCTTTGCGCGTCTTTGTTACGTCCTGCAGTTACCTTGTTCGTTGAGGAATTAGTCACAAATGTTCCACTTTACCTTTGTCATGTACGTGGGATGTGTGCCATTATGAAACAATAACGCTGTTCAAATGTGCATATGGTCCACAGAGCTTACAATTACGCGACATTCATCTTCCAATCATATACACTCAAGCCACACTGATTAAAATGCGAACTCGTGACCTCTTGGACATGAAACTAAGGTTCTATCACCTCAGCAAAACAAGTGTAGTTGTTTATTTTGATTATTTAAATTGTTGCTCAACGTACTCCATATGAGGAGTAATATGATGCAATGAACAAAAATATTATACTTCCGCTCGCTCGCTCGCTCGTGCTGGCTGGCTGTATACAGCCAGAAGGTTTTTGCTGCGTGCCCACCCATTAAGGGTTTTACCGCAGGTAAGATTATTAATGAAAGATGTAGGATGAAGGTGATGTAGGTTTTTGATTGGAAGTTAATTTTGAGGTTACCAAGGTACCTTCGGGGTCGAAAGAGAGGATGCAGTACTTAGCACCCATTTTAATAATTTTAAATATTTTGTGATTTAGTTGGGGGGAAATTTAGATGCCAAACAGCTTGGAAGAATTATGAGGAGCTCAGCTTTAGCTGCTGATAGGTTCAGCTCCTGTGTTATCTAGGGTGCCCGCATGCCATACGGGGGACCCGATGCAGTCTAGATCGACGTCTAGTGGGGTCATAATTTCCCAGTGATCTGACAAGGGCGCTTCTGTGAGATGGTAAAATTGCGTATAATTTTGAAGCCCGGCGCCTAATTTCATCCTCCACGTATGGAAGACCCGATGCTTCGTGGAGCAACCTGGTAGGGAAATAACGTCCCACAGAATAAATAGACCGCAGTCCTTTATTCTGTGCACGTTGAAGCCACGCTAAACAGCTGTCTGCTGCCATGCCCCAGATCTCGCAGGCATATAGCATCACCGGGATTACCAGCGCTCGGAAGAGGTACAACTTCATGAGGACTGGCATCGAGGTAGACCCCAGCATTGGGTACAGGGAAGCAATTGCTCCCTGTACCTTTGCCGAAAGGTCCCTGATGTGTCGGCGAAAAGTTAAACCTCTATCCAAGTTGACACCAAGGTACTGGACAGAGTTAGACCACTCTATCCTTCGACCTCGGTAGCTGAAGTTGGGGCAGTCTGCGGGGGTGTGGCGCTTTGTAAAAAGTATGGCGTGGCTTTTGTCCGGATTTACGGACATCCGCCAACGCCGACACCACTGTTGTGTTAGGCGGAGATGTCTTTGGATGGGGTTGAAGGCTCTGAGAATGTGTTTGTCCTTGCAGAACAGAAACACGTCGTCAGCGTATTGTCCCATTTCGACTCGTGGTTCTGTGGGGAAATCTGCCATAAAGACGTTGAAGAGGGTGGGGGATAGCACAGAGCCTTCGGGGACTCCGCCTCTCACTGGCCTTAGTGTTGATGTTTTCCCCGCGACTGAGACTTTAAATGTGCGATGTCGCAAGAAGCTGTGTAGAATGTTGATCACTTGTGTTGGGAGCCCCAGATGGATCATTTTGTGTAGGAGTCCGGCATGCCATGTCGTAGAGAAGGCCTTCTCGCCATCCAACGAAACTGCGGCCGTGAAGGCGCCTTCCTGGATGCCCAGGGCAGCGGTCTCCACCACACGCAGCAACTGCTGAACTGTCGAGTGCCCAGGACGAAAACCAAATTGGTGGTCAGGAATGGCTTGAATGTCTACCAATATTGGGGACAAGCGAGCAAGAATTAGCCTCTCGAGAACTTTCGAAAGGGTGGAGAGGAGGCTAATGGACCTGTAGCTGGATGGGTGTACCGGATTCTTCCCAGGTTTCAATATGCAAATCACCCGGGCCTCTCTCCACTCTCGTGGAAAGTACCCAAGGGCGAGGCACATATTGAAAATCCTAGTCAGGAAGAGAATTGCATTGAAGGGAAGATGGCGGAGCATTAGGGGAGTCAGCCCTTCCGGCCCCGCCGCCTTCTTTGGTTTGAGACGTTGGAGTACGCCTTGGACTTCATTAGGTCGGATGGTAGGGAGTCTCTCCGCATCCTCAGGAGGGTGACGTAAGAAACGACGCACCTCCCGACGGACGCGTTCAGAAAAGTTATCGTCCTGGGGGTCATCTCTCGGACACATAGTACGCTCAAGATAGTCAGCGAAAGCATTGGCTTTGGCTTGGGGTTCATAGGCCAGGCCCTGGGTGCCATGAATGGGAGAGGTGTACTGACCTCTGTGTTTTCTGAGGGCTTTGGCGATCCTCCACACGTCGCCATCCTCGACGCGCAACCTGGCCATTTTGTCCTCCCACGCTTGCACCTTGTGCTCGCGCAGACGGACACTGACCTCTCGACGTAAACGTCTTAGGAGCGCTCGATTATGTGGCGTGCGGTGACGTTGGTATAATCTCCGTGCTGCCCAGGATCGCCGGATTAGAAGAAGGATGTCCAAAGGGAGGACATCAGGATGAAGAGGAGCCGGAGCATGGACTGTCAAATTAAAGGTGGTGCGCTTCACGATGGAAGTGAAGGATGAGACGGCGTTATCCAGGGTAGGGATGTTTGTGATTTTGGGATTTGGCGGGATGGAAGTGCGGAGGCAGTTCCTGACGCCTTCCCAGTCGACCTCTCGCGTTTGAAGCGATATGTCGTGGCTGGCAACCCTTGTGTTGATCTCTGTCAACACTGGATTGTGGTCTGAATGTAATGCATTTAATGATGTGAGTGTGAGATGGTATGGTAAATGTTTTGTGATTGCGAAGTCTATGACTGAGGGCAGTCCTCCTCCTCGTGGGTCATGAGTGGGTTGCCAGGGGCCCTGTACTTGAAGTTGAGGGTCCGCATCTATAAGGCGAATTATTTCATTGCCTCTTGCATCCGCCCGACGACCGCAATGCCAACGTTGATGTTTAGCATTGAAATCGCCGGCCATGATAGCACAGGGATATAGGGCTAGGATGGACAGATAGTCGTTGGATACAAACTGACGGTTTGGTGGATGATACACAGAGACTACCAAGACCTCTAAACCACCAAGGTGCATACTAATGGCCGTGGCCTCTAGGGTTTGTAGAGGTGGGAGCTGGATGGGCTGGTGGACCACATTTTGCCTCACCAAGATCGCAGTTCCGCCCCCTGGACGTCCCTGACGATCCGTACGATGGCAGATGTAGCCCAGAATACGGAATCGGATGTCTGGTCGGAGATGCGTTTCGCTGACTAGAATGACGTCTAGGGCATTGTCTCGAGTAAACTGAAGCAGCTCGCTCCCCTGACCTGCTAGGCCGCACGCATTCCAAAATGCGAATCGAAACGAGGTACGTGACCTAATTTGATGCGCCATCTCGGAGCTGTTGCGTGCCTGCGGTCAGGAGGGCCATCGCCTCCATTGCCACCAGCATCTTGCTGGCCGGATCTGTGGCTGTGAAGAACTTCACAACGAGCTCACAGATTTTCTGTCCATGTGTCTGCAGCAACTGCTGCAGCCACTTGAACACATCTGTGAGATCGAGTGTAGCTGTCATGGGAACGTTGTTTGTGTTGGCGACTTGGTTGTGAGGAGAAGCTGATCTGGAACGAATGGGTGCAGGTCTTCCTCCCGCCCTTTCATCCCTAAGCTGTCTAGGAGGCATGGGCTCGCCATGACTCTCCTGTTCAGCAGGATTTCGGGGCTCCCGAGGAAGCCTCCCTCCATTCCTACCATTGTTGTCGGTTCGTTTTTGAGCTGGGGCCCGCTTCTGTTTGCGTGGCTGTTTGGGAGGGATGTGTGTCTCCCGTGACGTTTTAGGTCCATCAGAGGCCCCTTGTGCTACCTGAGCGTAACTTCTTGTTGGCCTATCGGCATCCCGCCGAGTCGTGGGCACACTGGAGCTGGTTGATGGTACCGGTCTTGGGTCCGCCCCTGCTGGTGAGGTCCTCTGCTGTTGCTGTTGTCTCACTCTGGGCTTGTTTGCTGCTATAACTGCCTTTCTGGCAGGACAGCCGCCGTAGCAAGCCACATGTGCTCCCTTGCAGTTAGCACAAGTGGGCACATCTGTGGGTGACCTTGGACAAGCTTCCTTGTCGTGGGCTTCACTGCACCTGAGGCAGCGGTGTGTATTCTTGCAGAAATGGCTTGAGTGGTTGAATCCCAGGCAGCGATGGCATTGAGGTGGACCGCCAGGGCTGCTCAGTGGCTCAATCTTTACTCGGAGGTAGCAGATCGTAGAGACTCCGTCTAGCTTCCCTTCCGGATCGTTGGCCCGTTCCACTATCACGAGGAAGAGTGGGATTGGGACAGGGCCTGGCTGACCCTGTGGAGCTGGTCTGGTCATCTGCCTGACAAAGCGAGGCTGAATGCCCTGGCGGTTGAGGTCGTCGATGATGTCACCCACCGGTGTGTCCACTGGTAGGCCTCTGATGACCCTCTTGACGTCACGGCTCTTATCTAGGCCGAAGGTGAAGTAAGGGATGGACTTCCTGTCCAGTGCCCTTAGAATAAGCTGGTAGTCTTCGGCGTTACTCGCCTGGAAGACATTGCGCCTCTTCCTCCTGGTGACCCTGCATGACACCGACAGGGTTGGCATGACTTCCTTTAGAAAGCCCACCAAGCCCCGGAAGTCATCCACGATCACAGGAGGAATGTGCCTCCTGGGTGGTCCAGAACGACTGGGCGTGCCAGTTGTCTCCAGGTGAGGGGCTTTTCTCTCCCTTCGCCGGTTGGTCACGGTGCGAAACTCAGCCTCATCAACATCTGTAGAGATGTTAGATGAGCTGTGTTCCCCATCGGAGTCTTCCATCCTGGAGGATGAATGCCTAGGAACCGCAGTTCCGTCAGTGAAATATTCCTCATCAGAGGAGGAGTTGTCTGAGTGCTCGCCCTCTGAAATTTTGCCTACCCGCTGTGGTGTTTCGCGGGAAGGGTCCTTGCCAGTTTGCTGTTTGGCGACAGCTAATCTTTTGGCCTTGCCATTTACGCCCTTTTCTGGCTTTCGGCGAGGCCGTTTGCTTCCTGCAGTCAGGGTTGGAGCCCCGACAGCAGGGTGGGTGATTCCAGTGCTTATACTGGGGATGGCTTCCATTTCTGGAAGGCGGGTTGGAGTGGAAATGTCGGATGGTTCCCTTTCTTTGGGCATTTTGCCCTGCACCGAAGTGCAGTGCACAGCTAACCTTGACTGTATACTTAGCAGTCAGCACAGGTTTGCTAATAAGCGTGAGGTACAGAGGGCCGGACCCGAAGGCGCCTTAATATACCGTCTTTTAAGACGTTGGCTTAGGCCTTGTACTTCGCCTGGCTGATGTGGAGCTGGCCGGCTGTTTTCTTGGAGGTTGTTCTTGTCGCTCGCACGCTGCTGCCTTCTCCTGGAGATTTAGCGAAATTGCCGGGAGCTTCCGAAGGGTCCCTCCCGATGGTGGCAATTCGCTGACTCCGAAGTTCTGGACGCTGGCAACTCACGCAGGCGATTTGTACTCCACGACGTCTAGTAGCAGAGTCGCCTATTCTTCCGCTAAGCGAAACACATTTTGATATATAATCTTTAGAAGACTACCATTCCCACACTCAATTATTTGTTAACTCGGCATTGCGTCTCTGTACATTCTAGCTACTTTCGGTTTTCACATAACAAAAGATCACTGAAACCTAAGTCACAATTAAGGACCATAATTGGATGTCATATAAAACTTTGATCATTATTAAAACGTTTGTTTCCTTGTGTTACATACTACAGATAGAGCCATCTATGGGCAGCGCAAGCTGTTGTTTATTGTTTATGAGCGACAACGTTTCACCTAGCGGAAGATCTGTATAACTACATATTGTTTCGTGTGTAACGTGTGTTTCTAGCAATCACTTACGATATTACAGACGGCTCCAAAGTTTTGCGTGCAGGGTTATTAATATATTAAAATGAGAGGACCTCTGGTTCTCCGTACACCAAGATAAGGAAATTAAAAATATAGAAACACTGTCAATAAACATGCCAACATGCCGATATGACATTAAATTTTCCAAGGATTCTCAGTTGGTTAGAGCAATCGCACGCAGACCGGGAGTTCCGTGGTTCAAATCCCGGCTATTGCATTGAATTTTTCAGTCTGACTCTAATCATTCAAACCTTAGCCTACAGACGGCTAGTTTGGAAGAAATGATTATTGCCATCAATTAACTGTGAAGCCTGGGATTTAAGTACTTACAGCACAGTAAGTCGCAACAAAAGGTGCGTGTCTCATATCTAGGGGGCGGAATTTGCCTTATTTTCGTATTTTATTCCTTTATTCAGAAACGTAGGGTTTCAAGTTATAAGCACGTTTCCTACAATTATTAGTCTAATTTCTTAGTTTTATACTGCCTACAAATGCCTATTTCATACGTGTGTGCCTGTTCTACTTATTAGTGCCTAAAGCTGCCCTCTTAGTCAATTTCTTCTGCTTGTAATTTGTGACAACAGCTTTTGCATTTATTTCAATGCAGTAGCATGATATTTTTTGCTGGTGTAGAGGCTTATGTCATGAGCTAATAGTAATACTTGAGGGAGGAAATATTAATTAAATTATTGATGGTGTCAAATGATAACAGTCATATCAGATCACAAACAGTAGCACTGGTCAGCAGGAATTTACTCCCGTAAGATTTTTTTACATGTGTGTAAATCTACTGCCACCAAACTGTTTAAAGACTTTCTGTAATTGTTTATTAAACCAAGGATGGTAAGTAAATTTTTTAAAATTATAATCGTATTTTATTTTTAAGGGGAGAAATATCATTAACTGTTTTTTGCTATTTGAATTTGTCAACTTTTTATTTATAAAGTCTTTATTAAAATCGTTATCTTTTGTCCTAGTGAATAAAAAGCTTACCTCCAGCATATCGATAAATCCTTACTTCCTTAATAAGTAATTCCCGTTAATTACATAAAATTTCTCACTTGTGCACGTCCAGTCATCACTTTCGTCTTCCCCGCATCATCTTTCTACCATCCAGGTTACAGAACATATACTTTTGAAGATTATTGATTTCCTGTTAAGATGTAAAACTTTTATATTCACCGCGACATCTTTTACGTTATCATGAAACAAGATTTTTTATTTTTCTTCTCCTAGCAACCGTTCAGCCGTTTCTATATATTGACATTACATGGACGACTAATAGTTTATTTTGATTATTATAATTGTGACTCAACGTACTCCATATGAGAAGTAATTAGCGAATGAACAAAAATAATATACTTTCGGTAAGCGAAGCTGCTTTAGATATATAAACTTTAGAAGACTACCATTCCCACACTCAATTATTGGTTACCTTGACATTGCGTCTGTGTAAATTCTAGCTACTTCCTGTTTTCACATAACAAAAGATCACTGAATCCTAAGACAAAATTAAAGACCATAGTAAAATGTCATATAAAACTTTGAACATTATTAAAACCTTTCTTTCCAGGTGTAACATACTACAGGTAGGGCCATCTCTGGGCAGCACAAGCTGCTGTTTATTGTTTATGAGCGACAGTGTTTGACCTAGCGGAAGATCTGTATAACTACAATAATGTTTCGTGTGTAACGTATGTTTCTAGCAACCAAGGAATCATGAAATCGATTGCTATGATAAAGTTTCCAATAAAAAAGGCAAATTTGGCCAAATCTGCCCCCAAATTATGTCACTTTTGATGAACTCTCTTTGTGTATGCCATCTCTAATCTCTGACGTTTATTACTATTAACGCACCACCGGTACATATGTGGAACTCAGAGGACCACATAAAAGATTGGATAAGAAGTCATGGGCTTGCTGAGGACAGCCAAAGCAGGAAGCCGAGTCTACAAGTGAAACATCCTGATAGGTTCTCCAGTTTTTGTTTAGTCCCCACCCCCACCATTCTGTTAGCAATACGGCCCTGCTTAATGAACCATGTTGATATAAATTATTTTTAATGGAATCCTCATTACTTTTTTAGTATGTCAGAGGTCATAAATATACAAAAACTATCCTCACGCGTCCTGTGATTAATTATTAAAGTATATTGTCATCATCATCATTATTGGTATCATTGTTTTGTCATATACGACGTGGTTAGGCTTTCATGTCTTGCTTAACGAAGGAAGGCAATGTGAAGGTCATCACATAGCGACTTAGACTAAAATAATTGAATGAACTCTTAATTCTTCTGTATTGTCCTACATCCAGAGTAGAAGAAGCTGAATACACAAAAAGAATAAACATAGAATAAGTAAAACAACAAAGAAGTTAAGTAATTTTTGCAATTATTTGTAGTAATTGTGGAAGAATATGTGTAGAAATTGATATAAACTACATTTATGAGTATGACAATAAAATGGGAACAATAAAACCCATATGATGCCAGACCAAATCTCACACTACATGATTAGTAACTGAATTTCATGTACATCTTGCCCTTCTCGAAGTTTATCGAAATGGATATGAAGGAAGCTTACAAACGTCCTATGACAAGTGTGACATATGAAACAAGCAGTTTGAAATGATTTGTTGATTATAACTCAAAATATGTTCCAACAAAATGTTACGAGAAGTTAGTAATTAAAATAGAAATATGAAATGAATGAACGAAATGTACGCGTATATATATTCAATTTGGGGACTTCCTTTCTCAAACTGAAGTATTTGTACGTCCAATATTGTGGTAATTTACAGTCCTGAAACTATCCGTTTTTTCCAGTTAAACACAGAGTTAAGCCTCAACTTCTCCTCAGTTACTACAATCATGATATTCCATAGAAGGTACTACAAATTACAATCCGCTATCACTGCATCAAATATTACAGGTGCCGCCATCTATGAACAGCAGATACATTCGGTGAGCGGTTGTATCTTCTAGCGGGCAGGAATACAGTTAAAACAAACTTTACTATAATATATATGTTTATATCGGTAAATGAATGTATTAATGTCACACTACTTTCTCACACCACTCTACCACACAGGACGGTTTTTCTATCTACCCCAAGTTTAAGATGAATATTTACAAATGTAGTTTCATTAAACATATTTTTGTATATACTTGAGTACCAGTCTGAAGTAATTGCTTAATGTTTAAAATGTAGGACGGTGTGTATGGGCTTTCAAATTCGCACGATACTACAGCAAAAACAAGAAAGGATCTTAGCGTTATCGAGATAGAAGAGCATTGAACATTATACAAGAAAATCGTCAATGACAAAAAAGAACTAAGCTCAAGGTAATTATTTGTTTTAAACAGATGAGCATTATTTAAGTCGTGTAAATAAGTAATATGCTACCCAGTTTTATCCGAGACGTGATAACTAGGGAGCAGATTTATACACACTAAAATTGCGTTAAATAGGCAGGCAAAAGGACACTAAAATGGGCAAAATAGGCACCTAAATAGGCACTAAAAGTTTGCTAGGTAATGATAATTTATTGGAATAAATTATGATCATTTATTGAAAACTTTCTAGCAGTTGTGCGCTCTAAAGCCACACTACTACTACTTGGAAACCTCCGGTGTTGTTTCCAACATTAAAAACGAAACTACAGACCAATAAATCATAATTGTTTGTGTAAAATTTTACAGAAATGCCTTTATCAAAGTAGGTACCAGAATTCTTTACACGATGCTGTAATTGCTGTAATTCTGTTTGAATGAATGGAAAATGCTTACCAAAAAGCTGTGCTGGATGTTCTTAGTCGACAATGTGGTTGTATTACAAAAATTATGATTCTGTACCTTTAGTTTTTAATTAATTTTTGTTCTGTACTTAATATCTTTCTGACACCATTGTAAGAGATATTAAGATTTTTTTTGTGCTTGTTCCACTTATATCCCGCCTTTAACTGCCATCGTCACATCGTCGCCCGTTCACTTTTGGAACATACCGAAGGTGTTAACTCACTATTTTTGGTTTTATCTTTAGATCACGCACATATTCGCACTCTCATTCATACTTCCAGACTCTGGGGAAGATGGCGAATTCTCTTGTTGGGAGAAAAATTCCCACCCGGACCCGGGACCCTAGCACTGCAGGCAGGTGCTCTACCGACTGAGCTACGGGGCCAGCTATTAAGATCTGTTTGATGAAATTTTGAATTTCTTATCTTTCCAACAATCATTTCTTTTAAGGGGACACCTCTCTGCAAATTGGTCCAAAACTTACAACAATCCCAAATTTAGTTTTTTGTCTTAAAATTAATATAGACATACTTCAGTATGATAAAGTTTTTTTCCCCTAGTTGCAGTACTGAAAACGTCACATGACTATTTAAATAACCCTACATCTGTATCGTAGCTGCTATTACGTAATTTTTACCTCAGGTTTCTAATATTCCATATTTTCTACATTTTCCTAAATTCAAAATGTTCCACAGGGTGCAGTTTTCTATTAATATATATGAAATTCTAAACATCCCTCTAAGGGCAGCTGCATATTAAGTGTACCCATTTACATTTGTTGTGTTTTTGTTATTTGTATTGGAAAGGACTATAATGTTTACTTCTTACTGAAAACGCTTAGGAAAATAAAAATTGTTAAATAGGTATGATTATTTTTTCCCTTCGATGATATGGCGAAGACAAATATTTTACATAATTACAGGTCATTAATAGGTTAAAATGGCTGCAGAAACTTATACTACAAGTATTAATGTACCCCAAAAATTAATTAATTTTTAAAATTACAATATGTGGGACATTTTGAAAATCGCCTGTAATTTAGACATAAACTGTTAATTCCTCAGAAACTATCGTAGCTAGAAAGTTGAAACTTGGTATTATTCCATTCGTGATCGATCACAAATATAAATGGCGTAAGTTTAAAACAAATCTAACAAAAGCTTCAGATATTTCAATTTTCTCCCTTAATCACACCCCCCAAACCCATTTTTTCGTTTTCTTTGACATAGTTAATTACTTCACACCTTTCTGCACTTTATGGTTCTTACTTGCTGAAGTGGATTCATATATATTTTAATTATATGACAATATGTGTTATTTTAACTTGTTGTGGAGCTAATTATGAAATTTGGAATAAATGGAGAACTATTTCGTCTAGGGAACCGCAGAATGTGTTTAGCGAATTTGTTGCGATGATTGTCATTTTCTTATAGTGCATTATGATAGCCATTTCAACAAAATTGTGCTTAGTGCCTATTTAGGTGCCTATTTTGCCTATTTTTGTGAGTTTTTGCCTGCCTATTTCACACATCTTAGTGCCTATAAATCCGCTCCCTGCTCATAGCATATGAGAACCCCTAGTGGTCTACCGGGAAACACAGGAGTCAGTTGCAGAATTTAATGTCATGTCGGCATGTTGGTCATATCAGCTCAGTTAGTTAGAGCAACCGCACGGAGAGCGGGATTCAAATCCGTGGTTCAAATCCCGACTATGGCATTGAATTTTTCAGTCTGGCTCTACTCATACAAACCTTAGCCTTCAGTTTACCTCATCATGACCTAAAATTAGGTACCTCGAGAAAAAGTCATATTTTGCAGAGCTTAAGTGACAGGTGTGTAGAGATTTAAAAGTTATTGGCAATAAGGCAATACTAGAATGCCATATTTTATTTTTGAGTGGGATAGTAGAGTCCGATTCTAGCACTGGAGAAGACAACATTGTAAGCAAAGAGACAGTCTCGTGCCAGAAAGGAAAAAGCAATCAAATAATCACGAGCGTCTTGCGGATCCAAAAGTTTTTCTCTTACCCTCTTGACACATAAAATCAGGCTTAAAGAAGCAATTTATTTTGGCTTTAAATAAGAATGAGAACTCCACAAATAAATCTGTTTCCTGAAATATCTGAAGCTAAATTTAAGAGGGAATATTTCGTAGTTGGGCCACGGATTAGGAAGTTGTTTTCTGATATCTTATTTGAAATAAATGAAATGCGTAGTGTTTAACGCCCGCTTTTACTACATACGGCACCGCAGGCGGTGACACTGATGATATGAGATGATGATGGAGCAACGGTGGAATGAGATGACGGGGGAAACCGGAGGTCCCGGAGAAAACCCACCCCAACGCCATGTTGTCCACCACAAATCTCATTTTTTGGTCGCCTGAGATCGAACCCGGGCCGCCTTGGTGCGAGCCAAGCGGTCTAAACACTGAGCCATGGCGCGACCATCTTATTTGAAGAAAGGATGACATATACTGAAAAACCGGCATGGATTGGTTATAAGAGCGTCATCCTAAAGTTTCTGAGAAATTAAAAGGATTCAAATTACAATAATATTATAGAGGATATGCTTAAGAAATTTTTAAAGCTGGCTTGCAATATGAGTGTGAAGGCGCTTTTCCTGCACTATCATTCGCATGTTTTTTCTTCAGAAATTTCGGCTTTGTCAGCAAGATGAACCTTTTCACCAGGACATAACGGAAATAGAAACACGTGCATTTCAAGGCAAAGTGTATAAAAGCAGTGTAATCTTTAAATATATGCGATTATTTGGAACAGAAGTGAAATATTAGTTTATTATGAAGAGTTTTGTGTTGACGCTCGTAGAATTATTAACATTTATACAAATATAACTATTTGTAGCCAAAAATCTCACTTATCTTAAGAAAAATGATGTCGATTTTTCTCCTTAGTTATTTGTAAAAGTTGAAATCGATTTCACGAACACTTGTGCGCGTCGACAGTCAAAACCGGATTCGTCGTTAGGGAAGTTACTATGTTATTATGTTTTTTTTTTCAGCATTACTAAAACCTGAAAACGAAACAAACTTAAGAACAGAATCAGCTGCTGGTATTTCAAAATTCATTACGCGATATTTACTTTTTAAAATAAATAATGTTTCGCAAACTATTAAACGTATCGGTCCATTTAATTGTTTTAATAATTCAACTTCTGGATTTATTTCAAGGGTAATTGACCAAAAATGTTCTGCTACGGCCAACTTATCAGTTGGTTTATAATTAATGTTACGAAAACGTTCTTTCGTTCTGGTTTCCAAATTACGTTTTGTCTTTCCAATATAAACCTGATCACAATCAGAATAATCAAATTGATAAATACCAGATTTTTAATTATTATGAATTTCATCTTTTTAAGAGTAGTGTAGTAAATTTAATACTTTATTTATTTTAAGGAACCAAAGTTATACCAAACTGTTTAAAGACTTTCTGTAATTGTTTATTAAACCAAGGACGGTAAGTAAATTTTTTAAAATTATAATCGTATTTTATTTTTAAGGGGAGAAATATCATTAACTGTTTTTGCTATTTGAATTTTTCAACTTTTTATTTATAAAGTCTTTATTAAAACCATTATTTTTTGTCTTAGTCAATCAATCAGCTTACCTCCAGCATATCGATAAATCCTTACTTCCTTAATAAATAATTCCCGTTATTTACCTAAAATTTCTGACTTGTGCACGTCCACTCATCACTTTCGTCTTCCCCGCATCATCTTTCTACCATCCAGGTTACAGAACATATATTTTTGAAGATTATTGATTTCCTGTTAATATGTAAAACTTTTATATTCACCGCGACATCTTTTACGTCATCATGAAACAAGATTATTGATTTTTCTTCTCCAAGCAACCGTTCATCCTTTTGGATATATTGTCATTACATGGACCACTAATAGTCAGTTTATTTTGATTATTATAATTGTGACTCAACGTACTCCATATGAGAAGTAATTAGCGGAATGAACAAAAATAATATACTTTGGTAAGCGAAACTGCTTTACATATATAAACTTTAGAAGACTACAATTCCCACACTCAATTATTTGTTACCTTGACATAGCGTCTGTGTACATTCTAGCTACTTCCTGTTTTCACATAACAAAAGATCACTGAATCCTAAGACACAATTAAAGACCATAGTAAAATGTCATATAACACTTTGAACATTTTTAAAACCTTTCTTTCCTGGTGTAACATACTACAGGTAGGGCCATCTCTGGGCAGCATAAGCTGCTGTTTATTGTTAATGAGCGACAGTGTTTCACCTAGCGGAAGATCTGTATAACTACAATAATGTTTCGTGTGTAAATTATGTTCTAGCAATCAAGGAATCATGAAATCGATTGCTATGATAAAGTTTCCAATAAAAAAGGTAAATTTGGCCAAATCTGCCCCCAAATTATGTCACTTTTGATGAACTCTCTTTGTGTATGCCATCTCTAATCTCTGACGTTTATTACTATTAACGCACCACCGGTACATATGTGGAACTCAGAGGACCACATAAAAGATTGGATAAGAAGTCATGGGCTTGCTGAGGACAGCCAAAGCTGGAAGCCGAATCTACAAATGAAACATCCTGATAGGTTCTCCAGTTTTAGTTTAGTCCACACCCCCACCATTCTGTTAGCAATACGCGTTGATATAAATTGAACCATGTTGATATAAATTATTTTTAATGGAATCCTCATTACTTTTTTAGTATGTCAGATGTCATAAATATACAAAAACTATCCTCACGCGTCCTGTGATTAATTATTTAAGTATATTGTCATCATCATTATTATTGGTATCATTGTTTTGTCATATACGACGTGGTTAGGCTTTCATGTCTTGCTTAACGAAGGAAGGCAATGTGAAGGTCATCACACAGCGACTTAGACTAAAATAATTGAATGAACTCTTAATTCTTCTGTATTGTCCTACATCCAGAGTAGAAGAAGCTGAATACACAAAAAGAATAAACATAGAATAAGTAAAACAACAAAGAAGTTAAGTAATTTTTGCAATTATTTGTAGTAATTGTGGAAGAATATGTGTAGAAATTGATATAAACTACATTTATGAGTATGACAATAAAATGGGAACAATAAAACCCATGTGATGCCAGACCAAATCTCACACTACATGATTAGTAACTGAATTTCATGTACATCTTGCCCCTCTCGAAATTTATCGAAATGGATATGAAGGAAGCTTACAAACGTCCTATGACAAGTGTGACATATGAAACAAGCAGTTTGAAATGATTTGTTGATTATAACTCAAAATATGTTCCAACAAAATGTTACAAGAAGTTAGTAATTAAAATAGTAATATGAAATGAATGAACGAAATGTACGCGTATATATATTCAATTTGGGGACTTCCCTTCTCAAACTGAAGTATTTGTACGTCCAATATTGTGTTAATTTACAGTCCTGAAACTATCCGTTTTTACCAATTAAACACAAAGTTAAGCCTAAACTTCTCCTCAGTTACTACAATCACGATATTCCATAAAACGTACTACAAATTACAATCCTCTCTCACTGTATTAAATATTACAAGTGCCGCCATCTATGAACAGCAGATAGAGTCGGTGAGCGGTTGTATCTTCTAGCGGGCAGGAATACAGTTAAAAGAAACTTTACTATAATATATATGTTTATATCGGTAAATGAATGTATTAATGTCACACTACTTTCTCACACCACTCTACCACATACGACGTTTTTTCTATCTACCCCAAGTTTAAGATAAATATTTACAAATATACTTTCATTAAACATATTTTTGTATATACTTAAGTACCAGTCTGAGGTAATTGCTAAATGTTTAAAATGTAGGACGTTGTGTATGGGCTTTCAAATTCGTACGATACTACAGCAAAAACAAGAAAGGATCTTAGCGTTATCGAGATAGAAGAGCATTGAACATTATACAAGAAAATCGTCAATGACAAAAAAGAACTAAGCTCAAGGTAATTATTTGTTTTAAACAGATGTGCGTTATTTAAGTCGTGTAAACGAGTAATATGCTACCCGGGTTTATCTGAGACGAGATAACTAGGGAGCAGATTTATAGACACTAAAATTGCGTTAAATAGGCAGGCAAAAGGACACTAAATTGGGCAAAATAGGCACTTAAATAGGCACTAAAAGTTTGCTAAGTAATGATAATTTATTGGAATAAATTATGATCATTTATTGAAAACTTTCTAGCAGTTGTGCGCTCTAAAGCCACACTACTACTACTTGGAAACCTCCGGTGTTGTTTCCAACATTAACAACGAAACTACAGACCAATAAATCATAATTGTTTGTGTAAAATTTTACAGAAATGCCTTTATCAAAGTAGGTACCAGAATTCTTTACACGATGCTGTAATTGCTGTAATTCTGTTTGAATGAATGGAAAATGGTTACTAAAAAGCTGTGCTGGATGTTCTTAGCCGACAATGGGGTTGTATTACAAAAATTAGGATTCTGTACCTTTGGCTTTTAATTAATTTTTGTACTGTATTTTATATCTTTCTGACACCATTTTAAGTGATGTTAAGATTTTTTTTCTTTGCTATGGTCACATCGGCGGCCGTTCTCTTTTGGAACATAGCGAAGGTGTCAACTCGTTATTTTTGGTTTTTAAACATTAGATCACGCACACATTCACACTCTCATTCATACTTCCATACTCTGGGGAAGATGGGGAATTATCTTGGTCGGAGAAAAATTTCCACCCGAACCCGGGACCCCTAGCACTGCAGGCAGGTGCTCTACCGTCTGAGCTACAGGGCAACCATTAGGATTTCTTTGATGAACTTTGGTTTTCTTATCTTTCCAACAATCGTTTCTTTTAAGAGGACACCGCTCTGCAAATTGGTCCAAAACTTACAACAATACCAAATTTAGTTTTTTTTGTCTTAAAATTCATATAGACATACTTCAGTAATATAAACCATTTTTCCCCTAGTTGCAGTACAGAAAACGTCACATGACTATTTAAATAACCCCACATCTGTATCGTAGCTGCCATTACGTAATTTTAACCTCAGATTTCTCATATTCCATATTTTCTACATTTTTCTAACTTCAAAATGTTCCACAGGATGCAGTTTTCTATTCATCTGTATGAAATTCTAATCATGTCTGTAAGGGCAGCTGCATATTAAGTGTACCCATTTACATTTGTTGTGTTTTTGTTTTTTGTATTGAAAAGGACTGTTTACTTCTTATTGAAAACGCTTAGGGAAATAAAAATTTTTAAATAGGTATAATTATTTTTTCCCTTCGTTAATATGGCGAAGACAAATATTTCACATAGATACAGGTATTAATAGGTTAAAATGGCTGCAGAAACTTATATTAAAAGTATTAATGTACCCCAAAAATTAATTAATTTTTAAAATTACAATATGTGGGACATTTTGAAAATCGCCTGTAATTCAGACATAAACAGTTAATTCCTCAGAAACTATTGTAACTAGAAAGTTGAAACTTGGTATTATTCCATTCTTGATCGATCACAAAAATAAATGGTGTAAAGTTGAAACAAATCTAACAAATGCTTCAGATATTCCAATTTCCACCTTTAAGCCCCCCCCCCCCCCCGCAAACCCATGTTTTGTTTTTTGACATAGTTAATTACTTCACACCTTTCTGCACTTTATGGTTCTTACTTAGTGAAGTGGATTTATATATATTTTAATAATACGACAATATCTGTTATTTTAACTTGCTGTGGAGCCAATTATGAAATTTGGAATAAATGTAGAACTATTTCGTCTAAGGAGCCGCAAAATAGTATGTGCTTAGCGAATTTGTTGCGATGATTGTCATTTTGTTATAGTGCATTATGATAGCCATTTTACCAAAATTGTGCATAGTGCCTATTTAGGTGCCTATTTTGCCTATTTTAGTGACTTTTTGCCTGCCTATTTCACACATTTTAGTGCCTATAAATCCGCTCCCTGCTCATAGCATATGAGAACCCCTAGTGATCTACCGGGAAACATAGGAGTCAGTTGGAGAATTTAATGTCATGTCGGCATGATGGTCATATCAGCTCAGTTAGTTAGAGCAACCGCACGGAGAGCGGGATTCAAATCCGTGGTTCAAATCCCGACTATGGCATTGAATTTTTCAGTCTGGCTCTACTCATTGAAACCTTAGCCTTCAGTTTACCTCATCATGACCTAAAATTAGGTACCTCTAGAAAAAGTCAAATTTTGCAGAGCTTAAGTGAGAGGTGTGTAGAGATTTAAAAGTTATTGGCAATAAGGCAATACTAGAATGCCATGTTTTATTTTTGAGTGGGATAGTAGAGTCCGATTATAGCACTGGAGAAGACAACATTGTAAGCAAAGAGACAGTCTCGTGCCAGAAATGAAAAACTATCAAATATTCACGAGTGTCTTGCGGATCCAAAAATTTCTCTCTTAACCTCTTTATACATAAAATCAGGCTTAATGAAGCAATTTATTTTGGCTTTAAGTAAGAATGAGAACTGCTACAAATAAATCTGTTTTCTGAAATATGTGAAGCTAAACTTAAGAGGGAATATTTCGTAGTTGGGCCACGGATTAGGAAGTTGTTTTCTGATATCTTATTTGAAATAAATGAAATGCGTAGTGTTTAACGCCCGCTTTTACTACATACGGCACCGCAGGCGGTGACACTGATGATATATGAGATGATGATGGAGCAACGGTGGAATGAGATGACGGGGGAAACCGGAGGTCCCGGAGAAAACCCGCCCGAGCGCCATGTTGTCCACCACAATTCCCATTTTGCGGTCGCCTGGGATCAAACCCGGGCCGCGTTGGTGTGGTCTAAACACTGGGCTACGGCGCGGCCATCTTATTTGAAGAAAGGATGACATATACTGAAAAACCGGCATGGATTGGTTATAAGAGCGTCATCCTAAAGTTTCTGAGAAATTAAAAGGATTCAAGTTACAAAAATATTATAGAGGATATGCTTAAGAAATTTCAAAAGCTGGGTGCAATATGAGTGTGAAGGTGCTTTTCCTGCACTATCATTCGCACGTTTTTTCTTCAGAAATTTCGGCTTTGTCAGCAAGGTGAACGATTTCACCAGGATATAAAGGAAATAGAATGACGTGCCTTTCAAGGCAAAGTGTATAAAAGCAGTGTAATCTTTAAATATATGTGATTATTTAGAACAGATGTAAAATATTAGTTTATTATGAAGAGTTTTGTGTTGACACTTGTAGAATTATTAACATTTATACAAATATAACTATTTGTAGCAAAAAATCTCACTTATCTTAAGAAAAATGATGTCGATTTTTCTCCTTAGTTATTAGTAAAAGTTGAAATCAATTTCATGAACTCCTGTGCGCGTCGACAGTCAAAATCAAATTCGTCGTTAAGGAAGTTACTATGTTATTATGTTTTTTTTTCAGCATTACTAAAATCTGAAAACGAAACAAACTTAAGAACAGAATCAACTGCTGGTATTTCAAAATTCATTACGCGATGTTTACTTTTTAAGATAAATATTGCTTCGCAAACTATTAAACGTATCGGACCATTTAATTGTTTTAATAATTCAACTTCTGGATTTATTTCATGGGTAAATGACGAAAAATGTTCTGCTACGGCCGATTTATCTGTTGGTTTATACTTAATGTAAGAAAACGTTCTTTCGTTCTGGTTTCCAAATTACGTTTTGTCTTTCCAATATAAACCTGATCACAATCTGAACAATCAAATTGATAAATACCAGATTTTTAATTATCAGGAATTTCATCTTTTTAAGAGTAGTGTAGTAAATTTAATACTATATTTATTTTAAGGAACTAAAGTTATACCAAACTGTTGAAAGACTTCCTGTAATTGTTTATTAAACCAAGGATGGTTAAGTAAATTTTTTAAAATTATAATCGTATTTTATTTTTAAGGGAAGAAATGTCATTAACTTTTTTTTGGTATTTGAATTTTTCAACTTTTTATTTATAAAGTCTTTATTAAAATCGTTATTTTTTGTCCTAGTCAATCAAAGCTTACCTCCAGCATATCGATAAATCCTTACTTCCTTAATAAGTAATTCCCGTTAATTACATAGAATTTCTCACTTGTGCACGTCCACTCATCACTTTCGTCTTCCCTGCATCATCTTTCTACCATCCAGATTACAGAACATATATTTTTGAAGATTATTGATTTCCTGTTAATATGTAAAACTTTTATATTCACCGCGACATTTTTCACGTCATCATGAAACAAGATTATTGATTTTTCTTCTCCTAGCAACCGTTCATCCTTTTCTATATATTGTCATTACATGGACCACTAATAGTCAGATCAGAAAACAAAATTTCCAACTGGATATTTGTATAAAAAGTTCCAACTAAAACATATCCTTACATCTTCAAATCCAGAAAAAAGGGAAGAAAACCATCAATTTCAGTTTCTAATGTGAATTTTATAGGTTTAACTTGTAAAATTAGTAATTTTAAAGCATCATTTATTTATCAGGAACAATAGCAAAAATATCATCAACAAATCTATACAAGGTTTTAAAAATCAGAGGCAATGCTTTAGTGACTTGCATTTCGAAAAAACCCATAAAAGATCACCTAGAAAAGGCGAAAGAGGATTACCCATTGTTAAGCTAGAAGTTTGTTCGAAAAAATCACCATTAAAAGTGAAAATGTTTTGATAAAAACAAGTTTGATTTTGTTAAACTTACAACCGTAGCGATCCTGAGGCACATCAAGTCCCTGCCTTACTTCACCCCATCATTCAGTTCCCTACTTCCTGTCGCCCACCCTTCGGGACGAGGACCACTGAGGGGCGCAATGGAAGTTAAGTTATTTTGTTCTGGTTTCTACCTCTGCATACTTGACCACCTTAAACTGCACTCGAGGAAGTGTAAGACCTTTGCGCGTCTGTGTTACGTCCTGCAGTTACCTTGTTCTTTGAGGAATTAGTCACAAATTGTCCACTTTACCTTTGTCATGTACGTAGGATGTGTGCCATAAGGAAACAATAACGCTCTTCAAATGTGCATATGGTCCACAGAGCTTACAATTACATGACATTCATCTTCCAAACATATACACTCAAGCCACACTGATTAAAATGCGCACTTCTTGAACATGAAACTAAGGTTCTATCACCTCAGCAACACAAGTGTAGTTGTTTGTTTTTTTGATTATTTTAATTATGTTCAATGATCATTTTAATTGTTATACAACGTACTCCATATGAGTAACAATTCAACGGAATGAACAAAAATAACACTTTTGGTAAGCGAAACTCCTTTAGATATATAAACTTTAGAAGACTATCATTCCCACACTCAATTATTTGTTACCTCGACATTGCGTCTGTGTACATTCTAGCTACTTTCTGTTTTCATATAACAAAAGATCACTGAAACCTAAGTCACAATTAAGGACCATATTTGAATGTCATATAAAACCTTGATCATTATTAAAACGTTTCTTTCCTGTTGTAACATATTACAGGTAAGGCCATCTATGGGCTGCGCAAGCTGTTGTTTATTGTTTATGAGCGACAATGTCTCATCTAGCGGAAGTTCCGTATAACTACATATTGTTTCGTGTGTAACGTGTGTATCTAGCAATCACTTAAGATATTACAGACGGCTCCAAAGTTTTGCGTGCAGGGTTATTAATATATTAAAATGAGCGGACCTCTGGTTCTCCGTACACTAAGATAACGAAATTAAAAATAACGAAAGACTATCAATAAACATGACAACATGCCGATATAACATTAAATTCCCCAAGGATTCTCAGTTGGTTAGAGCAATCTCACGCAGAGCGGGAGATCCGTGGTTCAAATCCCGGCTATTGCATAGAACTTTTCAGTCTGACTCTACTCATTCAAACCTTAGGCTACAGACGGCTAGTTTGGAAGAAATGATTATTGCCATCAATTAACTATGAAGCCTGGGACTTAAGTACTTACAGCACAGTAAGTCGCCACAAAAGGTGCGTGTCTCGTATCTAGGGGGCGGAATTTGCCCTATTTGCGTATTTTATTCCTTTATTCAGAAACGTAGGGTTTTAAGCTATAAGCACGTTTCCTACAATTTCTAGCCTAATTTCTTTGTTTTATACTGCCTATAAATGCCTATTTCATACGTGTGTGCCTATTCTGCTTATTAGTGCCTAAAACTGCCCTTTTAGTCATTGTCTTCTGCTTGTAATTTGTGACAACAGCTTTTACATTTATTTCAATGCAGTAGCATGATATTTTTGTGCTGGTGTAGAGGCTTATGCCATGAGCTGATAGTAATACTTGAGGGAGGAAATATTAATTAAATTATTGATGGTGTCAAATGTTAACAATCATATCAGATCACAAACAGTAGCGCTGGAAAGCAGGAATTTACTCCCGTAAGAATTGGTTTACATGTGTGTAAATCTACTGCCACGAGGCTGTTGTTTTACCCAATCTTACAATCACCACTTAGGGACTCTGTTCAGGTTACAACTAAAACTTGTAAGGCCAGCGCTTAATTAGCTACGCTACACAGACTAAGATTATATATATGAAAAAATTGTGATTTTCTCATGCTTACGTTTTTCTACATGTATCTCAAGGAATCACGAAATCGATTGCTATGATAAGGTGTCCATTAAAATAGGCAAATTTGGCCAAATCTGCCCCCAAATTATGTCACTTTTGATGAACTCTCTTTGTGTATGCCATCTCTAATCTCTGACGTTTATTACTATTAACGCACCACCGGTACATATGTGGAAACCAGAGGACCACATAAAAGATTGGATAAGAAGTCATGGGCTTGCTGAGGACAGCCGAAGCAGGAAGCCTAATCTACAAGTGAAACATCCTAATAGGTTCTCCAGTTTTAGTTTAGTCCCCACCCCCACCATTCTGTTAGCAATACGGCCCTGCTTAATGAACCATGTTGATATCAATTATTTTTAATGGAATCCTAAATATACAAAAGCTATCCTCACGCGTCCTATGATTAATTATTTACGTATATTGTCATCATCATTATTATTGGTATTATTGTTTTGTCATATGCGACGTGGTTAAGCTTTCATGTCTTGCTTATGGAAGGAAAGCAATGTGAAGGTCATCACATAGCGACTTAGACTAAAATAATTGACTAAACTTTTAATTCTTCTGTATTATCCCACATCCAGTGTAGAAGAAGCTGAATACACTAAAAGAATAAACATAGAATAAGTAAAACAACAAAGAAGTTAAGTAATTATTGCAATTATTTGTAGTAATTGTGGAAATTATAAATGAAATGTGTAGTTTTTAACGTCCGCTTTTACTACATACGGCAATACAGGCGATGACACTGATGATACATGAAATGAAGATGGAGCACCGGTGGAATGAGATGGCGGGGGAAACCGGTGATCCCGGAGAAAACCCGCCCAAGCGCCGTGTTGTCCACCACAAATCTCACTTTGCGGTCGCATGGGATCGAACCCGGGCCGCCTTGGTGAGAGCCAAGCGGTCTAACCACTGAGCCACGGCGCGGCCTAGTAATTGTGGAAGAATATGTGTAGAAATTGATATAAAGTACATTTATGAGTTTGACAATAAATGGGAACAATAAAACCCATGTGATGCCAGACCAAATCTCAAACTATATGATTAGGAACTGAATTTCATGTACGTCTTGCCCCTCTCGAAGTTCATCGAAATGGATAGAAGGAACCTTTCAAACGTTCAATGGCAAGTGTGACATCTGAAACAAGCAGTTTGAAATGATTTGTTAATTATAACTCAAAATATGTTCAAACAAAGTGTTTAGAGAATCTCTTAATTAGAATAGTAATATGAAATGAATTAATGAAATGTACGCGTATATATATTCAATTTGGGGACTTCCTTTCTCAAACTGAAGTATTTGTACGTCCAATATTGTGTTAATTTACAGTCCTGAAACTATCCGTTTTTACCAATTAAACACAAAGTTAAGCCTAAACTTCTCCTCAGTTACTACAATCACGATATTCCATAAAAGGTACTACAAATTACAATCCTCTCTCACTACATCAAATATTACAAGTGGAGCCATCTATGAACAGCAGATACAGTCGGTGAGCGGTTGTATCTTCTAGCGGGCAGGAATATAGTTAAAAGAAACTTTACTATAATATATATGTTTATATTGGTAAATGAATGTTTTAATGTCACACTAGTTTCTCAAACCACTCTACCACATAGGACGTTTTTTCTATTTACTCCAAGTTTAAGATAAATATTTACAAATGCAGTTTCATTACACATATTTTTGTATATTCTTTAATACCAGTCCGAAGTAATAGCTAAATGTTTAAATGTAGGATGTTGTGTATGGGCTTTCAAATTCGCACGATACTACAGCAAAAACAAGAAAGGATCTTAACGTTATCGAGATAGAAGAGCATTGAACGATATACAAGAAAATCGTCAATGACAAAAAGAACTAAGCTCAAAGTAATTATTTGTTTTAAACAGATGTGCATTATTTGTGTCGTGTAAATAATTAATATGCTACCCGGGTTTATCTGAGACGTGATAACTAGGGAGCAGATTTATAGACACTAAAATTGCGTTAAATAGGCAGGCAAAAGGACACTAAAATTGGCAAAATAGGCACTTAAATAGGCACTAAAAGTTTGCTAAGTAATCATAATTTATTGGAATAATATATGATCATTTATTGGAAACTTCCTAGCTGTTGTGCGCTCTAAAGCCCCACTACTATTACTGGGAAACTTCCGGTGTTGTTTCCAACATTAAAAATGAAACTACAGACAATGAATCATAATGGTTTGTGTAAAATTTTACAAAAATGGCTTTATTAAAGTAGGTACCAGAATTCTTTACAAGATGCTGTAATTGCTTTAATTCTGTTTAAATGAATGGAAAATGCTTACTAAAAAGCTGTGCTGGATGTTCTTAGTCGACAATGTGGTTTTATTACAAAAATTAGGATTCTGTACCTTTAGTTTTTGATTAATTTTTGTACTGTATTTTATATCTTTCTGACACCATTTTAAGTGATATTAAGATTTTTTTTGTGCTTGTTCCATTTGTACCCCGCCTTTAACTGCTGTGGTCACATCGGCGGCAGTTCTCTTTTGGAACATAGCGAAGGTGTTAACTCGTTATTTTTGGTTTTTAATCATTAGATCACGCACACATTCACACTATCATTCATACTTCCAGACTCTGGGGAAGATGGGGAATTCTCTTGTTCGGAGAAAAATTCCCAACCGAACCCGGGAACCCTAGCACTGCAGGCAGGTGCTCCACCGTCTGAGCTACAGGGCCAGCCATTAAGATTTCTTTGATGAACTTTTGAATTTCTTATCTTTCCAACAATCGTTTCTTTTAAGGGGACACCGCTCTGCAAATTGGTCCAAAACTTACAACAACACCAAATTTAGTTTTTTTGATCTTAAAATTAATATAGACATACTTCAGTAGATAAAGATTTTTTCCCCTAGTAGCAGTACAGAAAACGTCACATGACTATTTAAATAACCCTACATCTGTATCGTAGCTGCTATTACGTAATTTTAACCTCAGATTTCTCATATTCCATATTTTCTGCAGTTTCCTAAATTCAAAATGTCCCACAGGATGCAGTTTTCTAATAATCTGTATGAAATTCTACACATGTCTGTAAGGGCAACTGCATATTAAGTGTACCCATTTACATTAGTTGTGTTTTTGTTATTTGTATTGAAAAGGACTATAATGTTTACTTCTTACTGAAAACGCTTAGGGAAATAAAAATTGTTAAATAGGTATCATTATTTTTCCCTTCGTTGATATAGCAAAGACTAATAATTCACACACTTACAAGTCATTAATAGATCAAAATGGATGCAGAAAATTATACTACAAGTATTAATGTACCCCAAAAATTAATTAATTTTTAAAATTACAATATTTGGCATAGTTAATTACTTCACACCTTTCTGCACTTAATGGTTCTTACTTAGTGAAGTGGATTTATATATATTTTAATAATACGACAATATCTGTTATTTTAACTTGGTGTGGAGCCAATTATGAAATTTGGAATAAATGTAGGGAACCGCAGAATGTGTTTAGCGAATTTGTTGCAATGATTGTCATTTTGTAATAGTGCATTATGATAGCCATTTTACCAAAATTGTGCATAGTGCCTATTTAGGTGCCTATTTTGCCTATTTTAGTGACTTTTTGATTGACAATTTCACACATCTTAGTGCCTATAAATCCACTCCCTGCTCATAGCATATGAGAACCCCTAGTGGTCTACCGAGAAACACAGGAGTCAGTTGCAGAATTTAATGACATGTCGGCATGATGGTCATATCAGCTCAGTTAGTTAGAGCAACCGCACGGACAGCGGGATTCACATCCGTGGTTCAAATCCCGACTATGGCATTGAATTTTTCAGTCTGGCTCTACTCATTCAAACCTTATAACTCAGTTTACCTCATCATGACCTAAAATTAGGTACCTCTAGAAAAAGTCAAATTTTGCAGAGCTTAAGTGCCAGGTATGTAGAGATTTAAAAGTTATTGGCAATAAGGCAATAAAAGAATTTCATGTTTTATTTTTGAGGGGGATAGTAGAGTCCGATTCTAGCACTTGAGAAGACAACATTGTTAGCAAAGAGACAGTCTCGTGCCAGAAATGAAAAACTATCAAATATTCACGAGTGTCTTGCGGATCCAAAAGTTTTTCTCTTAACCTCTTTACACATAAAATCAGGCTTAATGTAGCAATTTATTTTGGCTTTAAATAAGAATGAGAACTCCACAAATAAATCTGTTTCCTGAAATATCTGAAGCTAAATTTAAGAAGGAATATTTCGTAGTTGGGCCACGGATTAGGAAGTTGTTTTCTGATATCTTATTTGAAGCAAATGAAATGTGCAGTGTTTAACGCCCACTTTTACTACATACGGCACCGCAGGCGGTGACACTGATAATATATGAGATGATGATGGAGCAACGGTGGAATGAGATGACGGGGGAAAACGGAGGTCCCGGAGAAAACCCACCCCAGCGCCGTGTTGTCCACCACAAATCTCATTTTGCGGTCGCCTGGGATCGAACCCGGGCCGCGTTGGTGAGAGCCAAGCGGTCTAAACACGGCGCGGCGCGGCGATCTTATTTGAAGAAAGGATGACATATACTGAAAAACCGGCATGGATTGGTTATAAGAGCGTCATCCTAAAGTTTGATTTCCTGTTAACGTATGTTCCTAGCAATCACTTAAGATATTACTGACGGCTCCAAAGTATTGCGTGCAGGGTTATTAATATATTAAAATGAGTGTACCTCTGGTTCTCCGTGCACCAACATAACGAAATTAAAAATAACAAAACACTGTCAAAAAAAGAAATCCCTCTAGGAGAACCAAAGACTGTAGTAATTAAAGACCAGAGATGACGTGGACGTCTGCAATCTCCCACAACTTCCACACTAAATTGTTAAATCGCTCTTACACAATGGATATCTGTCCATTCTATATAAATGTAACATAAACGGTTTAGAGATGTAGTTTCCCAGCTAGTTTCGTGGTACATACAACAGGGATACAGTCACGTGGTCACACAAACCGCTTTAAAAACTCCATCCTGATTCTAGGAGACAGGAGGGTGCTAGCGTATTTAATATATAAATGTTTTCGAAAACTGAAATTAAAAGAATTATTTTAATTACGTTCAATGATCATATTAATTGTGATACAACGTACTCCATAGGAGTAGGAATTCAGCTGAATGAACAAAAATAACATGCTTTTGGTAAGCGAAACTCCTTGAGATATATAAACTTTGGAAGACTACCATTCCCGCACTCGTTTATTTGTTACCTCGACATTGCGTCTGTGTACATTCTAGCTACTTTCTGTTTTCTTATAACAAAAGATCACTGAAACCTAAGTCACAATTAAGGACCATAATTGAATGTCATATAAAACTTTGATCATTATTAAAACGTTTCTTTCCTGGTGTAACATATTACAGGTAGAGCCATCTATGGGCAGCGCAAGCTGTTGTTTAATTTTTATGAGCGACAATGTTTCACCTAGCAGAAGATCCGTATAACTACAATAATGTTTCTGTGTAACGTATGTTTCTAGCAGTCAATGAAGATATTACAGACGGCTCCAAAGTATCGCGTGCAGGGTTATTAATATATTAAAATGAGTGTACCTCTAGTTCTCCGTACACCAAGATAACGAAATTAAAAATAGCAAAACACTGTCAATAAAGAAATCCCTCTAGGAGAACCAAAGACTGTAGTAACGAAAGACCAGAGATTACGTGGACGTCTGCAATCTCCCACAACTTCTACACTAAATTGTTAAATCGCTCTTAGACAACGGATATCTGTCCATTCTAAATAAATGTAACATAAAGGGTTTAGAGATGAAGTTTCCCAGCCAGTTGTATGGTACATACCTCAGGAGTACAGTCACATGGTCACACAATCCGCCTTATAAACTCCATCCTGATTCTATGGGACAGGAGGGTGCTAGCGTATTTAATATATAAGGGTTTTCGAAAATTGAAATTAAAAGAATTATTTTAATTATTTTCATTGATCATTTTAATTGTGAAACAACGTACTCCATATGAGTAGCAACGAAACGCAATGAACAAAAACACCATACTTTTGGTAAGCGAAACTTCTTTACATATATAAAACTTCGAAGGCTACCATTCCCACACTCAATTGTTTGTTACCTCGACATTGCGGCTGTGTACATTCTAGCTACTTTCTGATTTCACATAACAAAAGATCACTGAAATCTAGGTCACAATTAAGGACCATAATTGAATGTCATATAAAACTTTGATCATTATTAAAACGTTTCATTCCTGGTGTAACATATTACATGTAGGGCCATCTATGGGCAGCGCAAGCTGCTGTTTATTGTTTATGAGCGACAACCTTTCACCTAGCGGAAGTTCCGTATAACTACAATATTGTTTCGTGTGTAACGTATGTTTCTAGCAATCACTTAAGATATTACAGACGGCTCCAAAGTATTGCCTGCAGGGTTATTAATATATTAAAATGAGAGGACCTCTGGTTCTCCGTACACCAAGATAAGGGAATTAAAAATAACAAAACACTATCAATAAACAAATCCGTCTAGGAGAACCAAAGACTGTAGTAATTAAGGACCAGAGATGACGTGGACGTCTGCAATCTCCCACAACTTCCACACTAAATTGTTAAATCGCTCTTACACAACGGATATCTGTCCATTCTATATAAATGTAACATAAAGGGTTTAGTGATGAAGTTTCCCAGCCAGATTCGTGGGACATACAACAGGGATACAGTCACGTGGTAAAACAAACCGCCTTAAAAACTCCATCCTGATTCTATGGGACAGGAGGGTGCTAGCCTATTTAATATATAAAGGTTTTCGAAAATTGAAATTAAAACAATCATTTTAATTCTGATATAACGTACTCCATAGGAGTAGGAATTCTGCGGAATAAGCAAAAATAACATACTTTTGATAAGCGAAACACCTTTAGATATATAAACTTTAGAACACTACCATTCCCACACTCAATTATTTGTTACCTCGACATTGCGGCTGTGTACATTCTAGCTACTTTCTGTTTTCACATAACAAGAGATCACTGAAACCTAAGTCACAATTAAGGACCATAATTGAATGTCAAATAAAACTTTGATCATTATTAAAACGTTTCTTTCCTGGTGTAACATATTACAGGTAGGGCCATCTTTGGGCAGCACAAGCTGTTGTTTATTGTTTATGAGCGACAATGTTTCACCTAGCAGAAATAAAATGAAATGTGTAGTGTTTAACGCCCGCTTTTACTACATGCAGCACCGCAGGCGGTGACACTGATACATGAGATGAAGATGGAGCACCGGTGGAATTAGATGGCGGGGGAAACCGGAGGTCCCGCAGAAAACCCGCCCCAACTCCGTGTTTTCCACCACAAAGCTCACTTTGCGGTCGCCTGAGATTAAATCCGGGCCGCCTTGGTGAGAGCCAAGCGGTCTAACCACTGAGCCACGGCGTGGCCTACCTAGCGGAAGATCTGTATAACTACATATTGTTTCGTGTGTAACGTATGTTTCTAGCAATCACTTAAGATATTACAGACTGCTCCAAAGTATTGCGTGCAGGGTTATTAATATATTAAAATGAGAGGACCTCTGGTTCTCCGTACACCAAGATAACGAAATTAAAAATAACAAAACACTGTCAATAAAGAAATCCCTCTAGCAGAACCAAAGACTGTAGTAATTAAAGACCAGAGATGATGTGGACGTCTGCAATCTCCCACAACTTCAACACTAAATTGTTAAATCGCTCTTACACAACGGATGTCTGTCCATTCTATATAAATGTAACATAAAGGGTTTAGAAATGAAGTTTCCCAGCCAGTTTCGTGGTACATACAACAGGGATACAGTCACACGGTAACACAAACCGCCTTATAAACTCCATCCTGATTCTATGGGACAGGAGGGTGCTAGCGTATATAATATATAAAGGTTTTCGAAAATTGAAAGTAGAAGAATTACTTAAATTATGTTCAACGATCATTTTAATTGTGATACAACATACTCCATAGGAGTAGGAATTCAACAAAATGAACCAAAATACCACACCTGTGGTAACCGAAACTCCTTTACATATATAAACTTTAGAAGACTACCATTCCCAACTCAATTATTTGTTACCTCGACATTGCGTCTGTGAACATTCTAGCTACTTTCTGTTTTCACATAACAAAAGATCACTGAAACCTAAGTCACAATTAAGGACCAATATTGAATGTCATATAAATCTTTGATCATTATTAAAACGTTTCTTTCCTGGTGTAACATATTACAGGTAGGGCCATCTATGGGCAGCGCAAGCTGTTGTTCATTGTTTATGAGCGACAACATTTCACCTAGCGGAAGATCTGTATAACTCCAATAGTGTTTCACGTGTAACGTATGTTTCTAGCAATCACTTAAGATATTACAGACGGCTCCAAAGTATTGCGTGCAGGGTTATTATTATATTAAAATGGGAGCACCTCTGGTTCTCCGTACACCAAGATAACGAAATTAAAAATAACAAAACACTATCAATAAAGAAATCCCTCTAGGAGAACCAAACACTATAGTAATTAAAGACCAGAGATGACGTGGACGTGGGCAATCTCCCACAACTTCCACACTAAATTGTTAAATTGCTCTTACACAACGGATATCTGTCCATTCTATATAAATGTAACATAAAGGTTTAGAGATGAAGTTCCCCAGCCAGTTTCGTGGTACATACAACAGGGATACAGTCACGTGGTCACACAAACCGCCTTAAAACCTCCATCCTGATTCTATGAGACAGGAGGGTGCTAGCGTATTTAATATAGATAGATAGATACTTTATTTCACTGCTCAGAGCATGGCCCGGTGGCAGCGATGTGAATATAATATACAATTCTTTACAGTATGATATACAATTCTTTACAGTATAATATACAACTCCTTACAATATAATATACAATTCCTTACAACATATATGCAATTCCTTTCATGCACTATGGTAACTATACAGGATTTCTTTTTAATCTCTCTTTGAAATTATTTACATTTGGAGGCAAAGTCTCCAGTAATTCTGCAGTCAAGTTGTTCCAGTCATTAATTGTTCTATTGGTAAAGGAAAATTTCCCTATATCAGTTTTCTGTTCCCTATTTCTTATTTTTTTAGAGTGATCATTCCTTCCCCTATATGATGGTGTCAACAACCGCTTTGTTATATCTTTCCATGCAGGTTCCCCCTTATATGCTCTAAAAATTGCGCATAGCCTTGCCCGTTTTCTACGTTTCTCCAATGATTCCCAGGAGGTAGCAGTGCCTGTAGGGTTTTCAAATCGCATTCCTCTATCAACAAATTTAGCTGCTCGTTTTTGGACTCTCTCGAGTGCTTGTTTTTGACCAACCCGATATGGATCCCAGCATGCCGCGCTATATTCTAATATTGGTCGGACTAAGGATGTGTAAGCTAAATTTCGCGATTAGCCATTGCTGCGTTTTAATATTCTCATTACAAAGTGTAATGCTTTGCAGGCTTTTCCAGTGACCGAGTTTATATGTTCCCCCCATTCCAATCTTTCATTTATTATTACACCTAGATATCTAGTGCTACTTACCCTGGGTATTCTCTTGTTATCTAATTTATAAATCACATTTTCTTCTGTTCTTGTCCTTGAAAATATAATTGTTTTACATTTACTTGGATTTATCTCCATTTGATTGGATTGCGCCCAGAGTTGAATTTTGTTTAAATCTTCTTGTAAATTGTTAACGTCACCTTCGGTCTTGATATTTCTATAGATTATACAATCATCCGCAAAAAGCCGAATTTGTGATGTTATCCCTTTCCACAAGTCATTTACATATGCTAAGAAAAGCAACGGCCCGATCACGCTACCCTGGGGGACACCTGAGGTTACTTCGGTAGGGGACGATAATCTATCTCCGACGCGCACTCTTTGGGTTCGTCCGCTCAAGAATTCCCGAATCCAAATAATCGCTCTGTTGTCTATTTGCATATTGCAAAGTTTTTCTATAAGTGGTCCATGAGGTACAAGGTCAAACGCTTTAGTAAAGTCAATAACTATTGCATGCACTTTACCACCTGCATCGAGTGCATCAGCTACATCCTGACAAATAGCCACTAGTTGGCTCTCACAAGAGTGTCCATTCCGAAACCCATGTTGTCCTTCAAAGAGCCAGTGTGAATTATCCCATTCTCGTCTTAAGTATTGCTCTATAAGATGCTCGACTTGTTTACTTACTACTGATGTCAAGCTAACTGGCCTATAATTTGCCGCTTTGGTTCGATCCCCTGTTTTATATAACAGGTGTTCGAAAATTGAAATTAAAAGAATTATTTTAATTAAGTTCAATGATCATTTTAATTGTGATACAACGTACTCCGTATGAGTAGCAATTCAACAGAATGAAGAAAAATAAGGGAAACTCCTTTAAATATATAAACTTTAGAAGACTAACATTCCCACAGTCAATTATTTGTTACCTCGACATTGCGGCTGTGTGCATTATAGCTACTTTCTGTTTTCACATAAGAAAAATCACTGAAATCTAAGTCACAGTTAAGGACCATAACTGAACGTCATATAAAACTTTGATCATTATTAAAACGTTTCTTCCCTGGTGTAACATATTACCGGTAGGGCCATCTATGGGCAGCGCAAGCTGTTGTTTATTGTTTATGAGCGACAATGTTTCACCTAGCGGAAGATCTGTATAACTACATATTGTTTCGTGTGTAACGTTATGTTTCTAGCAGTACCTTAAGATATTACAGACGGCTGCAAAGAATTGCCTGCAGGGTTATTAATATATTAAAATGAGCGGAGCTCTGGTTCTCCGTACACCAAAATAACGAAATTAAAAATAACGAAACGCTGTCAATAAACATGCCAACATCGGATATGACATTAAATTCTCCAAGGATTCTTAGTTGGTTAGAGCAATCGCACGCAGGGCGGGAGATCCGTGGTTCAAATCCCGGGTATGGCATTGAATTTTTCAGTCTGACTCTAATCATTCAAACCTTAGCCTACAGACGGCTAGTTTGGAAGAAATGATTATTGCCATCAATTAACTGTGAAGCCTGGGATTTAAGTACTTACACCACAGTAAGTCGCAAAAAAAGGTGCGTGTCTCATATCTAGGGGGCGGAATTTGCCTTATTTTCGTATTTTATTCCTTTATTCAGAAACGTAGGGTTTCAAGTTATAAGCACGTTTCCTACAATTATTAGTCTAATTTCTTAGTTTTATACTGCCTACAAATGCCTATTTCATACGTGTGTGCCTGTTCTACTTATTAGTGCCTAAAGCTGCCCTCTTAGTCAATGTCTTCTGCTTGTAATTTGTGACAACAGCTTTTGCATTTATTTCAATGCAGTAGCATGATATTTTTGTGCTGGTGTAAAGGCTTATGTCATGAGCTAATAGTAATACTTGAGGGAGGAAATATTTATTAAATTATTGATGGTGTCAAATGATAACAGTCATATCAGATCACAAACAGTAGCACTGGTCAGCAGGAATTTACTCCCGTAAGATTTCTTTTACATGTGTGTAAATCTACTGCCACCAAACTGTTTAAAGACTTTCTGTAATTGTTTATTAAACCAAGGATGGTAAGTAAATTTTTTAAAATTATAATCGTATTTTATTTTTAAGGGGAGAAATGTCATTAACTGTTTTTCGCTATTTGAATTTTTCAACTTTTTATTTATAAAGTCTTTATTAAAACCATTATTTTTTGTCTTAGTCAATCAATCAGCTTACCTCCAGCATATCGATAAATCCTTACTTCCTTAATAAATAATTCCCGTTATTTACCTAAAATTTCTCACTTGTGCACGTCCACTCATCCCTTTCGTCTTCCCGGCATCATCTTTCTACCATCCAGGTTACAGAACATATATTTTTGAAGATTATTGATTTCCTGTTAATATGTAAAACTTTTATATTCACCGCGACATCTTTTACGTCATCATGAAACAAGATTATTGATTTTTCTTCTCCAAGCAACCGTTCATCCTTTTGTATATATTGTCATTACATGGACCACTAATAGTCAGTTTATTTTGATTATTATAATTGTGACTCAACGTACTCCATATGAGAAGTAATTGGCTGAATGTACAAAAATAATATACTTTCGGTAAGCGAAACTGCTTTAGATATATAAACTTTAGAAGACTACCATTCCCACACTCAATTATTTGTTTCCTTGACATTGCGTCTGTGTACATTCTAGCTACTTCCTGTTTTCACTTAACAAAAGATCACTGAATCCTAAGAAACAATTAAAGACCATAGTAAAATGTCATATAAAACTTTGAACATTATTAAAACCTTTCTTTCCTGGTGTAACATACTACAGGTAGGGCCATCTCTGGGCAGCATAAGCTGCTGTTTATTGCTTATGAGCGACAGTGTTTCACCTAGCGGAAGATCTGTATAAATACAATAATGTTTCGTGTGTAAGGTATGTTTCTAGCAATCAAGGAATCATGAAATCGATGGCTATGATAAAGTTTCCAATAAAAAAGGCAAATTTGGCCAAATCTGCCCCCAAATTATGTCACTTTTGATGAACTCTCTTTGTGTATGCCATCTCTAACCTCTGACGTTTATTACTATTAACGCACCACCGGTACATATGTGGAACTCAGAGGACCACATAAAAGATTGAATAAGAAGTCATAGGCTTGCTGAGGACAGCCAAAGCAGGAAGCCGAATCTACAAGTGAAACATCCTGATAGGTTCTCCAGTTTTAGTTTAGTCTCCACCCCCACCATTCTGTTAGCAATACGGCCCTGCTTAATGAACCATGTTGATTTAAATTATTTTTAATGGAATAGTCATTACTTTTTCAGTATGTCAGAGGTCATAAATATACAAAAACTATCCTCACGCGTCCTGTGATTAATTATTTAAGTATATTGTCATCATCATTATTATTGGTATCATTGTTTTGTCATATACGACGTGGTTAGTCTTTCATGTCTTGCTTAACGAAGGAAGGCAATGTGAAGGTCATTACATAGCGCTTAGACTAAAATAATTGAATGAACTCTTAATTCTTCTGTATTGTCCTACATCCAGAGTAGAAGAAGCTGAATACACAAAAAGAATAAACATAGAATAAGTAAAACAACAAAGAAGTTAAGTAATTTTTGCAATTATTTGTAGTAATTGTGGAAGAATATGTGTAGAGATTGATATAAACTACATTTATAAGTATGACAATAAAATGGGAACAATAAAACCCATGTGATGCCAGACCAAATCTCACACTACATGATTAGTAACTGAATTTCATGTACATCTTGCCCCTCTCGAAGTTTATCGAAATGGATATGAAGGAACCTTACAAACGTCCTATGACAAGTGTGACATATGAAACAAGCAGTTTGAAATGATTTGTTGATTATAACTCAAAATATGTTCCAACAAAATGTTACGAGAAGTTAGTAATTAAAATAGTAATATGAAATGAATGAACGAAATGTACGCGTATATATATTCAATTTGGGGACTTCCTTTCTCAAACTGAAATATTTGTACGTCCAATATTGTATTAATTTACAGTCCTGAAACTATCCGTTTTTACCAATTAAACACAAAGTTAAGCCTAAACATCTCCTCAGTTACTACAATCACGATATTCCATAAAAGGTACTACAAATTACAATCCTCTCTCACTGTATCAAATATTACAAGTGGAGCCATCTATGAACAGCAGATACAGTCGGTGAGCGGTTGTATCTTCTAGCGGGCAGGAATACAGTTAAAAGAAACTTTACTATAATATATATGTCTATATCGGTAAATGTATTAATGTCACACTACTTTCTCACACCACTCTACCACATAGGACGTTTTTTCTATCTACCCCAAGTTTAAGATAAATATTTACAAATATAGTTTCATTAAACATATTTTTGTATATACTTGAGTACCAGTCTGAAGTAATAGCTAAATGTTTAAAATGTAGGACGTTGTGTATGGGCTTTCAAATTCGCACGATACTACAGCAAAAACAAGAAAGGATCTTAGCGTTATCGAGATAGAAGAGCATTGAACATTATACAAGAAAATCGTCAATGACAAAAAAGAACTAAACTCAAGGTAATTATATGTTTTAAACAGATGTGCATTATTTGTGTCGTGTAAATAAGTAATATGCTACCCAGTTTTATCCGAGACGTGATAACTAGGGAGCAGATTTATACACACTAAAATTGCGTTAAATAGGCAGGCAAAAGGGCACTAAAATTGGCAAAATAGGCACCTAAATAGGCACTAAAAGTTTGCTAGGTAACGATAATTTATTGGAATAATATATGATCATTTATTGGAAACTTTCTAGCAGTTGTGCGATCTAAAGCCCCACTTCCGGTGTTGTTTCCAACATTAAAAATGGAACTACAGACCATAAATCATAATGCATTGTGTAAAATTTCACAGAAATGCCTTTATCAAAGTAGGTACCAGAATTCTTTACACAATGCTGCAATTGCTGTAATTCTGTTTGAATGAATGGAAAATGCTTACTAAAAAGCTGTGCTGGATGTTCTTAGTCGACAATGGGGTTGTATTACAAAAATTAGGATTCTGTACCTTTAGTTTTTAATTAATTTTTGTCCTGTACTTTATATATTTCTGACACCATTTTAAGTGATATTAAGATTTTTTTGTGATTGTTCCATTTGTACCCCGCCTTTAACTGCCATGGTCACATCGGCGGCCGTTTTCTTTTGGAACATACTGAAGGTGTTAACTCGTTATCTTTGGGTTATTTTATCATTACATCACGCACACATTCACACTCTCATTCATACTTCCAGACTCTGGGGAAGATGGGGAATTATCTTGGTCGGAGAAAAATTCCCACCCGAACCCGTGACCCCTAGCACTGCAGGCAGGTGCTCTACCGACTGAGCTACGGAGCCAGCCATTAAGATTTCTTTGATGAAATTTTGAATTTCTTATCTTTCCAACAATCGTTTCTTTTAAGGGGACACCTCTCTGCAAATTGGTCCAAAACTTACAACAATACCAAATTTAGTTTTTTTGTCTTAAAATTAATATAGACATACTTCAGTGATATAAAGCTTTTTCCCCTAGTGGCACTACAGAAAATGTCACATGACTATTTAAATAACCCTACATCTGTATCGTAGCTGCTATTACGTAATTTTAACCTCAGATTTCTCATATTCCATATTTTCTACATTTTTCTAACTTCAAAATGTTCCACAGGATGCAGTTTTCTATTAATTTGTATGAAATTCTAAACATGTCTGTAAGAGCAACTGCATATTAAGTGTACCCATTTGCATTTGTTGTGTTTTTGTTATTTGTATTGAAAAGGATTATAATGTTTACTTCTTACTGAAAACGCTTAGGAAAATAAAACTTGTTAAATAAGCATGATTATTTTTTCCCTTCGTTGATATGGCGAAGTAAAATATTTCAAATAGGTACAGATCATCAATACGTTAAAGTGGGTGCAGAAACTTATACCTCAAGCATTAATTTTTAAAATTACAGTATGTGGAACATTTTGAAAATCGCCTGTAATTTAGACATTAACTGTTAATTCCTCCGAAATTGTGTTTCTTAGGCCTTCCTTAGAGAGCTTACAAAATGGTTTCTCTTCTATCGAAACCTTCCTTTTTGTTAATATTCTCCTTTTAACTCCTTGAAGGCAGCCCAGATCCCTAATTAAGGTCCAATTGCAGAATTTGAATGTGTCCACTCGTTTCACTACCTCGTATGTATTTTTCATGCACCTATTGGTTTTAAGAGACATAAGGATACCAACATTAATAGACATTTTAATTAACCGTGAGAATGACAAAAAATTTATATCGTATACTGATAAAACGTAAGAAGTTTATGTTGCAAACAAAGGTATGTCAATTTGACGGTACCTGGACACTTGACGGCATTTCGCTCCGAGGGACTTGTCTGAATGCCGGATAGCTTTGCATAAACTCCTCTATGCAGCGGTTTAAATTACATTGTCGCGAACCCGTTATCTACGATAGCGCGGCTTGTGTACACAAAGAGCCGGCAGATAAAGATAGCACGCAGATAAAGCTCTGCCGAAACAATCAAACTAAGATAAATTGAAATTTCTGGTGACATATTGATTGATAGAGATTATTCGGTTTCTTGTATATTCTCGAATTTATCAATGAGGCATTTAAGAAGGCGACGACTCGCCAAGAGTCAGTCGTAAGCGGTAAACAGCTGAGCTGAAGTCGTAAACAAAAGTGAATAGATGTTGTAACGAGCGCTGAAGTAATCAGATGTAATCAGAACGCTATTGTTGTGGTCATCGACCTTGGTAGATTGTGTTGTGTATGTGACGTTATGTTATTACGTGAGAATTAAACTGTGTATTTCAACGGAAATAAAGAACGATTTTAATATCTGCAACTCGGACTTCTAAATCTACGAATCAACGAAGTCACAATATTTATATGTCTTACCAATTTTAATGCTGGTACGAAAGTATCATTCAGCCATGTAGACGCGGTGCCCTGTGTTCATATCCAGGGGACGTTGGTTGTGTTAGTTATCAAAGCAACCACGCTGATTCCGCAAAAATTACCACTTCTTCTGCATAGAGGGCGCTATGATTTCAAGATACACTCACCAGTCAACTATGACGTCATTCTTGCTCAATCGGAGGGCGGGAAATAACGAATAAAAATGAACACCGTGTAGATTTAATTTTGGCCTAAATGTTGACGTTAAGTGTTTTAAAATAAGTTACCATTAAACCTGGAATAATAAATGGCACATTAAATGTTTTAAGAAAGTGTCACAAGATACACCGGAAGATCTTTTCTCCTTAATTTTAATATTTTATTCTATAACTTCCTAATATAAAATATTTAAAACAACCCATACAATCGTTGTCTTCTGGGAATAGTAACTGACTATTGATTTCTTTCAGGATGTCTGATTCCGCAAATTCTGGTTCAATGTTGCCCTCAAGTGGTCAGAGTTCAGGCAAACAGACACAAGATATACAAGTGGCTGCAAATTACAGCAAATTCTCCGAGAATCTGCGCAGAGTAACACCAAATGGAATACAGTGTTCCTTATTTTGTGGTGGACGTCGATGCAAATATGAGAACCACGAGAACATGGATGCTGCGCACATGGCAATCAATGACATCTTCTCTCACTGGTAGGTATTCAGTACTTTACATAAGGGCTAGTTCAAACCAAAAGTGCGAAAGCACAGGAAAATTATTTTGGTAGAATTGCTCAGTTTCTATTACGATCACTTCCAGGATTTTCAGCTCAACTTATGGATGCTAGGTGTAGGTTTTCTCAGTTGAGAGTACAATTCATGTTAAGGGGGATTAACTTACAACGGCTGTTCAATAAAGAATGATCACACATTTTTTGACAACGTACCTTTACTCATCCTCATAATTCTGATGGTGCTTCTCAGAATATTCTCCCCTGAATGCGATGCACGTGTCCCAGCGTTTCTGCCGGGCTTCAAAGACATGCTGGAAACCTTTTCTGAGAGATCCTTCAAAATCGCCTCCGCAGCCTTCACCACCGCTTCTGATGATGGATAATGCCTCCCACGAAGGCGTTTCTTCAAGTTAGGGAATAGAAAAATGTCACATGGGGCTAAATTCGGACTATAGGGAGGGTGAGGGATACACTTCACGTTGATTTTTGCAAGATATTCAGCTACAACATTGGCAATATGCGGTCGCACATTATTGTGAAGCAGCATCCAGCCTGCTGCACGGAAATGTGGTCTTTTGCGCCTGATATGGACTTGCAATGTTTTCAGGACATCCCTGTAGTATTGTCCAGTTACTGATGTGTGTGCAGGTACAACATGCTGATAAACCATTCCATGAATATCAAAGAATAAGATGACCATAACTTTCCCAACAGAAACAACCACTTTTGCTTTTTGGCGGTTGGTGATGAAGGAGATTTCCACACTGAGCTTTGCTGTTTGCTCTCAGGATCAAAATGATGTAGCCAAGTATCATCAACAGTGATTACGCGTGAAAGAAACTCCGGATTTTCCTCTATCATCAACTTTAACTGCATGCAGACCTGCATACGAATGTCCTTTTGTTCGGGAATCAACAACAGTCTTGGAACCCAACGCGCACAAACACATCTCATGTGTAATGTTTCTGTCATCAACGCGTGGGTGACACCCAATGTGCAGTATTCCAGAAAGCGATCTTAAAGTAATTCGTCGATCCTCTCTCACAATGGTAGCAGCAGTGTTGATATTTTCTTCCGTAAGAGCAGTAACTGGAGCACCGGGATCACCTTCCTCTGAAATTGATTGTCTCCTCTATTTAAACATTTTAAACCACCTTCGAGCTGTGCTGTAGGTAAGAACAGACTCTCCATAGGCCTCCTGTAGCATTGTATAGGCCTCAACTGAAGATTTGTTGAGACGAAAGCAGAATTTCAAAGCCGCAGATTGTTCCTCACGTGTTACCTCCATTGCAGCGGTAGGTGGTACTGAGCATGTCTGAACTTACCTGGTTCTCACAGGCAGGAACCAGGAGTACCAACAATAAAACTACTACGGCATGTTTCACATTAAGCTAATAGAATATAATTAGATTGAATTTTAGTGCGAAAAATTATGACTGTAATTAAATTATGATCATTCTTTATTGAACAGCCCTCGTACATTTCCCATACTGATTTCCGAGTTGGTGAGTTGAGTCCCGTAGGTAAGGAACAGGTTAACATTTCATCCCTCTCTTCCACTGGAATTAGTGGATGAGGTTTCTCTAATCCTATTGCCGTGTGGGTCGCTTTCACAAAGGTAACAGTACTGTTACGCTCTGTTTTTGTTTATAGAGGACACAGATTACTGAAAATAACAATTGGCTTACGTTGCGAGTCACGGCAGCAACTTTCCAACTTGAGTCGCATACCTTTATATACGTATGTAGGTACAACCAGAGAAATATGTACTAAAATAAACTATTTATAAAAAACATACTTTCGATTTCCTGTTATAAATTATCGTATATTCCGTTACATCATTACTGAAAACCGTCAACATGTTATAATAAATATAGGTTCTTCGATATACCTATAAAAATAAAAATAAATTCTACTATAACTCTGTTGCCCAACATATTTTAAAATTGACGTTAACAAATGTAACGTAACAATTGTAACAGCACTAACAAAGCTGTTAAATCTCTTGCATTTCACCAACTTGTTATCTGAAAATGTTAACAAACATTTGTTAAGGCCAAGAAACTTGTAAATATTACAGCTATAGAGGGCTATGGATGAGCCGTATTATATTCTGAACGGACTGCGATGCGCTTTTGTTTTCATTTTCGTCTGCAGACAGCTAAAATATGGCGAGTGAACAAAGTCGTAAAGAAAAGCCATGAACCAAATTTCTCATCGATGAAGAAAGAATTGTTAATTGAATTGGTAACGAAGTGTATTTTTTTTTTTTTTTTTTTTTTTTTGTAATTTATGTCCTCCAACGTTAAGTCATATCGCACGTTGAATGAAATGGATGCCGTGATGCTCAAATTTGTCCAGGGTCCATGGAGCTTAGAGTTACCCGACATTCGTCTATCAGGATAAGGGAAAACCCCGGAAAAGGCTTTATCCAAGTAACTCACCCTGACCGAGATTCGAACTCGGCACCCTATGAACGTTAGACAGCCACGCTACCATCTACGCTACCGAGGCGGGCAACGTAGTGTAAGGATATCGTGGAAAGTAAAAGGACGGATGCGGTGAATGTAAAAGAGAAATATGTCACGTGGGAAAATATTGGAAACGAATTTAATTCAAATGCACGTGTCACTACTACAAGCATCAAACAACTTCGTCAGTATTACGTAAATTTAAAACGAGGAGCGAAGAACATGTGACGAGTGAGTTGAACGTTTCAAGACAGGAGGTAGACAGTGCAGTATCCACATAATTCAGTGAATTATAAAATCGCAAGGTTATTAATACCTGAAGCAAATGCGAGATCACCATATTCCTTTCGATGCATGTTCTAACTCAGTATTACGTAAATTTAAAACAAGGTGCGAAGGACAAGTGACGAATGACTTGAACGTTTCAAGACGGGAGGTGGACAGTGTATTATCCACATAATTCAGTGAATTATAAAATCGCAAAGTTATTAATACTTGAAGCAAAGGCGAGATCAGCATATTACTTTCGATGCATGTTCTAACTCAGTATTACGTAAATTTAAAACGAGGAGCGAAGAAGAACGAGTGACTTGAACGTTTCTAAACGGGAGGTGGACAGTGTATTATACACATAATTCTTTGAATTATAAAATCGCAAGGTTATTAATACCTTAAGCAAAGGCGAGATCGGCATATTCCTTTCGATGTATGTTCTAACCTCTCTTGTACTTCCGCAGTAACCTTCATAACAACTTGCTTCGACAGTCTATAACTCCGTAGAAAATTTTCTTCTCATAGCTCCTCAAGATCATCACTCCTCATATGCCTTAGTCTAATACAAATACCATTTAGACGTCTTAAATATAACAATTCGACATCAACAGCTGAGTTCATGCCCGCCATCTTGACTAAACTGCAAACAACTATTAACAATACGTATAATACAAAATTAGTCAAACACATCTAAATGTGCAATAAACTACCAAACGGTCATATGGATATGACTGTACACAAAGAGTGGAACTTAAAATATCCTCCAAGCATTTTTAATTTGAATTTGAATTGAATTATATATATATATATATATATATATATATATATATATATATATATATATATATATAATTTATTCCTGGAGTTTTGCTACTGAAAAGTAATAAAATTGAGTGAACCCGAATTCAATTTTGTTTTAAGATAAATCCTGGAAATCTCTTTGTATTATTGGAGACAATTTCATATAATTTTATAAATCTGGAACGATCAATTGGGGATTTGAAACACTCGCTTAAACATATATGAAAGCTGCGCTATGGATTCAGATGCGCAGATGCATTCTTAAAATTACAACGGCAGATTTAAACCTAGTGCGATCGATAGAAGCTGGTCGTTGAGCCTGTAGGCGCTGCAGTGACGTACTCATTCAACATTACGTGCACAACTCTTACTTTTTCATTCCGAGATTCATTTTGCAATTAAATAGAGATTAGTGCGTTGGAGTTTGTATGAAACTCGGTTGTTATGCATTACATAATCCTCACATAAATGATTTACGAGGGTGGTTCAAAAAGTAATGCCTCCTCTTTTTTTCTCTTTTAATTGCCAAGAAAATTGAATACAATTTACATAGCTTGAAATGTACGACATTGACGATTAATTTGTCACTATTCAATATAATCTCCGTCCTTTTGCACAGTTTTGGTCCACCTTTTAACTAGGCCATGTATTCCAGTGTGGTAAAACACACGGTCTTGCTTCCTAAGCCATTGACGCACGGACGTTTTCACAGCCTCCTCATTTTCAAAATGAATCCCACGATGAGCTTCCTTTAGTGGCCCGAACATATGGAAGTCTGAGGGTACCAGGTCAAGGCTGTATGAGGGGGTGAGGCAAGACTTGCCATCCCAATTTCTCAATTTCTGCAGTTGTGTAACGGCTGGTGTTTGGTCTTGCATTGTCATGCAAAATAAGAACATCCGCCAAAGTTTATGTTGGGCGAACTCGGCGAAGAAGTACTTTCAGCTTTTTGAGAGTTCTGGTGTATTGGCCAGAATTTATTGTGCATCCCTGCTCCAAAAAGTCAGTCATAAGCACAGCCTCTGCATCCCAAAGCACTGTCGCATAACTTTCCCTGCCGACCGTTGAGTTTTGAAACTTTTTTCTTCGGTGACGTTGTGTGATGCCCTTCCATTGACTTCCTCTTTGATTCAGGTTCAGAAAATGAACTCACGTTACGTCTCCAGTAATTGTTTTTTTTTCCCAGAAACTCCTCTCCCTCCAATTTGAAGCGTTGCAAGTGTTCGGAGGCTATTGTTTTCCTTGTTTCTTTGTTTTGGACGGTTAACATTCTTGGTACCCAACGTGAACAAACTTTTGAGTAACCCAGTTGTTGAATAATCGTCATCTCACTGCCTTTACTGAGGACGGTAATGCGGCACAATTCACCTGTTGCTACCCGGTGGTCACCACGAATGGAGTCATCGACTCGCTGAATGTTGCATGGAGTCACTGCAGTCACCGACCTGCCGCTTCGCTTTTCATCTGTCAATGGTGTTTGCCCTTCAATTTCGTTACAGCGACGAACCCATCGTCTAACAGTGCTGACATCCACCGCTGCATCATCATACACATTTGTTAGTCTTTCGTGAATGCGAATTGGCGTTTCACCTTCCGCAGTCAAAAATTCAATCACAGAACGCTGTCTAATACGAATGTCGATGTCAGACATTTTGCAAGATGATGCAGTGCTGCCACCTGTTGACTTAGGAAGTTACTACTGCAGGGGATTGGAGAAGTAGGTTTGAGGAATTGTACCAAATTCAAATTTTTCACATAACTTACTTATTTAAGAAAAAATAGGAGGCATTACTTTTTGACCCACCCTCGTAACTGTCCTGTATCCAATTCAAGGATTGGACTAGATCACAGTTTGTTTTCCACCTTAATTATAATATAAAATACAAGGCTGGTCTGAAAAGTTTCCGAACTAATAAAGATAAAAGACATTTTTTCAGAATTTTTATTTTTAATTTCAACATAGTTTCCTTGTAACTCTACACACTTCTCCCAGCGATGCTCCCCTCTCTATAACCCGTCCAATTAGTACTCGGCGTTTTTCTCAGCAAAATAATTGTTCACGAAAGTGATTGCCTCCTCATTTGACGAAATTCTCTGTCCTCCGAGCGCAATTTTCAGATGTGGGAACAAAAAGAAGTCGCTTAGGGCTAGATATGGTGAGTAAGGCAGATGGTCAAGCAGTTCAAACCGTATTTCTTGGATTTTCGTCATTGCAACCACTTAGGTGTTAGACGGTGCGTTGTGTTGGTGAAACAGAATTTTCTTTTTCTGCAACTGTGGCCATTTTTCCGCAAGTTCTGCCTACAGCTTCACAAGTAATTATCCGTAGTATGCTGTTGTTATGGTGAAAGATGAAAAAAAAAATCCTGTAAAAATCATACCAAACTTGGTATTTAGGTTTAGTACCTTCTAAGGATACAATGTAGTGCTTTTCAAGAAAATCCATGCTACCGAGGCGGGAGCCAAGGGCAATGGAGGAGTAGTGAAATGAAAAGTGTGGTGAAATGGTGAGACATTAACATTTGAGATGTAATTATACTTCGATTAAAATAACTCATTGACTATCCCAAAACCTCGTCACGAACACTTTCCCAGCCGAAAAAAACACCCGTTTTCTTATTTTTTTTCTTCAAAATTATAGAAGCAGTTTTGATTTAAACTAACATTTAAGATGATGGAAAGATAGAGTCAGACTGCAAAATTCAATGCTATAGCCGGGATTTGAACCACTTGACTTCTGGTTGTCGTTCAGCCGCTCTAACCATTGAGCTACTATGGCCAACGTGCCGATATGACATTAAATTCTCTAACTGACTCGTGTTTTTTCCGGTAAACCACTTAGGAGTTCTGATAAACTCACACGACAACTACCTTAATGGAGACTTACAATTAAATTCCGTCTGACACTATCTTTCCATACTTTAGCCTACACACAGCCTGTGTGAAAGTACAAATAATTTCCATTAATTGTACCTAATAGTGGTTAACTATAAAGCCCGGGCCTTAAAGTACTCACAGCATACTAAGTCGTCATTAAGGTAGTTGTCTCATGTGTTTATGAGAACTACTAGTGGTTTACCGGGAAAAACGCGAGTCGGTTGGAAAATTTAAAGTCATTTCGGCAAGTTGGCTATAGTAGCTCAATGGTTAGAGCGGTTGGACGGAGACCAGAAGATCCGTGGTTCAAATCCCAGCTATGGCATTGAATTTTTCAGTCTGGCTCTACTCTTTCATAGTGCGTCCTACACACGGCTAGTGTGAAAGAACAAATAATTTCCATTAATTGTACCTAATAGTGGTCCGAACTATAAAGCCCGGGCCTTAAAGTACTTACAGCATAGTAAGTCGCCATTAAGGCAGCTGTCTCATGTGTTTATGAGAACTCCTAGTGGTTTACCGGGAAAAACACGAGTCAGTTGTACCTAATAGTGGTCCGAACTATAAAGCCCGGGCCTTAAAGTACTTACAGCATAGTAAGTCGTCATTAAGGTAGTTGTCTCATGTGTTTATGAGAACTCCTAGTGGTTTACCGGGAAAAACACGAGTCAGTTGTACCTAATAGTGGTCCGAACTATAAAGCCCGGGCCTTAAAGTACTTACAGCATAGTAAGTCGCTATTAACGTAGTTGTCTCATGTGTTTATGAGAACTCCTAGTGGTTTACCGGGAAAAACACGAGTCAGTTGTACCTAATAGTGGTCCGAACTATAAAGCCCGGGCCTTAAAGTACTTACAGCATAGTAAGTCGCCATTAAGGTAGTTGTCTCATGTGTTTATGAGAACTCCTAGTGGTTTACCGGGAAAAACACGAGTCAGTTGTACCTAATAGTGGTCCGAACTATAAAGCCCGGGCCTTAAAGTAGTTACAGCATAGTAAGTCGCCATTAAGGTAGTTGTCGTGTGAGTTTATCAGAACTCCTAAGTGGTTTACCGGAAAAGAACACGAGTCAGTTAGAGAATTTAATGTCATTTCGGCACGTTGGCCATAGTAGCTCAATGGTTAGAGCGGCTGGACAGAGACCAGATGATCCATGGTTCAAATCCCGGCTATAGTATTGAATATTTCAGTGAGTCTATATTTCCATACTTTAGCCTACACACGGCTAGTGTGAAAGAACAATTAATTTCCATATAAGATGATCCAACAAGTAACGAATGTTTGACTTCATTATTTTCAGAAAAAAATATTGTATTATAAAACGCATGACACTTAAAAAAATTTTGGTTTATTTTAGTTCTTTACATAATTATTTGCGTTATGCAAGCAGTTGTCATAGCTGTACACGAGCTTTAGAAGTCCCATACTGTTGTCGGCTGCTACCAATTCATTAGACCAAGCTGATAGGGCACAATTTTGCCAAGTAAAAAGGCAAATGTTTAGTAGAGAAGCAGCTTGTTTCGTGTGAAACTCTCACAACTTCATGAAAAGTCATTCGATTTTAAACAACAGCCCTATAGCAAACTGCACATTTTTGTTTGTTAAGAAATGTAACAACAATTGTAACAGCGCTAACAAAGTTGTTAAATTTCTTGCATTTCACCGACCTTTTTTCTGAAAATGTTAACAAACACGTGTTAACGCCAAGAAACTTGGAAATATTACAACTATAGAAGGCTATGGATGAGTCGTATTATTTTCTGAACGTACTGCGATGCGCTTTTGTTTTCATTTTCGTCTGCACACAGCTGAAACAGTGGCGGGTGAACAAAATCGTAAACAAAAGTCGTGAAACAAATTTCTCATTCATGGAGAAAGAATTGTTAAGCGAATTGGAGACGAAGTCTAAGGATATCGTGGAAAATTGGAGAATGAATGCGGTGAATGTAAAAGAGAAAAGCGCCACGTGGGAAAAAATTGGAAACGAATTTAATTCAAATGTATGTATCATTACTAGAAACACGAAACCTCTTCTTCAGTGTTACGTAAATTTAAAACGAAGAGCGAAGCACAAGTTATGAGTGACTTGAACGTTTCAAGACGGGAGGTGGACAGTGTATTGTCACCAATTATCGGAAGGCATGACCAACTGGAGCTGGGTAGGGGACAGGAGGCATTAAGCCCACGCCCACCCATTTATCTTGTAGCGCTAACATAGGGGATGGTTAGGAAGGTGTCACTAGGCACTGTACCATCTCTTTCCCCTCCTCCTGACTTCTGGAACAACCAGGATATTTCATCTAACCCGGAATATTCTAGATTGGCCAGTTGGTCCTATATAAGCGACGTGTTGGGCTGGAGGAAAGTTAGGTTCTTGGCGAGCAGCCGTGAAGAGCGCAGTGCTAGCGAACGGACTGGAAGACTGCGTACGTTTATCAGAGGAGTTGTACGTAATTGTGATTGTGGAGTGGACCTGTGACAGACGAACTGGTGGATTGTATTGTGTGCGCTACGTAATTCTATGTAATTGGCAAGTGTTCCAAGTGTAATTTGGTGGAAATAAAGAACATTTTTAGTTTGTGCAATTGGAGTTTTAATTTCACGAACCCAAAAAGTCACAGTATTATCCACATAATTCACTGAATTATAAAATCACAGAGTTATTAATAATTGAAGCAAAGGCGAAATCGGCATATTCCTTTCGATGCATGTTCTAACCTCTCTTGTACTTCCGTAGTAACCTTCACAGCAACTTGTTTCGACAGTCTATACCTCTGTAGAACATTTTCTTCTGATAGTTCCTTAAAATCATTTCTCCTCATAGGCCGTACTCTATTACGAATGTCATTTAGACGGTCTTAGATATAGCAAATCGACATCAACAGCTGAGTTCAGCCCCGCCATCTTGACTATTTAAAATTGCTAAGGACTTAACATCAGAAATTTGACTTGTTAGTTTATCAAGAGTTTTAACACTAACACTTGTTGGTGAAATGCAACTTTTGTTATGACTATTGTTAAACCCATGTTAAGTCTTAACATTTGTCGGTGAAATCGGGCATAAGTCATATCGGACGGTGAATGAAATGGGTGAAATGATGCTCAAATGTGTCCAGGGTCCATGGAGCCTAGAGTTAGCCAACATTCGTCGTTCAGGATAAGGCAAAACCTTGGAAAAAGCCTTATCCAGGTAGCTCACACTAACCGAGATTCGAACCCAGGACCTCTTGAACGTGAGGCAGACACGCTGCCATCTACGCTACCGAGGCGGGCAATTTGCGCACTTGGGGGCGCCTAAACGGTGCTTACACTGGATTATCCTTGTATATGTTAAACCATGTCGTAAATTCCCTTTGAAGGTCTGTAAAGCTCTTTCACTTTTAAATAATTTTTATAAGTTAGTGTAACTAGTAAGTCCTGCGCCATGGTGTAGTGGGCTAAGACAGCATACCTTTGTCCCTGACAACAGAAAGCGTCCCGGGCTCGATCCCAACCATGGGGTGCGGATTTTAAGTCCCGGGTATAGGACAGCTGTCAATTCAGCATCGTGAGGAAAGTGAGGAGTTTACGCTAGGTAAGCGGCCCTGATCACGAAAACCAACATTCCGGCTGGGGGACGTCGAGATGCTGACCACATCTCTTCCCCGTATCGGTTGGATGATCGCCCACCGCTGCCGTGCGTAAGTGGGCGTGAGGCCGGCAGTCGAGTTGGTAGACGTTGGCCCTCTTAGGGCTGTCACGCCAGTGGTTAACTTTAAGTGTAACTAGTAAACTACAAGAGAGAGAGAGAGAGAGAGAGAGAGAGAGAGAGAGAGAGAGAGAGAGAGAGAGAGAGAGAGAGAGAGAGAGGAAGGAATGAAGGAACTTATGTCAGGAAAATGTAGATTTGTCAAATACAAGGGGCGTCCAGAAAGTAAGTTCTGTTTCAATTTATCTCCGCTGCAGCGCTGCGATCGCAGTTCTGCACATGCACGGTAGACGTTCTTTATCAAGGAGAAGTAACGTGCGCCATTGTTAGATAGCTGTCAGCCACGCACGCTTTGTTTTGCTCGATTATAATGTCGGTGTTGGTTGAAAATCCCGCTGCTTGTGAAATCAGATCTGTGATTCGTTTTCTGAACGCTAGGAAAGTGAAACCAATGGAAATCTATCGGCAAATTTGCGATGTCCAAACGTGTTGTGTTTCTCCACGACAGCGGACGACCACACATTGCAAATGTGGCGAGAAACATCCTACAGGGATTTGGCTGGGACGTATTTGAGCATCCCCCGTACAGCCCTGACCTCGCTGCTAGCAACTTTCATCTGTTTTTGCATCTCAAATCTTTCCTTGACGGTCAACACTTCAACAATGACGAAGAGCTGAAAGAAAATGTTTCCAACTGATTGAAGACACAGGCGGCAAACTTCTATGAAGAAGGTATACAAAAACTTGTGCCTCGCTATGACAATTGCCTGCAAAATTTCGGCAGTTATGTGGAAAAAGTAGCTTAAGAGTTTTAGAACTTTGTGTAATAAATAATTTTTTCTGTATCTGTACACACTTTAATTTTATTACCAAACAGAACTTACCTTCTGGATGTACCTCGTAAATGCATGTAGCTTTTACCATTTCCGAGATATATTTTATTATTTGCGCGAATTTTCTAATACGTTTTATCATACATTTTTGATGTGGTAGGTACCACTATTTTGCTTCTACTTATACGTAATATCAGAAACAGGGAATTTTAAAGCCAGCAAATAACTTTATTTTTCTATTTATATACGTAAATATTATTTTATTTTTGTAACAATTTGCCTGTTCTTTAAGCATACTCTCTCATTTATTTCGAAACTGACAGAAGAATACACATATGTATGATATTTTATACGTTAGGGCTGCTTTGTGTTGGAAATTCGTCAACACCGTCTTGGAAAACGGAAGGCTTATTTGACTTCATAGGACGTTCGACAACATATATTAGAATCAGGATCATGTACTTGTGCACCCACGTACACTATCGATTTCTGGAGAGTTGGTCAGATGAACATGTCTAGTGAATAAATCCCTAACTTAAGCTTAGACCTTTTCTTCTTTTTTAAAGTTACCTACTATAACATCTTATAGGACAGAGAGAAAGAATGGAAGACTGCCTCATAAGAAATTCATAACTGGATGTGCATCATTATGAAGGTGAAGGAAGTCCTCTAAAAGCTCAACGGGACTTCGTTGTAATATCGTTTTTAGCCTTGTTGGAATGTAGTTTTTAAATTTACAGATGTACCTGTTGTACCGTTGTGGAACTTAAGACCGAGTAGTAATGGAACTTGTGTTCTTAATGTGTAGCGATATTTCCGCCTGCCTGTTATTCTACTATAAAATAAATAATTGTATTTAATTAATTCAAGAATTATTAGGAATTATGTAACCATTGTATAGATAGTAATATCTATGATTTTATAATAATATTTTATGAACGTATCACATAGTTTTGCAACCAGGGTTGTAAGAGGGATGAAGGACTTACATTCCTAAGTCACAACTAGGAACGTAGCTACTAGAAGGATTGGGAAAATCAGATGGTAGAGCTAATTGGTAGAGGATAAGGACATGAGAAGGTTTAGAGAAACGCGTAAACTGCAGAGGTTCTACTCGAATTAGTCCAAAGACCATGACCTCCTTCAACCAGGGAGTTACCGAGCTGTCCCAAAAGGGCGCCCGGCGCCTCCGTGGGACTTTCCATAGGGCAAGACCTAGAGACTAACAAGGGCCCCCCATCTGGTGTTATGGACTCAAGACGGGATGGAAGCGGATACGCCACCTACGTGCGCCAAATCCAAAATGGGAAGGCTACCGATATGACCTCGGTGGGGCCTCCTGGAGATCTAGCGCATCTTCTACTAGCTCTGCAGGGTAGTACCCGGAATATTAATGGCTTCCCTCAACCCCGTCCGGAGACGTACCCGATCTCCCACGAGTATTGGGAACCACTACCCCCTCGAGTCCAACCCAATCCGAACAACTCCTAATCAAGGAGGGCCTCGAATGTTTGGCCCCGAGTTCCTCTAATAACGTCAGAGGTACCACGAGTGCCAGGGGTCCGCAGCGCACGCACCATGACAGCTGAAGGGGACGGATCCCTCCTCTTAAGGGTTTAGAGAAACATCTAATGTCAAACATATTAACAAATATATTCTATGATTTAGTAGAGCAAAACAAGGCAATCCCTCATCTTAAAGAGATCAGAGGATCAATTCAAATATTATATAAATTAAAACATAATGAACTGTACCTTTGGTTCAGGGTTGCCTAGGTGTCTGCACTAACGGCTATATGAAGGATGTAGTCTATAGTTGATCGTCTTCTTGTTTCTGGGTTGAACACACAGCAACAGACTTCAGACCTGACAGACTTAATCCGTGGACTCAATAATACTAATCAAAAAATTCTCCCGCGTACCCATTTATATCATTTAAATAGGGATCCCACCAAAATGGCCGTAAATAGCCAAGTCAGCGTTTCTCACAATCTTGGGATCGTTTTGATGGTTCCCATGCCAAATTCATAGAGGGCTGTTCAATAAAGAATGATCATAATTTTCTTACGGTCATAATTTCTCCCACTAAAATCCAATCTTATTATACTATGTTAGCTTAATGTGAAACAAACACGCCGTAGTAGTTTCATTGTTGGTACTCCTAGTTCCCGCCTGTAAGAACCAGCCAAGTTCAGACATGTTCAGTATCGCCTACCCCTGCAATGGAGGTAATATGCAGTTAAAATTGATGTTAGAGGAATATCCGGAGTTTCTTTCAAACGTAATCACTGCTGATGAAACTTGGCTACATCATTTTGGTCCTGAGAGCAAACAGCAAAGCTCAGTGTGGAAATCTCTTTCGTCACCAACCCAAAAAAGCAAAAGTGGTTGCTTCTGCTGGGAAAGTTATGGTCATTTCATTCTTTGATATTCATAGAATGGTTTATCAGCATGTAGTACCTGCACACACATCAGTAACTGGACAATATTACAGGGAAGTCCTGAAAACATTGCAAGTCCATATCAGACGCAAAAACCACATTTCCATAAAGCAGGCAGGATGCTGCACCACGATAATGTACAGCTGCATATTGTCAATGTTGTTGCTAAATATCTTGCAAAAATAAACGTGAAGTGCATCCCTCAACCTCCCTATAGTCCGGATTTAGCCCTATGTGACTTTTTTCTATTCCCTAACTCGAAGAAACGCCTTCGTGGGAAGAATTATCCATCATCAGAAGCAGTGGTGAATGCTGCGGAGGCGATTTTGAAGGATCTCTCAAAAATGGTTTCCAGCATGTCTTTGAAGACTGGCAGAAACGCTGGGACAAGTGCATCGCATTCAGAGGAGACTATTTTGAGAAGGACCATCAAAATTATGAGGATGAGTAAAGGTACGTGGTCAAAAAAATTGTGATCATTCTTTATTGAACAGCTTTCGTACTTCCTGCTTGGTCCTTCCTGCTTCTGGCTTCCTAGTATTGCATCAACTTGTGCAGTTACTGTTTACATGAGTTGTCCCAATTTTCCTTTGTTTTGTTGACAAAGCAGGAAGTATCCAACAGTTCAATTACTCTATCTCTTCATCTAGCGATGTGAACCAACTGATTCACACAGACGTATTCAAACTTGCAACACAGGAAATGAAATGTTAAATTCCAATAATTAGAAGTCTTTCCAAAATTAGTTCAGAACTTATACGCAACAGTATATAACTTAAGTATAAAATGTTGTGAACCTCGAAAATTATAACCAATAAAATACTCAGGCCTAGGTTCTCCGGATTGCCTGCTAAGTTTCGGGGCAACTAACGGTACAGCATTCGTCAGTTGCTACCCCTTAGCGTGGTCATTAGAGTTATTGACCTTCCCATTTTGTATAGACAAAGAAAAGGAATTTACAGTTTCTGGGGAGTTGTAGAAATTGGCAGTATTGAAGAGAAACAGAGGCAGTCTGGCGAAGTCTCAGATAGGGAGAAGTGTTAAGCCGTAGCAGCATCAAGCGACGTGAAGTGCGAGGGTCATCCGGCGTAATATACAATATTCTCAGATTAAGCTAAATATTTTAGAGTTTCAAATATATTGGAAAAAGGGTAGAAATGGTCAATGGATTTGAATACTTAGGAGTGAGGTTGAATAATAATGGAAAGTGGGGAGCACACAGGAGAAAAATGAAAGCAAAAGGAAGGGCGGCAATGAATGGAATAAGAATATGCAAATATAAGCTAGAAATGACAACCAAGTGGTTAGAAAAGATGTATGAAACACTTGTCAAATCCAAAATGTTGTATGCAGTGGAGATCTGAGCAGGCACAGAGGTAAACAAAACGGCGGACCAAAACTACAGAAGGTTTAGTAAAGAGCTACTAGACTTACCAAGATCAGCACCTAGGGAAGTAGCTTTAGTAGAATTAGGAAATACAAGAAGAAATGGAATAAAAATGAAAAGAATAATAAAATTTTGGTATAGTTGTTTGGCCAAAGAAGAAGGGGAAATTACTAAATTATGCATGAGACAGCAAAAATAATTAGAGAACTCAAATAGTTGGTGGACAGAGATAGGAGGAATTATGGAAAAAATAGGAATGGGAGATATATGGAGATTAGAGGAAAGGAATACAAGCGATGTAGGTAAATTGGTAAAATGCAGAATAGAAGATATAGAAAGACAGGAAATAGGGAAAGACTAGAAAATATGAAATCATTACAATTTTACAAACAAATAAAAACAAACTGGGGACGAGAAGCATATGTAGATTACTGCAATAGGCAAGAGAGAGAAGGGTTAGCTTGTATGAGAACAGGAATAATATTTCTGAGACGGATAAGAGGTAGGGAAAAGGGAATTTGTGAATTGTGTGGGGCAAAAGAAAGCATAGAATACTATGTAACAGAAGTGAGGAAGTTGCAATATGGGAAAAAAGGGAGAAAGTAGAGAAGAGGTTAGTAGCTATAAAATGCTAACGGGCAGGGAGAAAAAGAAGGTAAGAAGTATTGGTAAGTCCTTGCAGAAAGTAAAAGAAAAATGTACCAGAAATGTAAAGAATATAAGAAAGGAAGATGAGGGGGAAGAATGCGATTAAGTAAGAGGTAGGCATGGACGTTAAGAGCTACCTGGCAGAGCAGAAGACCAGGGTGTCATGTAAGCCAAGGTAGCAACAAGGTAAAGTCAAATAAATGTAGCCTAAAGTTGTAAATTGTAAAATTTAAAAAAAAAATTGTAAAATTTTGAAATATGCACAATAAAAATCTAATCTAATATAATCTATATATAGTTATAGGTATATTCCGCGAGTGCCGCCTAAATTACTAAAAACATGCATACATCCGAGTAACTTGAGTAACTTGACATCCGAGTAATTATTACAAGACTTTCTGTTCAATAATCTGAGAAAAACCCCAATTCCCAGTCCAACATCACCTACTCCATAGTTTAGTAGTAATACATATACTCGACGAGGCGGACCCTGAGAACATAACGCCTCCTTAGCCACATCATCGAGGATTACGACGACCACCACCACGACCACGACGACGATGAGTAACAGATCGTCGATTCGAAGCCCGAAGGAGTGCGGGACCTTCGAGATAACGCGACAAATGGTAGTTGTTAGTATTATCCTTTATAAGCTTAAAACCCAAATTAAGAAAAAATGTCCAGGATAATTTTATTTATCGTCTGAAAATAGCATAACAATTTTAACAAAAAGTCTAAGTCCATATTTTTTCTGAGAGCAGAGTAAGGAGATTACGGCTCTTCTTTCTAAAATGCGACGCATTTCTAATTCCTTCGCACTTTTTTATGTTTTTATATACAACCATGATTTTTAGTATGATTTATTTACTTTTTTCGGCAATTTCGTGTTGGAGGGCATCCTTTTAACGTTATTAATGGTTTGTTTATTTACTTACTGCGTAATGTAGCCATATTGAAGAATTCAGTGCAGCCAATCTATGCTTGTTTCTCCACTGAACGCAATGCTACCAACACTCTTACTTGTCCTGAAATTTCACTATATCACCCGGTCAAATGTTCTTACTCACACACTGCTTTGCACATAAACAATCCTACGACACGAAGATAATGTAGTGCTCCATAGGAAATACATATATGAGCTCACGGACTGTATCAGACTGGTTCGGCTACTGCCACGAAGTGTACATGATGTAAATGACACCAAGTATACTACAAGGGACAAAATTGGCGGTCCCGGCCATGTTCAAATCGACGGATGCAAAATAGTGGAGCACTCCATTATCGTCGTGTCCTAGGATTGTTTATGTGTAAAGCAGTGCATGAGTAACAAAAGTTGACCGGGCGATAACTTCGCCTGCTCAAACCATGTGCCTTTGCACACGGAGTACGTCACCTATGTCTGGGGCATTTTTCTGAGGTTGCTTACAAGTTTTAGATATCTTTCTCATGTTGGCTGCAACGCCAGAAGCGGCTTGTCGTTTGCTTGCGCATGCGTATACGTGCAACTTTGGACTTAGAAAATATTCTCGCATGTCACAAAAGAAATTTTCTCCGAGATTACATACACGGAAGCCAAAAATCGCCGCTTAGTTCGACAGATCGTGTTCTTATTTTAATGCATGGTTACCCGAAACCTGTGACAAATACATTTTGAGAACCTTTGTTGGTTGGTCAGATCATGAGGAGAGAGAAAATGCAAATAAAGCATGGTTGTTATCAGAAGATTCTGGAATCACAAACAGCAACTTGTCCCAGAATGTGGTACAGTACTTTTGAGAACTTTAAAAGCCTCTGGGAATTCCGCATCTGAATAAAAGAATACACATTCGCAGATAAAACTGCCGGTTGTTTAAGATGACATACACATTGTTGCCAAATAATGTGCTTGAAATTTTTAAGTTCTCTTCTTGATCAATTCCCACCTAATTACTTACTTCGACCTTTGTCTAAAGATTAATTTGAAGTGACATTTCTGAAAAGCAATTTCCAGAAAATATAGAGTAGAAAGACAGTATCAAAATGAGCGTTTTGAAGTTGGGAGTATGTGTTTGGAAATGCGGTATGGGAACGGTAGTACTGCATGAAGGTAAACGAACATCTTCATGTGCCATTCAAAATTAAATGTAACTCACATGACAAATGTGCAGTAATGGGTTGGTCCCTAAGTCTTGGAGTCTTTACATAAAATTACAGTTTTGCAGGATTTGTAATGTTGATGAAGAGGAAACATCATGATCTGTACCGGTATCCACAGATCGTGTTTCAGTTGTCTTCATATTCGCAATCAGTTTCTATAAAATGATCCACAATCGACAGCGCATCATCGTTGAAAATAAGGCGATGCACCTCCTCCAAATCCTCAGGATTTTCCAAACCATATACTTGACTCATTTTCAAACCCACGATTCACAGTAATAAAGAAAGGCACTCTCATTTAGCTTGCAACAACGCAACCACTTACATCAGCATTCTCTAGCAATGACGTGGTTGGATCCGATAGCGGCGACAATCGTAACGTGAGTTGGCGCGATGTATCTGACAGATACAACAGCACACACGTGATGACGGTTGCCTCGTTTGCAAACTTAGCATTAGGGAGATATGGTTGAAACTTACAGGAAACAATAACAAAGCTATGATGGAAGATATCCCGGCTCGACGAGCTCTTACCTATATTTATTGCCATAATAATGAAACAAACATAGGCTATGTATCTCACAGATACATGTGGAAGGGTTAAGAAACGGTTTGCGATTTTTTTTTTGCTATACTCAAAATACTTACTTGGCTACTGCCTTTCTAATCTACAATTTTTCTACAATGTTTAACCGCATTAATATATAGTGAATTACGCTATAACTGTTATTGATTTGCCACTTACATCTGTGTGTATAAATATGTACTTCTGATTTATATTGACTCATATAATGTAACTGTTGAAATGTTTGAAATAACAATTCCTATGGTTTGACAACGCGAATTCCCATAGTCTCAATCCAAATAATCAAGTAGGTACTGTTGCACCATATTTTTGAAGATTTGAAGACTGGACATTTCCAAACTCCAGATATAAATTGCATCCTTTCCAGAAAACGCAGGCTTAAATTCGTCAGTAAGTGCGGGGATACTGGATCTATCCTCTTGAAAGTTCTGGACTAGCACGCACATTGCGTCATTTTGCGCTCTTGCAACATTGCCAACAACTTCTGTGCTGTATTCTTCCCGACTATTGATTCCAGTGACACAAACCAAGAAATGTTAGCATTTTTGTTTCTTTTCCCTCCGGTTTAACAAAGAGATCGCAGAAAGAAACCAGCGTCTCAAATGTTAATGATCTAATGATACGCCAAATCTTTCTAACGTTACTTTCTACACGGTGTTCATTTCTATCTGTGGGTTTACCGGGCAAAATTTGACGTCCTGAGTAGCATCACTGAAGGAGCGACTTTCAAGTTGTATTGATCCTTGCTTCTTAAATCGACGGATTTCCATTTTAAGGCCCGTTTGGCAAGAGAAGCATTTAATCTACTGAGAACAATATTTTGTTCAGTAATGCGAATTTTGATAGTGTTTTGTCTTTGTTTATAGTTGTGTTATATCCAGCGTTTCATTTGTGGTTATAACATTTTATAAATATCCTGATGATGGGAGAGATACACACTCCCGAAACGTCGATATCTAACCGTCTTTTTACCTGACTTGCTGCCCGAGAAGGGAGTAAGTATATTCGTCGCCAGGAAAGCTTCTGGTTTGTAATGAGGTTACATTGTGAGGCAACTGTGGGTGATAGAAAAGAATTGAGATCAAATTGAAATATTTCTATTTTATGTGACAGGTTTACAATATGTATATATGTCTACTATGACAGAAAAACAGACGTTCATTGTGAAATAAGTGTTTATTGACCTATCATTTCGTATACTCTTCATGATATACTTTCAAAGCTGCATAATTAGCATTCCATTGCAGTATATAGTTTTATAAAGAGATATCGTATCTATGCACCAGGCCAAATCACACACCTTTATATTACGCGTGCAGACGCCTCAAAGCTGCTGACAACACATCAAATACGATCGCAAGCCGATAATGTAGTTAGTGATCCATTTCGTTTCCTGGTATCCTGTTATATGACGACAATTTTTATTTGTACAAAGTTTCTATATCTACTAACCGAAAACTTGTTCATGTAATACCATTATTTACTTTAGTTAAATTGTCATCACTGCCATTACACAATGAAGAAACCAATTTTTTGCTTGAAGAACCAATTTTCACTTGACATTCATCGCCAATGATTAAGGTTGGGTTTGACGAAGTCAATATATTGTCGCGTGCTACTACACTTTTTCCATTTTAGGTGTTACAACCCTTTAATTACGTAATCGGGATTACTTAAAACTGTTTATACTGGTTTCTATGCTGATTTCTTACACCAAAATTATTGCTTCTTCCCATCTTGAAAACAGCATTAGTAATTCAAAACATACTAAACCAAGCATGGAAGAATTAACATAAGACGCACAAATTAATATTAGTAGAAAAACAAGGACTTCCTTTCCTAATAAGGGTGTGCTCTGGAAAATACGAGGGCTGTTCAATAAAGAAGGATAACAATTATTTTTGACAACATACCTTTACTCATCCTTATAATTTTGATGGTCCTACTCAAAATAGTCCCCCCTGAATGCGATGCACTTGTCCCAGCGTTTCTGCCAGTCTTCAAAGACATGCTGGAAACCATTTTTGAGAGATCCTTCAAAATCGCCTCCGCAGCCTTCACCACTGCTTCTGCTGATGGATAATGCCTCCCACGAATGCGTTTCTTCAATTTAGGGAATAGACAAAAGTCACATGGGCTAAATCCGGTCTATAGGAAGGGTGAGGGTGGCACTTCACGTTGATTTTTGCAAGATATCCAGCAACAACATTGGCAATATGCAGCCGTGCATTATCGTCGTGCAGCATCCAGCCTGCTTCACGAAAATGTGGTCTTTTGCGCCTGATATGGACTTGCGGTGTTTTCAGGACATCCCTGTAGTACTGCCCAGTTACTGATGTGTGTGCAGGTACAACTCTCTGATAAACCATTCCATGAATATCAAAGAATGAGATGACCATAACTTTCCCTGCAGAAGCAACCACTTTTGCTTTTTTGGGGTTTGGTGATGAAGATTTCCACACTGAGCTTTGCTGTTAACTCTCAGGAACAAAATGATGTAGCCAAGTTTCATCAGCAGTGATTACGTTTGAAAGAAACTCCGGATCTTCCTCTAACATCAAATTTAACTGCATGTTACCTCCATTGCAGTGGTAGGTGATACTCAACATGTCTGAACTTACCTGGTTCTCACAGGCGGGAACCAGGAGTAACAAGAATGAAACTACTACGGCGTGTTTGTTTCACATTAAGCTAAGGGAAAATAATGAGTTTGAATTTTAGTGCAAAAAATTATGTCCGTAAAAATTATGATCATTGTATATTGAACAGTCCTCGTAGCTTCAATAAAGTTACAACCAAGGACAGAACAGTTACAAATGGCTAATAAGGAGCGTGGCACACTGTACAGCCTTTCCAAAATGAGTCTATTTAGGACTTTTAAAACTATGGGATACGAAAACAAATATCCTTATTCCCATCTACAAATATCAGGGAAGATTATTTTAGCAATAACTCATTTTGTGAAATTTCAGCCCAGAATGCTGTTCTGCCTCCCCTTAAACCCCGGGTTTCATAGTTGAACCAACGAAAGGTCAGTCAATTGTGATTAATTATTCTTTCAGGTGTCGGCTATGGTCCTGGATTATTCAGTCTGATTTTACCTTTCCATGATGGCCTACCTCCCGGACTCATGCTTTTTGTTTTCTTTCGGATTCTATCCAATCCTATCCTAGCTTTCCATTCTTGAAATGGTTTAGTACATATATTATGTAACTCATTTTTATTAAAACTGTAACAAATGGTAACATTTCGCCATGTAGCCGACTTTACCATGACTGACGCAATCGCAAGAGAAAAGAAGGAATTCGTTGTGCTAGCTCTTGCCCATTTAATGGGTTGACCCATAAATCCTGGTCTTCCTTTAAGTAAAAGTTTTGCGTGCAAAACAAAATGCTTAGGAAATGCGATTTATGTAAATCGAGAGAAAAAGATGTGCTCTATAAAATATTCTTTTTAGGTTTTGTATATTTATACACTAATGCTTTTCCGTTACCCTGGCATCTGGATTCTAAACCAGGGCAAGATCTCCAATCATTTACAATTTCTGTTTAGAGTTTTACATTTTGAAATTTACAAATTATTATGAATTTGAGAGATAATTTAACAAATAATTATTTATAAGCTGTATGAATGAGCAGATATATCTAACCTATAAATCTTAAGTAATAGTAATAGTAATTTATTTCCTTTTACATCAACAAATGGAAATACAAAATCAAGATTACAATTATAAAATCCATACTGAAATATGCCATATATTCCTAAATCCTGAAAATCCTATCATGTTATCATGTTGCCCACCATTGAATAGTAATTCAGCCCCCATACACCTAACCCTAGGCTTTAAATCTTAAGTAATAACCTAAGGATCACTGTACCCAGTGACTTACAATTCTAATAATAATAATAATAATAATAATAATAATAATAATAATAATAATAATAATAATAATAATAATAATAATAATAATAATAATAATAATAATAATAATAATAATAATAATAATAATAATAATAATAATAATAATAATAATAATAATAATAATAATAATAATAATAATAATAATAATAATAATAATAATAATAATAATAATAATAATAATAATAATAATAATAATAATAATAATAATAATAATAATAATAATAATAATAATAATAATAATAATAATAATAATAATAATAATAATAATAATAATAATAATAATAATAATAATAATAATAATAATAATAATAATAATAATAATAATAATAATAATAATAATAATAATAATAATAATAATAATAATAGTGATAATGATAATGATAATGATAATGATAATAATAATGATAATGATAATCATAATCATAATAATCATAATAATAATAATAATAATAATAATAATAATAATAATAATAATAATAATAATAATAATAATAATAATAATAATAATAATAATAATAATAATAATAATAATAATAATAATAATAATAATAATAATAATAATAATAATAATAATAATAATAATAATAATAATAATAATAATAATAATAATAATAATAATAATAATAATAATAATAATAATAATAATAATAATAATAATAATAATAATAATAATAATAATAATAATAATAATAATAATAATAATAGTGATAATGATAATGATAATGATAATGATAATGATAATGATAATAATAATGATAATCATAATCATAATAATCATAATCATAATATCGTCCGCCTCGGTAGCGTAGATGGTAGCATGTCTGCCTCACGTTCAAGAGGTCCCGAGTTCGAATCTCGGTCAGGGTGAGTTACCTGGATAAGGTTTGCCCAGGGTTTTCCCTTATCCTATAAGACGAATATCGGGTAACTCTAAGCTCCATGGACCCCGAACTCATTTTAGCATAATTTCATCCATTCTATTCATCATCCGATATAACTTAACGTTGGAGGACGTAAATTAGAAAAAAAATCTTAATAATCCTATCAGCGGTCCTATTACGACAAAATAGTTCATGATGAATTATTTAAATACGAACCGAATTGTACCGCTGTCAGTATCTAAATTGAAAACAAGAAATGGTATTCAAACCTATCCCTAACTAAAAATATTAATGTTTCTGGTAAGAGAGAAGGCGTACTCCGCCTTCTTGCTAATGATCTCTTGTAATAAGGTGTTAATTTCCTAATTAATCCATTGCCAATCTTTTTATAAATTCAGTAATTTATCAACATCTATTGGTTCTCCTGTTCCTACATCATCATCATAATCATCATCATCATCATCATCATCTTGTTCAATAACTGGTATATTACCGGCTATATATTTAATGACAGATTATCAGTTTTAATAAAATCTATGCCTATTCTGAGGCACCTAAAATTCTATCTCTTACGGCTTTTTGTATATGCTAAAGTAATTCAGAATATAGAGTACTTAAAGGGTATTACCAGACATATCAAGATATAATTTTTATTCATCATGAAAATATATTGATCCAATAGTAATTGAAATAAAACTGTTACAGGCGTTGTTTAGAAAATCAAAATGTTTCAAAATCTTTTTTATATAAAAGGTAGTTTGTGGTGAGGGATTGTCTTGAAAACCTTCTTGTACAATCCTTGACAAACGCTCAACTTAAATGCCAAATTGAGTTTCTAACCGATTGAGTTATCCGTTCACAGAAGTTCACACACAAACTCATAAACACACACGAGCGCCTGCGCGTATCTTTGTGTAAATCTCTCTTTTGGGGGTACAGGGGATTACGATTTATTTTTGTAATGTACGTCCTCCAACGTTAAGTCATATCGGACGGTGAATGAATTGGGTGAAATAAGTCCAGTGTCCATGGAGCTTAGAGTTATACGACATTCGTCTCGAAGGATAAGGGAAAACCTCGGAAAAAACCTTATCCAGGTAACTCACCCTGACCGAGATTCGAACTCGGGACCTCTTGAACGTGAGGCAGACATGCTACCATCTACGCTACCGAGGCGGGCACCAGGGGATTAGGATTAGGGTTTCACTATTGAGGGGATTCGGTACGTAGACCACATGCTGGGCCCATTGTACCTATGCCTCCAAGTGGGGTACCTCCAAGAGGAAGGATGAGGCGAGAGGAGACCGAGCGCGGCTAACCCAAGGAGCCATGACAGTACAGAGGGCAGGGTCCATACAGTTTACTTGGATAGAGACTTCCCCCGACAGGCCAGGACATACCGGCCCTCGTAGTCTTGGTCGCTAAAGCGTATGTCTCTAGTGTTCCGCCGTGTAGAGGGTCGCGGGTTCGAGTCCCACCATGGGCATGGGTGTTTATGTATATAGAGAATAGTTGTGAAACTAGGAAAACAGATCAGAAGATAAACGGAAATAATGAAAATTCGGTTAAATAAGACAAAAAGAGAAATATAAAAAAAAGGACAACATACCTGCTCCCCTACAGCGGGACGGCAACGAGCCCAGCAGCTGAGCCCTAATGGTCCCTGCTTGTCCGAGCCCCAAAGGTCCCTGGCTGGAGGTCCCGAAATGGTCCCAGCAGAGGAGCGGAGACTGGCAACCGACCTACCGGAGGAGGAAGTAGTTTTCCTCAGAGCATATCATCCTGCCATGCACCGAGACATCCGCCGACACGTCTACCCTGAAACAGACCACCAGATGAGAGATGATATGAAATGATAATAGAGATGAAATGCAGGGACAGGAAATTCGGGGAATGTAATTAACCTACCCAGCATTTTTTTATTTTTTATTATTTTTTTAAATAAACAATCAAGATCACCAAGGGGAAAGGTCGAGTGGGAGGTCTTGATTTACATTATGTATTCATGTTTAGTTAAATTTTGTTGTAACATTTTATAAAGAAACTGCGTGCACACCCGCGTGAAAGTTAGCAAGTGGGATGCAGCTGACACTCTAACTCGGTCCACACATCAGGAAATCTACGCACTTTGTATCGCTCTGCTCTGAGCCACTTTTTGAATACAAACAAATTAGGATAATCGGCACTCAGGCAATAATGGTGCACAAGCTATTATCAACTTCATTTGAGTCCGTGCAGTGTTGCCTTTCTTAATATTCCAGGAGAGAGTTACTGACATTGTCGTATATTCCACCCTGCTTCCAGCCAGCACGCCGATTTTATTTTTAGTCCATTTCCATATCTCAGATTAACATTCGCCTAGCAACCCGGGAACCCCCCCCCCACCGAAAAACTCCTTGGGTCAGGTAGGTCGCTCACTGGAATCGAACCCGGGCCCCCGAGTGCTGGCCACAGATGAAACCGCCTAAGCCACCGAGTGGTTTAAAATATATACTTCTTGTTAAATCTCGAAATCAGATTTAGGACCCATTTTAAAATAAGGCTAACATTGCAACTATTATGTATTTAAAATGGGAAGAGTTCTGGCCTGTAGCGAATCAGATGCGTTAGAGCCTTCACCGTTGCCACCTCGTTATCCCCTCTGTTTATATTCCCCCCCCCCTCTCTCTCTCTCGCACACTTGCGAGTGTTCTTGGCGCTAAACTTAAGGGAACGCAAACTGAATTTTCGAAAGTTTTATAATAATGCAGTCGTTGAAATCACAATTGCTACATGGATATTCGTATATTACGCAAATGTTTTAAATATTTAGTTGTCAATTAATTATAGTTTGTGAATTACTTATTCTTCTAATCCAATGAAAATACCAGCGGTGCATCCGTATAGCCGTGAATGTTACGTTAAGAGATAATTCGTCATTGTCATTGTCTTCATCGTCTGAATACTGCAAATTTATGATGATAGCTTCCAAAATCTCGTTACGTGCTATTTCTTTCCAAAAGTCGTCTTCTTGTAGCTTATCTGATGTCTCACGCAGTTTTCCCAATCTTGTTGTGTTCCTTGTCAATTTCTCCGTAAATAAGTCGTTCAAGGCCAGTCAGTTTAAAGATATTATTTCTGTTTCTAACATAATTTGAGTCCACATTAACTCTATTGGATTGTTCTAGGAGTAGTATTGGGCTCGATCACGTCTAATTGATCCAGCTGATAATTTTTTTTTTTTTTTTTCATGGAAGGGTCAGAAATAATGCTGCTTTGAACTCTAGAGTAAATAGAGATTACGAACCATTCATAAACAAAGATATAATGTGACCAGACACGTTCTGCCAGACCAGCAAGAAGTGTATCGTTTCCTCTCATCTAATTTAACAAACACCTTGGCTTATTCAAATTGCATATTTCTTTTATCACGTCATGTCAAATGTTTACGTTTCAGTTCTGAGTAATTTCAAATATACGTTCACGCATATATACCAACCAATAATGCTATTCATTACGTCACGATGCATTGTTATAATATAATGGTATCTACTTTATTTATTTGTGTTAGGAAAACTATTTGAGCTAAAAATATGGAGTTTTTACGGTTATGTTAAATATATTACTCTCTCCTTCCTCATGGATCAGTATTGGCAAATTCTGAATTTTTGTCTTAGCATGAATAGTATTTATTAGAGATGGATTAGTTTGCCGTTTGTCACACAACACTTAGGGAGAATGCAATACGACAACACCGCAGTACTCCGATTGGTTGCTCACCTAGTAGCACTCAAGGACAAACATCCCATTTCAAACAAATAAGATGTTCACAGCAGTAAAGTGGAACTGGTACTACACGAATGTTTATCCACCAGTTAGTAGAATACCTCACTGAGTGATTGTGACAGGTAGACCGCAAATAGACCTTGCCACGTAAGGGGGTGTGAGTTTAATTTCGTAAGTGCTTCTAGAGAGATAACCAATTATTTGCAACAGGGGACCCACAACAGTAAACAAAGTTAAATGTTAACTTGTTTAAATCACTGAACATTGCATTTAGTTGATTGAATGGTAGTGGATGAAGCATTATCTTTGGTTCCTGCGCACTCGTCTTTGGAAGCATTAAGCCCAGTGTTTCACGAAGGACTTGAATTTTGTTCCCTTCATATTATTTTCTGTCAATATATTAATTTGTTATGGATAGTATCTTAGTGGGTGGGAAAGGTATTATGTGATTAGTTTTTGAGTTTTCGGCTTAATGAGCACAGAGAAGCTATATACATTGGTAAGAAGAAGTGCTATCTGAGATTATGGAGCTGGGGTATACATGCTCGACACTAGTTACTTTCAGATAAATGCGTAAGTAGGAACTGCTATCGACATTTTTAGGTGTATCCAGAGCAGTATGTGTATCCTTTCAGAGTATAGCTCCAACATTCTTTTAATTTGATTCAGGATGAAAAAGATATGGAAATTAATTATTCTTTCACACAAGCTGTGTGTAGGTTTAAGTATGGAAAGACAATCAGACTAAAAAATGTAATGTCATAGCCGGGATTTGAACCACGGATCTTCCGGTCTCTGTCCAGGCGCTCTAAGCAATTGGGCTACTAAGGCCAGCGTTCCAACATGACATTAAATTCTCCAACTGACACGTGTTTTTCCCGGTAAACCACTTAGGAGTTCTCATAAACACATGAGACAACTACCTTAATGGCGACTTACTATGCTGTAAGTACTTTAAGACCCAGGCTTTATAGTTCGGACCACTATTAGGTTAATTGATGGAAATTAATTGTTCTTTCACACTGACCAGGTGTAGGCTAAAGTATGGAAAGATAGCGTCAAACTGAAAACTTTAATGCCATAGCGTAGATTTGAACCACGGATCTCATGGTCTCCGTACCGACATGACATTAAATTCTTCAACTGACTCGTGCTTTTCCCGGTAAACCACTAGGTGGTTTGTCATAAACACATAAGACAACTACGCTGTAAGTACTTTAAGGCCCGGGCCTTATAGTTAACCATTATTAGGTCAATTAATGGAAATTTATTGTTCTTTCACACTGGCCACGTGAACGCTAAAATATGGAAAGGTAGAGTAAGACTGAAAAATTGAATGCCATAGCGGGGATTTGAACCATAGATCTCATGGTCTCCGTCCAGGCGCTCTAAGCAATTGAGCTACTATGGCCAACGTACCGACATGACATTAAATTCTCCAACTGACTCGTGTTTTTCCCGGTAAACCACTAGGAGTTCTCATAAACACAAGAGACAACTACCTTAATGGCGACTTACTATGCTGTAAGTACTTTAAGGCCCGGGCTTTATAGTTCGGACCACTATTAGGTACAACTGACTCGTGTTTTTCCCGGTAAACCACTTAGGAGTTCTCATAAACACATGAGACAACTACCTTAATGACGACTTACTATGCTGTAAGTACTTTAAGGCCCGGGCTTTATAGTTCGGACCACTATTAGGTACAACTGACTCGTGTTTTCCTCGGTAAACCACTAGGAGTTCTCATAAACACATGAGACAACTACCTTAATGGCGACTTACTATGCTCTAAGTACTTCAAGGCCCAGGCTTTATAGTTCGGACCACTATTAGGTACAACTGACTCGTGTTTTTCCCGGTAAACCACTAGGAGTTCTCATAAACACATGAGACAACTACCTTAATGACGACTTACTATGCTGTAAGTACTTTAAGGCCCGGGCTTTATAGTTCGGACCACTATTAGGTACAACTGACTCGTGTTTTCCTCGGTAAACCACTAGGAGTTCTCATAAACACATGAGACAACTACCTTAATGGCGACTTACTATGCTCTAAGTACTTCAAGGCCCAGGCTTTATAGTTCCGACCACTATTAGGTACAACTGACTCGTGTTTTTCCCGGTAAACCACTAGGAGTTCTCATAAACACATGAGACAACTACCTTAATGGCGACTTACTGGGCTCTAAGTACTTCAAGGCCCAGGCTTTATAGTTCGGACCACTATTAGGTACAACTGACTCGTGTTTTTCCCAGTAAACCACTAGGAGTTCTCATAAACACATAAGACAACTACCTTAATGGCGACTTACTATGCTCTAAGTACTTCAAGGCCCAGGCTTTATAGTTCGGACCACTATTAGGTACAACTGACTCGTGTTTTCCTCGGTAAACCACTAGGAGTTCTCATAAACACATGAGACAACTACCTTAATGACGACTTACTATGCTGTAAGTACTTTAAGGCCCGGGCTTTATAGTTGGGACCACTATTAGGTACAACTGACTCGTGTTTTTCCCGGTAAACCACTAGGAGTTCTCATAAACACATGAGACAACTACCTTAATGGCGACTTACTATGCTGTAAGTACTTTAAGGTCCGGGCTTTATAGTTCGGACCACTATTAGGTACAACTGACTCGTGTTTTTCCCGGTAAACCACTAGGAGTTCTCATAAACACATGAGACAACTACCTTAATGACGACTTACTATGCTGTAAGTACTTTAAGGTCCGGGCATTATAGTTCGGACCACTATTAGGTACAACTGACTCGTGTTTTTCCCGGTAAACCACTAGGAGTTCTCATAAACACATGAGACAACTACCTTAATGGCGACTTACTATGCTCTAAGTACTTCAAGGCCCAGGCTTTATAGTTAACCACTATTAGGTCAATTATTGGAATTTAATTGTTCTTTCACACTAGCCGTGTGTAGGCTAAAGTATGGAAAGATAGAGTAAGACTGAAAAATTCAATGCCTTAGCCGGGATTTGAACCACGGATCTTCTGGTCCCCATCCAGACGCTCTAAGCAATTGAGTTACTATGGCCAATGTACCATAGTTGGAGCATTTTAATGTCATGTCGGTACGTTGTCCATAGTAGCTCAACTGTTTTTCAGTCTGGCTCTACCTTTCCAAGAAAAAGGCAGCTAATTTTATAAATAGATACTGTTGCTCAATCTTTACTGATTTGGTGTATGGGGTTGTGAGTAAGGATAACTGATTGGAATGAATTATAAAGAGTACACATAAGTGAAATCTGAGTGAAGTACTTCGAAATAGCTCTTTTCCATACCTTTCATATGTTGAGTGTGGTTTATGGGTTAATCATCAACAACAAATCGCTAACTGCATGCCTATATTCAGTGACCTATTACTAATTCTTAACAATAATTGTACATTAATTTTATTATGCCGTGCACATAGGCCGATAGGCTGTAATTTGAAACTTCTTTTTCTGCCTTTCTTTTATTTCTACATGTTTATCCTTCAGCGTTTTCAACACGATGCAGCTCTGTTTAAGCTCCTTCAAATTTTATAGAGAAATACTTAAAGCTAAAATTATAAAAATGTGGAAATGGATTACCTTATCGATTACACCGTTATGCATGATTCTGGGGGTTCCTCCAAAATAGATCTACTTTACTAAATATGATGTGCTGATTCCAAAACTGTACTCAGTTTTTTTTCTACTACTTCCCCATTTTTGCACGATTAGTTCGAGGCCTGTTGAATAAAGAATGATCACAACATTTTTTGACAACGTACCTTTACTCATCCTTATAATTTTGATGGTACTTTTCAAAATAGTCTCCCCTGAATGCGATGCACTTGCCCTAGCATTTGTGCCAGTCTTCAAAGACATGCTGGAAACCATTATTGAGAGATCCTTCAAAATCGCCTCCGGAGCCTTCACCACTGCTTCTGATGATGGATAATGCCTCCCACGTAGGCGTTTCTTCAAGTTAGGGAATAGAAAAAAGTTACATTGCGCTAAATCCGGACTATAGGCAGGGTGAGGGATGCACTTGCCCTAGCATTTGTGCCAGTTTTCAAAGACATGCTGGAAACCATTATTGAGAGATCCTTCAAAATCGCCTCCGGAGCCTTCACCACTGCTTCTGATGATGGATAATGCCTCCCACGTAGGCGTTTCTTCAAGTTAGGGAATAGAAAAAAGTCACATGGGGCTAAATCCGGACTATAGGCAGGGTGAGGGATGCACTTCACGTTGATTTTTGCAAGATATTCAGCAACAACATTGGCAATATGCAGCCGCGCATTATCGTGGTGCAGCATCCAGCCTCCTTCACGGAAATGTGGTCTTTTGTGTCTGATGTGGACTTGCAATGTTTTCAGTACATCCCTGTAGTATTGTCCAGTTACTGATGTGTGTACAGGTACAACATGCTGATAAATCAGTCCATGAATATCGAAGAATTAAATGACCATAACTTTCCCAGCAGAAGCAACCACGTTTGCTTTTTGGGGGGTTGAGGATGAAGGAGATTTCCACGCTGAGCTTTACTGTTTGCTCTCAGGATCAAAATAATGTAGCCAGGTTTCATCAGCAGTGATTACGTTTGAAAGAAACTCCGGATCTTCCTCTAACATCAACTTTAAATGCATGCAGAGCTGCATGCGAATGTCCCTTTTGTTCGGGAATCAACAGTCTTGGAACTCATCGCGGACAAACACATTTCATGTGTAATGTTTGTCACCAACGTGTGAGTGGCACCCAATGAAGTGTTCAGTATTTTAGACAGTGATCTTAAGGTAATTCGTCGATCCTCTCTCACAATGGCAGCAGCAGTGTTGATGTTTTCTTCCGTAAGAGCAGTAACTAGAGCACCGGGTTCACCTTCCTTTCAAATTGATTGTCTCCCCTCTTTAAACATATTAAAGCACCCTTGAGCTGTGCTGAAGGGATGAACTGTCTCTCCATAGGCCTTCTGTAACATTATATAGGCCTCAACGGAAGATTTGTTGAGACGAAAGCAGAATTTTAGAGCCGCATATTGTTCCTCGCGTGTTACCTCCATAGCAGTGGTAGGAGATACTGAATATGTCTGAACTTGCCTGGTTCTCACAGGCGGGAACCAGGAGTACCAACAATGAAACTACTACGGCGTTTTTGTGTCACATTCAGCTAACAGAATATAATAAGGTTAAATTTTAGTGCGAAAAATTATGATCGTTCTTTATTGAACAGCCCTCGTAGTAGAATAATTTGCAACACTGACTATGTCACCTGTTAGAAGATACGATCGAAGGGGGTTTTAGCATCCAGTGCTCCAACAACTACATTTACCACAAATCGCCCAACGATATCCGTTGTTTCATCCATTGAAATCAATATGTTGCAGTTATTTAGGTTCATTCTTATACCATCAATGCACTTATCATAACATTGTTTTTACGTAGTAATTACGTAAAGTCGTAGGATGTGGAATTGGTTTGTCAGTGTACTTTTCTAAAAACGCCCGCAACTTTGTATCCTGTAGTTTATGTAAACGGATATCGGCAAATGCTGTGCATAACTCTTCATTAAATGTTTGATTTAATGGAAGTATGTCTTGTAGCGATGAATTCTCACATTTTGCAACACAGCTCTTATGTGTAGCTTTACTGACGTGTCGTAGCACATTACTCGGTTTACTATGAGCAATTGTTTTATTGTAAGGTTTACAATAAAGGTTTTCTTGAAACAACAGAGAAAACATGTTCCCCATACTCAAATACACATATACTTTTGTAAACCTGTGGAAGGTTCGTAAGTTTCCTTTGGCAATGTGTTTGCGTGGACTGCGTGTGTCGATTACTGTGACCTAACGTACGGTGTACTGAACCCTGTAACGATATGTTTTAGTTAGAACTTTTTATATGAATATTATTTTCTGATATGACTTAGTAGCCCATGTAATGATATTGTCATCCGAACGTTGGAACACCCTATAGAACCAGCTGACGGCAGCACCGGGAGACGGAGGCGCTCGGACACGCCCCCTCGTTTTTCTTGTAGCGGTGACGTGGGGTGGCTGGGGAAAAACATTACTGTGCCGTCTCTTTCCTCTGCCCTTGATTTCTCGAACTTACGGGATATTTCATCTAATCCAGAACATTCTCGATCGACCAGCTGACCCTATATAAGCAACATGCCGGGCTGGAGTGAGTGTGTCAGTTCTTGGCGTAAGAATGCAGTGCTAGTGTACGACGAGAAGACTGTGAGTGCATCGGAGTATTGTACGTAATTACGAGTGCAAGTGAAATTGTAACGGGCGAACTGGTGAATCGAAATTGGGTGCATTACGTAATTCTGTGTAATTGGCAAGAGTTTAACTGTAAGTCGGTGGAAATAAAGAACTTTTTTGAGTGGTGCAATTGGACTTTTCATTTCACGAACCCACAAAGTCACAATATATTAAAAACAAATATATGTGTAATTTTGTGATTGCCCGTAGTAATAATTGTATTACGTAATCGGTATTCGTAATAGTAACGAGTGAATTGTAATTTAGATAATACAATTAAATAATATACTACGAAATCGGAGTCATATAAAATTTTATCTCTGTATTTCTGATTAAGATGGATGGTTACAAATTTGTCGCCCGAACGTGGGGCTGATTAAGTTGGTGAGCCAACGTGTATCCTATCTGCTGTGAGTGGTGGAAAATAACGCCACAACCCTCACGTTGAAATCAGTCCACTACTGTGTGCCTCCCAACACACGCAACTGCTCCAATGTCGCTGCCCTAGTCATCATATATTATGTTTATGAGTTAATCCATGTCCAAATATATTTCAAGTTTCTAAAAACCAACAGCATACACATTCACTGTAAGCAAGAAAAAAACTTCCCCTTTACGTTGGAATGTCATTTAGGAAGGTAATACTCAGATAACTCGCATTATATCTTCATTACCCCCAACATATTAGCTGCATGTTCTCTTATTTGGCATTTGGTAAACTCTTTAGAGCCACTAAATGATTCACATTGCCCCTTACTTTGGAAGAGCAGCGAACCTATGACAGATGCATTTCAGTTTGAGACTAGCGTTTATACCGAAATTAAGGGATGCAATGAATAAATAATCGTCATGGATTTCAAAGGAACATTATATATTTGTTAAAACGCGAGCAGTTGCAGTTGGGGTGAGTAGTTTAACAAAGTGATGGGAGAAAGCTTGTTCTTAGCAGGGATTATAAGTGGATAACACTTGACTCCGTTTGAAAAGGCATTGTTCGGACCCTTAATAATGGCATGACCGAGGCTAATAATCACAATGGACAAAATAGTCACAAAAGGATTTTTAGTGTGAATAAAGACAAGCTTCGAGAGGTGAAAGTCATACACAGCTGCACACAACTGGGCTGGCGGTCCATTAGGAAAGACAGAACTGTTCAGTCTCCAGGGAAGGCAAACCAGAACCGAGGAGAAAAGATATCTATCCGTTCCTACATAAGTAACGAATTAAGTGTTATCGCATAATATGCATTTTACATACGATATTTCTAAACAGCCATATATTGGTAACCCTTCGTCAGCAACTTCACGAGTTATGTGATGATAAAAAAGAAGCAGTCATTAAACCAGTCTGAAACTTACATTCCAGTGTCAATAGAATCATCCCATACATGTCCACGCATACCCTTTGACGTAACTCTTGCTCTACCCTGAGGATAGGTCACACTATTTCAAAATTTACAACGTAAGAATAACCTGTATGAAACTAGCGACCAATCCGTGCAGCAACCTTTCCCAGTGTATAAGTAATTGATGTGTAAATAAGTCCCATCAGCGTGTAACCTTTGGTATAGAATCTCACTTGTAAGAGTAGTGCAAATTTTGGTATTTTCTATTATATCATAATTGTAAATGCGTATTGAAGGGATTTTATGCCTGCTAATTACTTTCTGCTTGGACTGTTAATTTTTTCATTAGCGAGCGAGGTAAGTAGAGGTAGGTACTCGAAAAGTTGAAGCATTCATCGCTCTCTGAGAAATGAAGTTGTTGCCTACGCTTCAGAAGAGACACGCCGTGCTCAGAAAATCAATAACTTTGCAAATAAAGTTAAAGCTTCATTAAAAGGTTTGGTTCGTGCAAAGAAATAGCCCCAAGAACTAAGAAAACACGTAACCTGCGATCGCAAAAAAATAATGTCCACATTGTTCTTCTGATTGCTTTGAGATTTTTCAACATATGCTCATGGCATTAAAGCACACCATTTTAATAGGCTATGTTAAGCAGCAGTCAATGTGTTAATTTTGTAATAATAATTAATCACATGCTAATATGGTAATATCAAATATTGCTTAATTCCTCCAGTTTATATATCGCCTCTAAATTATCAATTTTATATTTTTATATACACAACGAAACGGTTGTGCAGGCATTTCTTAGATTCGATTAGTTCAAGAGGAAAAATGTTGTTCAGCGTAACTGAATTGCAAGTCATTTTCAATCTGAGTTAGGGAAAATAATTAATGAGTTGAACTATTTCATATATTTTAACAAGTGCACAGCAATGTTTACATCTATAATTACTGAACCTTTCCTTAGAATATCAAAGTAATAAGTTATGTACTATGATACGAGGAACTTTTTAAAAACTAAAATATGCTGATAAACTAGTAACTGAGAAAAATTGAGTTTAAAATTCAATATGGTGGTTTACCTCTTATGTGTTTCAAATAGGAAGAGTTCTCGCTGATCAGATGCATTAGTGCCTTCAGCGTTGCAACCTAGTTACCCCCACTCTTTTTATGTCCCCCCTCTCTCTTTCTCGCTCTGGCACACTTGCGAGTGTTCGTGGCGCTAGACGTAAGGGAACGCAAACTGAATTTTCCAAAGTTTCATAATAATGCAGTTGCTCAAATCACAATTACAACATGGATATTCGTATACTACACAAATGGTTTAAATATTTAGTTTCAAGTTCATTATAGTTTATGAATTACTTATTTCTCTAATCCAATGAAAATACCAGTGGTGTATCCGTATAGCTGTGAATGTTACTTATGTTAAGAGATAATTCGTCATTGCCTTTGCCTTCAACGTCTGAGTACTGCAAATTTATGATGATAGGTTCCAAAATCTCGTCACGTGCTATTTATTTCCAAAAATCGTCTTCTTGTAGTTTATCTGATGTCTCACTTAGCTTTCCTAGTCTTGTTGTGTTCCTCGTCAATTTCTTCGCGAATAAGTCGTTCAACGTCAGTCAGTTGAGCCACGGATGTTCTGATTGACGTCCAGCCGCTCTAACCCTTGAGCTACTATGGCCAACGTGCCGATATGACATTACATTCTCCAACTGACTCGTGTTTTTCCCGGTAAACCACTAGGAGTTCTCATAAACAAATGAGACAATCACCTTAATGGCGACTTACAACATGTAAGTACTTTAGGGCCCGGGCTTTATATTTAACCACTATTAGGTCAATTAATGGAAATTAATTGTTCTTTCACACTGGCCGTGTGTAGGCTGAAGTATGGAAAGATTGAGTCAGACTGAAAAATTGAACGCCATAGCCGGGATTTGAACCACGGATCTTCTATCGGCACGCTGGCCATAGTAGCTCAAGGGTTAGAGCGGCCATACTTTAGCGTACACACGGCCAGTGTGAAAGGACAATTAATTTCAAGTGTTATTTCTATTTGCAACATAATTTGAGCCCACATTAACTCTATTGGATTGTTCTGGCAGTAGTATGGGGAAGGTGGTTTATAATACCTCGTGTCTCATTTCAATTGCAAGCTGATACAGCTGATACACTTTCCCTGGCTTTTAAACGGAACAAGAAACTGAATAATGCTGGTTTGAACTCTAGAGTAAACAGAGATCACGAAACCATCCATAAACAAAGATATAATGTGACTAGACACGTACTGCTAGGCCAGTAGGAAGTGTATTGTTTCCTCTCTTTCGAATTTAACAAACAGGTTAGCTTATTCAAAATAAATCTTTTATAACGTCATATAAAACGTTTACGTTTCAGTTCTGAGTAATTACAAATATACGTACACGTATACATGCCAACCAATTATGCTATTCATACAGTGCTTACGTCGTGATTTATTGTTATAATACAGGTAATAGTGGTTTATTTATTTGTATTAGAAAAACCATTTGATCTAAAAATATGGGGTTTTCATGGTTATGTTAGATACATTACCTTCCACATGGATCAGTTTTGGTAAAATCTGAATTTTTGTCTTAACGCGAATAGTATTTCATACAGATTGATTAGGTTGGTGCTCCTCACACACCACTTAGCGAGAATGCGATACAACACCGCAGGACTCCCATTGGTTGCTCACCTAGTAGCGCTCAAGGACAAACATCATTCCATTTGAAACACATAATAGACGGCCTACGCTCACCTCTTGTACATGCGCAGTAAACGACCACAGAACGAACATTAAACGCTCATAGATACATCGTATTGAGCAGTAGAACGGTGGTTTTCGGCATAGGGGTTGCGTGTTTTGATGGAAATGCGAAGATGAATTACTCTGAATTAAGCCATAGCTGCTTTCTTATCTTTATTAAAGTTACAAAATAATGAAGAATTAATATACGACTTGAATTTTTATCAGCCCATTTTCGAAATAATCCCAAGTGCAATTTACAATATTTTTACCAAATTCTGACGTTTCAAATTTGTGTTATTCAAGTTCCATAACTGAAAGATGTAAGGTGTACTGTGAAACCGTACTCTCTTCCTCGAGTTGATTAATTAAACGTTAAAGGAATTTAATGCATGTGAAAAACATAAAAATGTTGTATGTACTGTCAATTTGGTGTCGGACTCTGAAAAGGTGGTTTCTCTCCCCTATTAGGACGGACGCAGTCATGCATTTTAAGGGTGGCACCCGGTGTTTATTTTGAGACCTAGTATTGACAGGAGAAATCATGGGAGGTCCAGAAAGATGTGAGAAAAGTTGTTGCCCTTAACAGACGCCATATGCGTTATATCAAGCAATTAATTAGAAATAATGAGCTGAAAGGGAAAGCGAAGTGTCGTATGACCTATCCGGGGAAGAAATATCTATCCAAAGTCAGTTGCCCGCTGTGGGCCAAGCTGAAGAGTTGCGTAATAGCACACGGGAAGAAACCACGTTCATTAAAAGTAGTTGACCGTTGTGTTCGTGTGATAGCACACGGACAGAAATTACGTTCATTAAAGTAGTTGGCGTCTGTGTGCCAAGCTGCAAAGACTTGTCTTACTACACGGGAGAAACCGCGTCCATCAAATAGTTTGTATATGAATTCCAAGCTAAAAGTTCGTGTGAGGATACGCGAGAAACAACCACGGCAGCGCGAAACCTACCATTAAGAGTTCGTCTAATCAATTTGTATTTCGATAGTAATTGAAATAAAACCGATCGTCATAAGAGAAAAAAAAACTGTGTTCTTTCCAAGTACCCAAACTGATTCACCCAAAACACCCTGAATCAAGAGATCCTTGCTACAGATCCTATATTCATGAGGATAATTCCAGGAGCAGTCGCGGACATCAACATTCTCAAATCTTCATTGACGAGGCTGATGACTGAGGAGTCACCTTGCAACTGTTGTATGCGTTCTCTACCCATTGAGTTATAACGGTCCTGTTGAACCTACTCGTATCGTTTATTTGCCGTACAAGGCAGATCTAAAGGACAGCAAACGAAAAGAGAAAGCAAAATAAGCAAGCAATATTCGTTATATAAGCCCCAATATTTAGCAGGCGCGGCTCTGGGCGAATTGATTAAGCGACTACGATAATTTTCTAGTCTAAATTCGCAAAATCAGTATAGCAAAAACGGATTTTATACTGGAATAGTGACTTTCAAATTCGATGCTTCTTCCCTCCGTATATGAATTCAGAAGTTTTTAAAATTACCGTTATTTAAAGAGTCCTCGCTTTCATTACGTCAACGAAATGTCATTTCTTGTCTATTCCTTAATAGGATATTGCATGAAAAGCCTGTTAACCTTAAAGTTCATGTTGTATTTTACATTATAAAGACGTGAGATTTCCTGAAGAGTGTCTGCAATTTTGTTAGTGTTTCTTTCCAGTTCCTTCAATCCGACACAATTATCTTCCGCATACCAAGGAGTCTTAAATGTCCTGGTGCATTTTGAAGTTAACCGTCGCAAAGTTTTTCTAAACATAGCAGTGGCCTACCGACATTTACCACGTCACGTTTGTCATCATTTTTACATAAAGAAAAGGCTGTTTGGAGGCACACCAAGTCCTGTATTGGATTCATTGTAAATCCCTTAAATATGGAGAATTCAACACTTCACATATCAGACAACAATCACTGATCACATAAAAAATTACGTTTTTACACAGGATACAAACTGATAATAAACAGTAGTACATGACACGTGGGGATCGCTTCAAGCGGGTTACCACTTCTACCAACAAATTTCTTTTCAAATAAACGAAACATAAGGAAGAAGTTCCTGTATTGTGTTGGCAACACGAGTTGTTGCGGAGTATACGGCTTCTATGAATCGAGTCCGTAGCCATGGTAACCAGCAATGCATTCTGCGGTCACCTTCGCCTTTTAACACTAGAAGGACCACACACGTCATTTTGGCGGATGCGCTGCTTTAGAAGACTCATTTCTTGCTTATGTTTTTTCTACACTTCCCATGTTCTACAACTTTTAATAAATACTTATTACAAACACGTCCAAAAGGAATTAAGCATTTTGGACTTTTCTAAAAACTGGTACAAACAACTCCTACCAGAAGGATCGCCATCCGTCATTTTGACGGGTTCGGAAGTTTGAACAATAGCCCTCGGATCTGTCCACATCTGCTGTTGTTTTCCTTCCCGATTGGTTTGTGGCACTCTGCAGACCCTTTGTCGATGAGTAAGAAAGCTTTATTGGCCAGGTGGCGCAATTCGTGCTACCACGTATGTATTTACGAGATGTTGGAGCAAAAACCTTTCCGTTGAAGTTGTTATGGTCGAATACCTGGGGAACACCATTTTTCAGGAACACAATGAGCAGAAACAAATCCGCTGAAATTTTGTGGTTTATGCGATTTGATAACAAGGACACACGTTCTCAAAGACTAAGTACAGATCGCTTTGCAGCTACTACTCCTGTCTGGAGTCCTTTTATTGCCAATTCCTTGCAGTGTTACATTCCTAGTGAAAATATCACTGTGGATGAGCAACTGTTTCCTTGCAAGGCTAGATGGTCTTCATTCAATATATGAGAAATAAACCGGACAAATTTGGAATAAAGCTTTGGCTTACAGTTGATGCAAATTCAAAGTAACAAATGCAGCAAGTATTTTTGTGGTGTGTTAGGTGCTGCGATGCTGCAGGTGGATTTGAATGAGCGAAATCAGGTTTATAAGTGTTTTTTTACTATATACTGTAATAATAAAAATTTTGTGTTGAAACACATGTGTGTTTGCTAAGGGAGGTTTCCCATTTCACATTTGGTTATCATATATATTTGGATTAATTTTTAGACTTAAAATGTTCATTTTTCCATGTAATTCTTCAGACAAAGGGCAAATAAAACTGCAGCCGTCAAAATGACGGGCTGGTGCTTCTCGGGAGACCATACTCGAAGGTCCTTCTAGTGTTAATAACGAACCACTAGTAGGGAAGTAAGCTAGCTGCATTATCGACACGCGAGTGCCAAGAGAGCGGTAACTTGGAGAACCTTCAAAATGGAAAATTAACTACTATAACACAAAACATAACTATGTAAGTTATTCAAAAACAAGTAGGTGACTCCGCGACTCAAACTATCAAAGAAGACAATTCACTAACAATAAAGCATTTTTGCAATATCTGCATTCAGACTGATAGTTAAATGACTTCTCTACGGTGTTTAGTGGCATATTGTATCTTATTCGACAATCTTCAACTGGGAATATTGGAAAACAGTCGAAAGCCAAGATTGTCAACCAATCGGGTGCTGTTTTAATAAAGTGTTACGAAATATGTATATTACAACGTTTGATCCATTTCGATGTAAATTTCATATTACATTTTGTAATACTTAAATTAGTTCTGATTAATTGAATTACTTATAATGAGAAGAGATTGCTTTATGTTTGTTTTCATTAGTTTTCAACACCACAGGTTTCTTTTAAGAGAACCTGAATACTGTAATAAATACGAGGGCTGTTCAATAAAGAATGATCATAATTTTTCTACGGTCATAATTTTTCATAATTTTTCGCACATAAATTCACTTATGTTGCTAAGCATGGTGCATAAATTCAAAAATAAATAGGGGCAGGTGACTCACCTGGTATATTTAAATAATTGTCTGGATATATTTTTTATTTTCCCTTCCATTATGGTCCTCCAACTTCGTTTCTCAAAAATGAAATTCGTATATTTATATTTTCAGTTCCCAAAATTTTTTTAAGAACACAAACAAATAAATACAAAAGTCAACCCTTTCAATGCAACGCAACTTTCTTTGAGGAGACTTTGATCGTAACACTGAAGATGTCCACTGCAGTTGTGGACAAAATGTCTGAAACATCTACATATTTCCAGCAGACCACTACATAACAACCCAGAAATAAGTTCCGGTTGTAAATCCTGTTAATTCTTGATCTGTTGTGGCTTAGCGAAGTTAAAGGATAATAATTCCAGACATGGCCAAACCACTTAAAACATTTGGAATTTTTAAACATCCGTCAGTTGCAATTTCGTTTCCTTTATTTTATGAAAGTGAAAATCATATACAAGACGTTAACAAAAGAATGTGCTGGCAGCACTGCGCTTCATCTTTTAGTACTTGCGTAGATTTATGCACAATATCCAAGGCAGCTCTTCCGTCCCCTATCCTTGGGCAATCGATTATACTTTTTTATTGTGCTTTGTAATTTATGGCCGCCACTGTGTATTATGCCTGAAATGGTGCTGTCATGGTGATGCTTTTTTGGCTCTAGTTCAGTAAAACAAAAATGGAAGAAGTATATTTTTAGCTACAGCAAGACAGAACATGCCGTGTGCAACATGCTCGATACAAACCATTTATTTTTTTCTGATATACGATATAAATTACAAGTTGGCGGTTGATTGTAACTAGAAATTATTTATTGGTCGTAATAATGTATGTTTCGCTACACAAGTGCAAGAAAGGAACGCTTTAATAAGTTCTATCAATAACAAAAATCAAATTGAAACTGTGGGTTCTACTAAGTTGCATGGGAAAAAGTACCTCAAAGGGTGAATAGGTTTGTCACTCCCCTAGCTACTATACTGCTCGCCAAACTAGAATGTGATTGACAGTTATTAAGCACATGGAAAAAAGCTGTAAATAAACGGGAGGGGATGAGTACGTCATAACGGTAGTCATAGTAATCATTAGAAGGACCAATTAGAGTCGAGACTTTTCCATGACAACCTTAGACGCTAAACTTTGGTTACCGATATTCTAACACGTGCTTAGTATGACCTGCGTGCAAGCGAGTTACGCAAATTCTGCAGTAAACACAATACCTTGGCTTTTGTTTCTCTTCTGATAACGCTGCATAAACAGAATTCCCTCACGTATGCAACAGTTAGAGATCCTGTACTAGCAAGTTACTTTGCATTTTATTTGTGGCAATTTCCTTGGTTTACATGTGCCTGAGTCCGTGTAACTGTGCGCGTGTTGTGGTCATTTGCAATTGCGTTTAATGAATGTTTAATTATATCTAAAAATAGTGACAAGCGAAAACCTGAACGTGCTCGGGAAACAAATAAAACTATATTTCGTAAAGGTATTGCAATTAAAGGACATTCAAGGGAAATAATATGCTGTTTGAGAGAAATTGAAAGGGGAGGCTAGGTGCTTGATAAGACTTCGCGTGCTGCAGGTATCAGTAAGGCCATTATGGTTTTAAGACTGGGAAAGAAAAGTATTTTAAAGAAGAAAGTTAGACATTGGGTTATAACTTAGAAACTCCCGGGAAAAATTATGTAAATACCATTTTCCCACTTCAATAAGCATCAGAATGTCGCAGGTATGCCTCTTTTGTTACGATGATCTTTACATTGATGTGTTCTTGCATGTTCTAGCGTTTGCATGTAGATCCACGACTGTACTATTGTCTTTGTGTACAGAATTATAATACTAACAATAATAATAAATAATAATAAAATACCCATTGCCGTCGTAACTGAATCACCCTCGCACGCGTAAGCTTATCGCGCTCTTCACGTGGCAGCAATAAGTGGCAACGTTGCCTCTCCCTCCGTATGAAATGTCTATTACTTTCTAGATTGGCGACCAGTATAGCACTCATACATACACATGCATTAGGTAGAACTGATTTTCCCTTGCGGTTTTCCACTTTGGTATTCACAAAGGGAAGGGAAGTAGTGGAATGACCTGACTTTGTGATTACTCATACTTATTCTAGCACCTATATGCATTAACACTAGGACGGGCGAGTATGATCTACCGAGAAGGACCAACCCGTCATTTTGACGGGTGCAGTTTTATTTGCCCTTTTTAAAATGGTAAACAAATTTGTATGCATACCAGTTTATTTAATATTAGTTATACATTTTACCAGTATATAATTTTACTTTTGTCTGAAGAATTACATGGTAAAATGAACATTTTAAGCCTAAAAGTTAAAACAAATATATAAGATAACCAAATGTAAAATGGATAACTTCCCTTAGCAAACACATGTGTTTCAACATAACATTTTGAATACACAGTATATAGTAGAAAAAAAACTTATAAACCTGATTTCGCTCATTCAAAGCCACCTGTAGCAACGTAGCACCTAACACACGTGTATTGAGCATTGCCTAAACATGGTCCACAGACATACTTGATGCTAAGTTGTATATGAACTTACGTCTGCTTATTTTTTCACCTGCTACTTCCTTATAGAGTACCCATGCATTAATAGCTGCCAAGGCGAATACATAGAAAAAAAAACATGCATAGGCTATCTTCTGCATATATATTTCACTGTGTACAGTCAAGCCATTTGATCGACGACGTCAACGCCGTACTTGGTGTTATTGTAGTACGCCACTGATTCTGGTAGCTTTTTAGGATGTTGTTTATTTATAGTTACTATGTTATGCATTAAACTCAAAAGAAGCACATTTTTGCTCCTTTTTCCCTGATAGCATGTCCGAGTTATGTCACCTGACTTATAAAGTACAGTTATGTGCAAAGGTGCTGTAGCACATTTTGCTGATTGAGGAATTTCCCTTCTACATTTCTTTACTGTGCCCACAATGCTTGTACATTTATACTTCAAACTTTCTGCAAGGCATTTGGCTGTGAAAAAATTGTCACATGTAATATTTCTTCCTGCAAAAACAAAGGGCTGTATAAGAGGCATTACAACATGCTCTGCAAGAGGAACACCTGTGGGGCGCTGATCGTCTTTGCCCAGGCGAGGAAAACCATTTAACAGATACTTTGAATTTGCATCAACTGTAAGCCTAACTTTATTCCAAATTTGTCCGGTTTATTTCTCATATATTGAATGAAGACCATCTAGCCTTGCAAGGAAACAGTTGTTCATTCACAATGATATTTTCACCTGGAGCGCAATGGACTGAGTGTTAGGGCTGAAACCAACGGCTGATGCTCTCGCCTGTTATAATAATGAGAACAACGTTTTCCAGCGTCATTTGTGAGCTTTATATAATGACGGATTTTGAACTTAAGCCTTCACTAACGCCAAGAAAACAAAAATTAGGAACAAATTTTTCTATGAAACCTTTTCCTTCTTTTGATGTAAAAGATTCATTCCCAAAGCATGTATACATATGTATGAAGGTCTTGTGGCGAATAGCTGTGCCAGATATATGGCGCCGAACCTTGCTACGAGAGAATACTTCAGTTCGGCGCCAGACGCCATCGCCTTGGGGATGCCGCCAAGTATATTGAAAGAAAATTTTGGAGGAATTCCGCTCCTTTTTGTGATCTATTTTCAATTGATAATACCGTTCTCTGTTTCCTTCACTTGATTGCTTCCTACGAAATACTTGGGACTTAAAACCACAAATGCACACTGTTAAAGTCGTATACCTGCAAGGTCTTTATACGAGATGAAGAAAATTCCCAAAAGAGGTTTCATAATAATTAAAGACAAGAGGCAACAGAATTAATCAGATCAACGCCGAAGAAAAAATATATATCCATAAAATACGTTTACGAAAAGTGCGCCAACACGAGCACTTTATTTACAGCCGTTCCGTTCTAACACACTGTAATTTGCTGGTTTGATATTGTGTCAGTACACGCAGCAGTTGCTGTTTACCTTCAGCTTAAAAGAACTATTCTAATGTAAACATGTCTTAACAGTATAAGTAGTGTTAATCATAAATTATATAAGTAATAATAAAACATGGTAACAGTTCAAAGAAATAAAATGTTACAAAAGAGCAATCTCTAGACACTAAGACGGTAGCTGTATAAGATTGATTCTTCTGTTGTTCTGTAACATTTCTCACATGGAGGAGAATATTATTGGCAGTTGTATCCAGTTATGACGTTAAACATTTTAGGAATCTCCTTTTCCTGTGTCATAAATGCGACAAATGGCATTCGAATTTAAAAACCCACCCTAGAATTTGCGTGAACGTTTCTGAGTATTTCGAAGTACCTAATATTTTGGGTTCTTCTGAAAACTAATTTATTTACTGTTTGGGTTCTGAGTTTCAGTTCCCATTCATTCTAACAGCAATACCCATCAATGGTGTGGTTCCGATTTTATTGATGAGAATGGCATATAATTTAAATGGCAGCATACAGCTAGCCACATTTCAAACATTATTTATCACTTACTCTGTTGTACACACTTTGTATCCGCAACCAAAAATAAACTGATACAATTTCTTCTAAACTGTTATTGGAACTTGGAGCAGATAGAAAGATATGTTGTGGTTTAGGAGTACGTTGCGAAAATAGTATGGGTACATTGACTTTATTATAAACAGATATTATAAAAGAGTAACCGTTATAGTTCACTGATTGTCCGCCAGAGGTGACATGGTTCACAAATAAGAATGGATCCTTTACGGAGTGCGCCTTGCTGCCGAGAGATGGCACTGCCAGTAATCTGCATTGCTGTGAAGGCATTATATTAATATTTAAAGAATCTTTTAAGAAATTGTAATTCTGATTTTAGGCATTTGCTGATTATTACATGCTTTTCTTGAACCTGAAAATTACTAGCTTCTAAAGTGACAACTGGAACAGTAGGGAACAAGCAAATAATTGTTTGGCAGAGATGATTGCTCCTGCATCATGTATATTTCCTTAGATTTGAGAACTTCATTCCCTGAGGAGCAAAAAGCTACCTCCCTACACTAACCCCACTTAAATTACACCCGTCATTCTGCAACATCCACATCCCGCCACTACGTGGTTAAGCTCTTCCCAGAGCAGGTACACGATTTGACCACCCTTCGGGCTGTTCCAAACAGCCTGCCAGATTTGTGTCTGTCTGTCTGTGCATAGGGAATTTGACTTTTCGGCTATATCTTCTTTTGATGGTACTTGTAATCAATTATAATGAGTACACTTAACAGTTTCCTGTTCTCAAAAGAGGCAGCAGACTCACTGCTTTCACACAGAGATATTTAAATATTAATATTTAAATAATTTAACATACTTGTTGTATATTTGAAACGTTTTCAAGATCATTCAATCTCATCCTCAGCTGTTTGGTGACTAAATGAACATACCTCTTCTTTTACCACATTCAAAATTTATAACTTTATCACGGTTTCTGGTTATGAATACTTCTGCCCAAATATCCAATCCTATGGGTGTACTTAAAGATTTTAACAGTTTAATGTTGTGGTTTTGTGTCCGAAAATGGTGTCAAACTGCAGATTTTTCTGTTTGTTTCAACTTAATGTTCCTCTAGTGTTCTTTTTGCCTGGTTAACAAGTTTCTCTTAGTTTTTCCTTTGTAGTTTTTTTCAAAGGTTTCACAATTTATCTGATTTATTCCTGATTTCAAATTGTTGGGGGTTGAATTTTTTAGTAGTTTATTTAGCAGGTTCCTCAGACTGAATTTGTTTTGGGGTGCTAGTTTTTAAGTTTAGTTTTTTGAAGATTCGTTCAAATTTTCTAAAAGCCCATGAATGGTAGGTGAATTTTCTATATTGCTAATTTGTGTATTTAAGTGGTGTGAGAGTTATATTTATTGATATTATCTTCAGTTTTTCCTTTTTATTCATCATGTTCCTTATGATGGCTGGGTTGAATCCATCTAATACCGCTATCTCTTTTATGTGTTGTTGTTCTTTCAAAAATTCCTCCTTATTCAGTGGGATGTTGTATAGTCGGTGAATTAGACTTCTAAAGGCAGCTAGTTGATGTGAAGCTGGGTTTTGTTCATTTTTCTTTATGCCCTTATCTATATATGTGGGCTTCCTGTATATTCCAAAATCTACACCATGACGATTTCTAGTTATCGATGTTGTCGTTGGTCGTCTTCGTTTCTTCCAATTTGTGTAAAATCTTTTCCAGTGCCGATTACATGGCCGTTATCCCACTTATGACGCCATTTGTGACTTTTTCAGTTCCTGAAATAAAAAGTCGAGGTTACAAACACAAAAACTTGCACTTTTATTTTCGTAGCAATACACTGTTCACACTTACAATTTGCTAGATAACCTAAAAACACTTCGCTCAAATGAATGTCGCTTCCGGTAACGATCGCCCCCGAAGTTTCCCGAATCTCCACCGGCCATCATTTATTGATCGGCGTAGCGAATCTGCCGCCAGGGTAACAATATGAATCAAATAACCGCGGAACTAAGACACACCTCGAACCTTTACACACTTTCTACAGCTTTATACAGTGTTTTGAGCTCGTTTTGGTAGTTTCAGCACAAATAGGAAGCTGCATCTTCCACTAGAATTACTGTAAGAGATAAAAACTGACATAATTTGTGACAGAAGTAAAAACCATCTACCTAATTCTTATCATGATTGACATACTTTGTATGGTGAAAACATCTGTATGACATTAAAAGTGATTGCTTTTTGTCACATCCAACACACATCCAGTTAGTTATCTACCCATCCTCTATAAACTGTTCTACAAATCATCCATTAGAAGACATTCAAAAAACGTCTCACCTGGTGTAATGTGTCTGTTATGTTGAATATTACAGCTAAATTTTTGTGCTCGTGCCATGTTTTAAGATGCGATGATGTTGCACCACATTGTGGCACCATCTTGATGCAGGATTATTTGAGATGAAGGTGGATGCTGATTAATTTCTCACCTTTGGAGACTATCTTGAAGAAATCTAGAAGTTTGTCCAACAACTCTGATTAATTAGGCGCATCTGTAATTGTTGAGCAATGAGATCTTTCTCTTTTCCCAGGATCGCGGTAACGGGGCTGATAATAGTATAGTACAATTTTTGAAGAACGAATAATACCTTTCTTGTTCAAATATGGAAATTTAATTCCTCATAGACATTTTTAAATTCTTTGATACAATTGCAAATATTGTAATGTAGTCTTCTTATAAATAGCGGTAGATTCCACGATGAACTATTTCTATTCTTGCGCACGCGCTACTTATGCAATTTTGATGTACACACAAAATTGTTTCTGCACACACTCGGAGAAATAAATACCCGTCTGACTCCCAAGACATTCATCAGCGGCAGAACAAAATCTTTTAAACCATTTACCAACTTATGATATTACGTTGTCATGGTCACACCATTACCCACTTTACATTACTTCTTTAATTTGTTACAAATACTAGTCTCTTTGAATATTCCTAACTAAATATGAAATATCTAAAATAACTTTTATAATATTCAAGTGTTAATTTTTATCTTGGATTTTTTCCAGCAAAATTTGACGTCATCAATAGCCTCGCTGATGGAGCAAGTTAATATACGATTCCCCAAGCGGTTTGCGATCGTATTTTGGTGTGCTGATAGCAACTTTGAAACCTCCTTCTACCCTGAAATAAGTACACTCTTTGAGAGGTGGGTCATTGTTGCTGTAATTTTACGTCCTCCAACGCTAAGTCATATCGGATGGTGAATGAAATGGTTGATATGAGGCTCAAATGTGTCTGGGATGCATTAAGCTTAGAGATACCCGATATTCGTCTTTACGGATAAGGGAAAACTCTGGAAAAAGCCGTATCCAGGTAGTTTACCCTGACCGAGATTCGAACTCGGGACCTCTTGAACCTGTGACAGAGACGCTTACTTATACGCTACCGAGGTGGGCAAAGCAGGGTCTCGCCCACGTAAAGCAAAGTTGCGTAATTTCGCGTGGTGCGCAATTACGTTAACCGTTGCAGTTTGTTTTAATGAATGTGAGCACTATAAATGACGGATAAATTCAAACAATATCTTGCGATTTGATGTGTCTCTGTGAAGATAAATCAGTTAATTTAATTGAACAAAGGAATGCCAAATTAATAACCGTATCAGCTTCAAAACATTTTAGTAAACAAACAGATTGTTGTGTCCTTTCAGCAGTGCACGTCATATCGAATGATGAATGATTAGTTCTGTCATCTCCGTAATTAAATTATTTCCCTCCTTTTGCAAAACCTCGCCCCTTTATAGATTTTCTTAATCTTTTCACCTAAATTCCACTTTCCCCTTCATCCTCAATTTCCAAACTAAAGCAATACTTATTATCGTATCAAAAGCTTCCTCAAAATCCGCAAACAACATATATACCGTTTTCCTGAGGTATATGTATGTTATGTTCTTTACTAGCAACAGCTTATCCATTGTCCGTTTTCTTTTTCTGAAACCCTCTTGAAATTCAAACAGCTTACTCTCTCGTTCTGCTTAAATTCTTAGCCTTTCTGCTAATATTCCTGTGTATATTTTTCCTAATATAGATAACAGACTTATTCCCCTGTAGTTTTCTGGTTCTTTATGAGGCTGTTCAGCCCGTTTGAACCTGATTGAGTGGTCCCTCGTACACTGAATACCTCATAAGTAGCTGGATGGAAGGACTGAGGGAATTTGTAGGAAAAGGTGTTTCACTTAATATAGCTCAGCATGACTCTTACCGTGGATTTCAGAAATGGCTAACGTAGGTCCTGACTATGGTCGGAATGAACAGAAACACCTTGTCCTGTATAGATGCAGATTTATTGGTCCTTTATGTGTTGCGTGCTCGCCACAGTCTGCGTCATCCGTAGTATGTAGCTGGCTACGTCGTTTCGCGTCTCGTTGTCTTGTATTCCTTTAAGTCCGGAAGCGATGTATGTTCATCACACGCGTATGGTGTGTGCCGTTCTGACCGCGATAGTTACACGTGTAAGACGCCTGCCGGTCTGACGACGAGTCTTATACGTATATGACGCGAGTTGGTCTGACGACAAGTGATTCTTCACGAAAACGGCCCACTTCAGCCATGTTAGTATTTTCCCCCATTTTCTCTGATTTTGGAACTTTTCGATGTTCATCTGCCTAATAACTTATTTCTGATTGGTCAAACGAAATTCGCGTGGGCTGGTTCATCGTACTGCTTATTTATGCTACGGCACGGACGTTAAGCGTCTGTTTATATCTGTGTCGTCATTGTGAAGGTCACGGCTGTTTTCATTTCTAAAGATTTTGAGCGGAAGTGTGCCCCGTCAAGTCGTCGCCATCCCTAGCCTCGGGCAATATTGGACAACAGAATACAGGGTTGGGTTCCCGAGCCTACTAGAAGGTGAATGCCCCGTCTACAGAGAGTTTCGCTCCTGTCGGTAGTTTTGTCTGATATGGTCAGTTTCAATTTGAACCTCCCGTCCCCTTATAAATAGCTACAATCATGCCTATTTTCCAGCTTTCTGGTATGTCATCACTTTCCTTTAACTTGTTTAGCACCTTTGTCATTACTTCTCAACCACTTTTTGTTTATCCATACACTTTCCAAAATCTCCCTGGTATAGCATCGAGTACTACTGTCTTCTCCTTTTTATATATTGTAATTGTTAGTACAATTCCTACATTGTGGAATGCCTATCTAGGTATTCATTTGCTATTTATACTCTTCCCAAATCACTTATTTCTAATTTTAATTTTCTTCCCTCCCCTATCAGCTCCCTAAAATATCTCTGCCATTGATTTCCTTTAAACTCATTTTTTGCCTCCCCTTTCCTGACTACACCTCTTACCGCTTCCCATATTTTTCATCTTTTCCCTCTATAACTTCTTTTAACTTTTTCCGCACTTTTTCCTGCCATTCTTTATTTTTTGCTTATAGTAACTTTTTATATCCGGATTTCCTAACCAACAGATGATTTCTGTCAAGAGATGGCTGCCAAGAGCGATAGATTTATAGTGCGTTCCTGAAGATGACCTGTTCAAGGCTCCTAAATATCCACTACGTGCACAGTGTAGTTAGGAAGGGTAAAGGGGTACCTACATAAGGGTAGTCGATTTCAAGCTATCCATTTTACTGATTTCGTATTTCATCTCATAATTTTTAGCTAACATTTACTTAGAGTTTAAACTGAACATAACATTTCCCTTTAACTTTATTTTAATACACTTTTTGTGTAAATATTTGAAAATACACCTTTAGAATGATAATGTTTGTATTTTATAAAGGTTTAATAATGTTAAAGTGTGTAAATAGGTGTTCAGGTAAAGGTACGAAGTATCGGGATGAAGTATTACAGATTTTATTTATTTGTGAAAGATTGCAGCCCTTTGTTGCCGAGGTCAATATAACTGGAACTTATGAAGTTATGGTAACAAACAGTAGTCTCTTCATCTCCACAAAATTCACATATGCCTACCTCATTACTTCTCAACCCCTTTAGATATATTATTCCTATTCACAACCATGCAATACCTTCTCTTCCAGTTTTGGCATATTCATCTATTTATTCCCGTATACCATTCTGTCTTTAATTGCTTATCAAATTTCAAGGATTTCTTTTCGTCTATACTTTCCCAAATCTGGTGTCTATCTATGTCTTGTACTCTGGTTCTCACTTCCTTCCAAAAACCACCATGATATGACTCATCGGCTCTCCATAAATGTCCCATGCCTATCTTCGATAACATTTTTTCCACTTCTGACCTGTTTGGGTTCTAACTGCTTTTCCGTTGCTTCATGCATAGATTCAATGATTCCCCTTTCTGCCCTATAATACACTTATACCAGAATTTCAGTGTTGTTTCTAATATTATTCCGCTCCTTTTTGTATTACCTCACTCTAATAATGTCGCTCCGCATGGTGACGATTTTGGCAACCCCATAAGTTCTTTCCAAAGCAGTCCAAATATCTGATCTAATTGTGTAGCTATATCTGATGTGCCCCATTCCTCTACTGCATTCATTGTTCTGAATTCTTTCTAATACATTCTTTCTAAACATCTAACTGACATTTCCAGTTTATGTTTACATATTCTTACCCCTGACATTGCCGATCTGCCATTAGTTATATTTATTTTATTACTTATATTACAATATTTATCACCATCATCATGGTCTCTTCTGAATTTCTGGAATTTCCGGCGGATATAGAATCGTTCGCTCTTCATTTTTCCAACGCTGCAGATATGACTTTATTGTTGCGAGAAGCAGGGCCGAAATTAATTGTTCTTTCACACTAGCCGGGTGTTGGCTAAATTGTGGAAACGTAGAGTCAGACTGAAAAATTCAATGCCATGGCCGCCATTTGAACCACGGATCTTCAGATTTCCGTCCAGCCGCTCTACCATTGAGCTAATATGGAAAACGTGTCGCTATGACACGTTTCCACAATTTAGCCAGCACACGGCCAGTGTAAAGAACAATTAATGTTTTCCATTAATTGACCTAATAGTGGTTAACTATAAAGCCCGGGTCTTAAAGTATTTACATGTTGTAAATCGCCAATAAGGTGATGTCCCATGTGTTTATGAGAACTCCTAAGTTGTTTACCGGGAAAATACGCCTCAGTTGGAGAATTTAATGTCATATCGGCACGTTGGCCATAGTAGCACAATGGTAGACAGGCTGGAAGGAAACCAGAAGATCCTTGTTTCAAATCCCGGTTATGGCATTAAGTTTTTCAGTCTGACTCTACGTTACCACAGGGCCCTTCATGTTTAATGTGTAATGGATCTTGTGTTAATCCAATCAGACTTTGTTGTTACGAGCCAGACATTCGTTAATTTGAGACTAAATCGACTCCGTTGTAAAAAATAACACTGGTAGCAGTTAATGTCTAATTACAGTTCAGGTACAGACTGCAGTTGTTTCATACGGATGGGAAAAATACATTATTTTCTTTACTACTATCCTAATATGATATATATACCGTGTTAACAAAAAATCAAGCACCAAGAGTTAATCACTCTGATAGCTTCTCTATACTCTTGTGATTCTGATGTCAAAATGACACCCTCATAATTCTAACTGAGCATTGTATTGCGGTGCACTATAAGGGGGTAGGTCGGTGACCCCCAATAAATCAGTTTACTTGAAGCTAATAATCATAAGAGCACAGTTTATCGAAATTCGAACTGCCTATAGTATTAAAATAAAAACAGAACCCTGATATAAATAGGAAATTAAACATAACTAGTAATTTAATTCAAGAAATTGTGGAGATTCAAAACAAAAAAAGGAATGTCTTAATGGAACGCAGCTTTATAATTTGAACCAACGTTGCTAACGTTTAAGTTTGGACTTGCTAATGAAAGTACGGAAGCTGTATAACAGTAAATATGATATCGTGACCCACAGGAATCGAAAACTTTGTAGAGAGAAGGAGAGATTGTTAGGGAGGGAAAGAAAGCCGGAGAAACGAGAGAACAGAGACTGATGATTATTTTTAATTGTATAGACGTAGAGGAATAGTGAAAGAGAGAAAGAAAAGAACAGCTAAGTTATAGGATCTCTATATATTTCGTTCTTGGTATAAACGAAGAATTTATACCACTTTACGACAAGTCGGTGAATATCAATTTACCATTTATATAATTAGGCGAGGATTCTTCGTCTTTTACCATAGATGTGTTTCCAGCTTATCGCTTCAAATATGATGAAAATTTGTTATATTCAACTCTCCGGCGTTGTGCAGTAGGTGAGCTAAGTTTCATATTATTTTCTCCGCATTTATACTCCGTCAATAGCTTCAGTAGCTAGATCGCTGTTTCTTTAATTCGGAACAATTTGATATCTTAATTTGTATTCTGTATATAATGTCCTATAGGGAGTTACATAATATGTGAGACACTTGCGCACATCAGCAGTTTAATTTATAGCTCCATAATCCTGAGATATTGCGTAATGGCCTTCTTAGAAACCGATCGTCCATTAAACGAATTTGATTGCGAATGGCTGTATGAGCGGAAAACTGTCCTGATTAGGGAATAGAAGTGAATATTTACTATTACTGCAATTGGCTTTCAGAATTTACAGTAAGTCGTATGGTATCCAAATATTCCCTACTTTTATTGTTTTCTTTCATGTACTACATCTTAATACTCTTGGAGAGTTCGTAAGTTTGACAGCTTACGCACAGGGAGATTTTTGAAAAGTTTACTTTTTCTTAGTACCTACTATTGTTAGTCTAGTTAATAAATATTTAACAAATATTGTTAAACACTATTTCACTATTAATCTTACCAACACACCTGAAGTCTGGTTACTGGCAGGTAGCTCTAGACTCGAGAACCAAGAAGACCATATTCTCTACAGTCCAAGGACTTTGGTAGTTTACAGCTACGCCCTTTGGTCTTTGCAACGCACTAGTGACCTTCCAACGCCTCATGGAGCCAGTGATGTGAGGATTGACTAATGACGCCTAAATGCTATACATAGACATCATTATCATAGGTAAGACCTTCGAAGACCATCTCGAAAACCTGAGCAAGGTGCTACAGAGACTGCAGGCGACCAACCTGAAGCTGAACGCGAAGAAATGCCACCTTATCCGCAAGGAAGCCAAATACTTGCGCCACATAATCTCACCCAACCGGAGAAGACAGGCCATGAGAGATTGGCCTCGGCCAAAGGATAAGAGAGACCTGCGCAGTTTCCTGCAGCTGTGCAGTTACCATCTCCGTTTCATAAAGGTGTTCTCCAACATCACCAAGCCATGTTTTTTGACAATATTTGTTAGTAAGCCGGCCACAAATTACGAAGCTGGAATAATAACCCACAGGTGTCATTTTTTTTCTAGCGGAAACATATGTGAGCTATATAGAAAGGTACCAGAGCGTAACAAAGTCATGCTCTTCTCCCTGGTCTAATTTGTATGACCTGGTCGCATTGAAAGAGAAGGAATCGTCGAAAATGTAATTGAGACCTTCATAGTAGAAATTTCAGGAAGCAGCGACAGAAATTGCAGCGAAGGAGGGGAAACAAAAGACGAAGTAGACGAGGAAGAAGAATTTCAGGATGATGATAGTGAGGTGTCAGGTGTAGATTATCTGGCAAAGAATTAGAATGCCTTGTTGACTAAATTCCGCGTGTGCGTGTGTTGGAAGCGAAGAGAAAGAAAATGGACCAGAATACTTAATCTTGTTTGTAATTATAACATTTACCTCGTGTTCTGTGATGAGTGCAATACATTCACCAGTGAGCACCACGATCTCGCACCCACCGTAACGCCACATTCCGTAAATGAACAACAATTCCGTGAGTCACATTACACCATGTTTACTTTCTTTAATTATTTTTGCTGATTTATTTTCAGCTGTTTACCATTTTACCGTTCATTTGTCTTTACACACAACATTTACACGAACAGATACACACATACCCTCCAAAGGCGGGAGTCGAACTGTGGTCCTTTACGTGACAGACAACCAGTGCCAAACTCTAAGGACCATATCCACGAGAACCGGCTAACTCGCCTTCAGGAACTACAAGCCACTAAGGCATCACCTCGGATTTTTTATGTTCCCATAAATTAAAACATTATCAAAGTAATACGAGTAAAATGCAAAGAACTTGAAGTAGTAAAGAATATCTGTTGTTGTTTCTTAGTAGCTAAGATGAGCAAGTGCTCATATATCTTAAGGTACACGATTTAGTAAAGCCGTGTTTGCGAAATGTGGCCGTGGTGCACTATCTCTCATCCTCCAGAGCAGAGAAGATGTAGCGCAGATCCTTCAACCATTTTTCGACAATAAAGTAGGCTATATTAGGACTGTACAGGTCTGTTACTTATCAGGATCGCAGGAATATAGAGAAACTATAAGCGTGCTGTATTGATCCTGCTTCACAGGATGCGTTGCCATGGTATCAGTCAAATGTATTAATATAGTAGGAAACAAGAGAAAGTGCTTCGTTTAACCTTCTTAGTTTGGTACTACTGCAGGCTTGTTAACAAATTGTAATTAGACTTGACTGCTAAAACTGTTATTTCAACACAACAGAGTTGATTTTGACTCAAATTAAAGAATATCTAGCGCGTGGCAACAAAGTATCACGTTTGTTTCGATTAACATACAATGCATTAAACCTTAAACCTGCAAGAATCGTGGTTCTCATCGTAATGAAACTCACTGTTAATGATTTTGAAGCAACGATTGATAACGTCAGTGATTTTAAAAATGCCGCTAAGTAGTACATATGCTCAGAACCATTTCAGTCTCTACATGATAACAGGTTACATTGATAATTCAACTTTGATGCCTCTGTTCTCAACAAGTGACAATAAATGGTATGTATTGAAAAGCCAAGAAATATTTAGAGACGCGCTGCAACAGCCAAGCAAAGTTAGATTAGAGTAGTAGTGATTTTATATTATACATATATGTGTATATATACATATATATAATATAGTCGCCAGGCATTTTTTGCTGCCGGCCCGTGCCAAGGCGAACGCCGTGAGAGAGAGAGGGAGAGAGAGAGAAGTGGGGAAAGAAAGTGCCCCAAGGTTAACTGCGTGCCCACCAGCACAATGGACGCTTGCCGAGAGAGAGACAGAAAAAGCCAGAGAAATATCTGGACAGTTCGCTCTTCTTTGTCTGTCATGGTGAAAGCCCGTGACTTTTCGCCAATTTTCAAGAAACGATGGTTCAGTTATAAAAGTGGCTTGGCTATTCGGACAGCTCAGTGTTGCAGCGGAGCTACGCCTGAGTGAATAAAGCAGCAGTTGTCTATGGAGTTGTGAATTGAGTGTGCAGCAGTGTGGAGGTGTGGATTTTTACTCGCAATAAAGAATATTTTGAATTTCTGCAAACTAGTATGTTAATTTTAAGAACCCACAAAGCCACAAAATATATTTGTAACGCAATACGAGTAGGGTAGATTGTGTTTATCCGGGTTTTACTACGAATGAGCCTAGCACAGATTTTGTCGGTTGAAAAAGATCTGCTTGAAAAGGATCTAGCTTCTTAACCGAAATAGATATCGCCAGTGACTTATTTGTCTGTCTGGGTGGCTTTGGAATTAAATTCAGTGTCACCGCTAAATGAAAAACGAAGCACATTGAATTCAGTATTAATATTAACAAAGCCGATCATGGGATTTCCATTGCAAAGGTATCGTCTTGGAAAAAGGTTAGTGATATATGTGCCTTTATTGGTTGCTAAGAGACCAGAATGACGTACAACATTCTGTTATACCGCCAAACTTTACACTGCTGCTGTCAGCTTAGTTTATAGTTAATTCTATCATTTGCACCTTAGCATAAGCCGTATAAAATCACAATGTGATGGCAGCCTGAAGTGTATTCTATTTAGTAAATAAATAACATTAGGCTTCGTGGATTAGGCCGGATTACTAACAAATACTGGCATTACACATACATTTTCACCTGCGTGTAAACCTTATGGAAGTCTATCAACCACAATGAAGGATGATTTCTTCTTGGTACTAGTGAGAAACACTGGATTTTGTACCAAAAATCGGTCCAAACTCACTGAGAGCTCTCGGAAGCGTCATCTCAACTTCCGTAGTTCTTCCAAAGCCTCCATTGCTTCACTTGCAGTAATATTTTTTCATTTAATTGAAATTTTTCTCTTTGGATATTGTATGTTGTCGTATTTCTGTTTGTTGTCTCCTTATACTCTCTCATTTTCAAAGCACACCAATGTGTGAGGTGAGACTCATAGCCACAATTCCATGTGCGCAAAACACACACTCTAGCCAACTAGCTAGCGCGGCCATGAAGAGTTGCTATAGCTTATATCAGGGGTCCATTCCCGTCGCACTTTTGTAAGGCAATATGTCAATTGTGGCATTGTGACCAATAAATAATCTGGCCCAGAAACAAAACACCACATTTCCTATAGGATTACTGAGGTTGATCCTCTATATAAAACTGTTGATGAAATCAAGTTTGTCACACTTCGACGTTAGGAGATGACTACAAGGGAAGTACCAGGGAAGTATAAGACACATTTCATTCTCATACAATCTGTGCAAAACTGCGTAATATTTATGTGAAAGAGCGCAGCCTAAAGTACAATGAGTCTCAGCATGTTTCTGGATAGCAGCCACGCAAACGTCCGCACAATCTGCCAGGAATTGTCAATTCATAAAGAGCCTGAAAGCACATCTTAAAATTAAAAAAGAAATGATATGTAGGGAAACGTCTAAGCCGAAATCGCTCAAAGGTGTGCAGCCCAGCATTCGGTTGAGTGGCATTACCATAAACCGAAATCTGGACACGCGCTGAACGGTTTTCGAAGCAGCGACCTCACTAACAGCAGTTTCACACTATCCACATATTGTGGAACACATTAGCATGTTACCATCACATGGAAATTTATTGAAAATGAATTCAGAAGTATTGCTAAATGGAGAAACCCGCGGTACTCAAGTTTGAACACAGTGGAGCTTGCGCTTTTCAATGTGAAGGTATTGATTGGAAACAGCTAGCCTGTGATTTGTGTCCTAATCGGTTGCCATGACATCAGGATGACGTATTAACTTCCTTAACCCGTCCCGTTTACACTGCTGTTGTCAACTTGTGGCTAAATAAACTATTTAAAAAGTAGAGTTTAGCCATATAAAATCATAACAGGATTACAGCCTGAAGTCTAATCTATTTAGTAATACATAAACAGACATTTCACTTCAATTTACGGCTGCCTCGAATAGGGACCATTGATCTAAACAGAAAGTATATATCAACACCTCCTATTTCCTCATATTATCGGAGCAGTGGCCATGTAAGTAACACTAACATCTGCTTACTTTTGAGGTGTAAAATGTCAAGACATTTCTACTGTATTAATATGTCCTACTTCCCTTAAGCGCCAATGCAGGAAAGAACTATGAATTATTATTCCAGCTTCATGGTTTATTGAGGGCTCACAAAGATGTTTTGGCATCATATGTAAAACTTATCTTCTGTACAATTTTCCAAGGCGGCCCCGGTTCGATCCCAGGCGACCGCAAAGTGAAATTCGTGGTGGACAACACAGCGTTGGGGCGGGTTTTCTCCGGGACGTCCGGTTTCCCCCGCCATCTTATTCCACCGGTGCTCCATCTTCATCACATGCATCATGTCACCACCTGCGGTCCGTATGTAGTAAAAGTGGGCGTAAACCCTACACATTTCATTTTAATGTACAATTTTCAAAGAATCTTGCAATATTTGCTTTTTGTAACACAAGAATGCCGCTAGATTTTGCACTATTTTTCGTATAGGAAAACGCTCGATGTCAGTAAGAGCTTTTGTTTCATGGGAAACAAAACAATATAATTCCTACAGCAGTATTGAGGTTAACTCCTAATAGAAAATTACTGCCGAAATAGTGATTGTCACAATGCGACGCTAGCAGATAGCAACCAGACAACAAGGGAAACATATGTGAAATTGCATTCTTATACACATGTGGAAGGCCGCCTGACATTTGCGAGATCATTCGCACAGAACACTATGAAGTAAGGAATTCAAGACAAACGAAGATCCCAGATTTATCGTGGCTAACACTATCTAAGAAAAAGCGGTAACGTGAGGAAGTCCAGGTGATGCGCCGAAGTCTTAAACAGGTACTGGGACTTCATTCTGGACACGTTGCGCAGTCACAAATACTCTACTCCCTATAACCCAAGGACAGAACTATATACATCCCCGTTCTGAGCCGTTTTGAGCCAAGTACGGTATTTACAATGTGCAAGCACTAGCACCATCTGTCCGACACCGCGACTACATAACGAGTCAAAAGGCACATCTCAAAAATGAAAAAGAGATGGTTATATAGGGAAACGACAGCGAGGAAAGCGTTCAACGGAGGTAAGCACCCCAGCATTCGGTTAAGTTTTACATTGATAACAACCGAAAACAGAGTGCACGGTGACAGGTGATCGAAGCACCAGGAAGCAGTTTCACACGAACAGCATTGCCACTTCGTTTGGGCTCTGACGTTGAAAGGTTTACTTGTGTTCAATATAGTACATCGTTATTTAAAGCAAGAAATAAGCGATGTTCAATGCGCGTTACCAATTACGCAAAAGTACCACGGCGTGACAAAGTCATGCTGTTCTCGCTAGCCTCTTTAGTATGAGGGGGTTGAAAGTTTGTCTTTACCTATGTACACTCGTCTAACCTTTATATAAATAGTGGTATAATACCTTTAATTTTAGCCTTTCAAAGTTAACTGCAAGTGCTAAAACATTTTTACATTAACCATAAGGCGAAAACGTGCCGTCTGCAGAGGAAAACTAAATTCAGAGGAATTAAGAAATCGGAAATAACTCGAAGGTGGTAATTCTGTTGTTACCTCCTGATGTAAATGACGTCCTGCTGTCAGCGTGAGAGTTGGATTAGGGCAGAAGCAATAGGATGTATTGTTTTGTTGTACTTTCGTAGGGAATTCTCAATATGTTTGTACACTAATGAAACCTTCATCTAAACAGTGATAAAATATCTTTACTTTTAGCCTTTCAAACTTCACAGCAACTGTTAGATCATTATTACATTAAACACAATGCGGAAACGTACAGTCACCAGCAGGAGACTGTATTTAGTGTATTATGAATGCAAAACTACCTAGAAGGTACATATTCTGTAAATACCTCCTGATGTATATGACGTGCTGTTCTCTCGATGAATTCTATTAGGGCAGGAGGAATACAAGCAGATATTGTAACCCAGATATTTCATCCATTTTGGGAAAGTAAAGTAGGCTATATTTCGGGCTGATTAGGTGTCTGTTACTTATCAGGATTGCAGAAATATAGTGAGGCTAAGAGCGTGCTTTATTGATCGTGCATGACAGGTTGCGTTGCCATGGTTTCAGTCGGTTGGATTAGCATAGTAGGAAACAAGAGAAGGGGTTTCCTTTAACATCTGAGATTACATCGGGCTTGTTACCAAACAGTAATTACACTTGGCTGTAACCACTGTTATTTTAACAAAACAGATTTGATTTTGACTCAAATTAAAAATATGTAGCGCGTAACAACAAAGTATCACTTGTGTTTGTATTAACACACGGGGCATAACAGCTTAAACTTGGAAGGATTATGGTTATCACGATAAGGAAACTCATTCCCAATGATCTTAAAGGAACAATTATTGATATCGTCATTGCTTTTTAAACTGCCGCTAAGGAGAACATATGCTCAAAACCATTTTATTCTGTACAAGATAAGAGGATATATTGATAGTTCAACTTATAAAAAAAATTTATAATTTAGTTCTTCTTTCGTGTTTCCTTCTTTGCCACTTTATTTAATTCAGGCTAACATCATTACAGTTAAACCCACCATAAGTCTTTTTCTCCCTTTGCCTCCCTCCATCTCCCTCTCTCTCCCACTGTCTCTCTACGATTTGCTTTCTTTCTCTCCCCGATATCATATTGTCACCCAATTAGCGGAAAGCGCAACCAACAACAGCTGAGTAAGGGGCCAGAGGCAGCCAACCACACCCTCCCATTAGTCTCTCTTACTAACTGCGGGGGATGATTAGGGAAATGTCACTTGTCGCTGGCCGTCTGTTTGCCCCCTTCTACTGCCATCTGGAACTTTCGCGGTAATTCACTGAAACCAGAGACTTCTAGAAGATGGTGATATTCCTATAAAAAGGGCTGCAGTGGGTGAATTGACTCAGTCAGTCAGTGCTTGACGTGCTAGCGAACGGACGAGAAGACTGTGTACGTACATCGGAACGGTAACGGACGAATTGGTGAAATCGTAATTGTGTGCATCACGTAATTCTGTGTAATTGGCGAGTGTCCAACTGTAAGTCGGTGGAAATAAAGAACATTGTTGAGTTTGTGTAATTGGACTTTTCATTTCACAATGTCACAATATTTACTTATGTATGATTAGGTGCTTTTCAATATTATGCACAAACCTAGAGGTCTGCAATTTTGTTTCAAAGCGCTATAGCTGAAACAGAAGCCCTTAAGCCATTTTGCAGTAGTACTATCACATTATAATCTCTTCTATCATTTACATATGAATTACTATCTCTTCTTGATTGCTTTCCCATTGAAAACTTAACGCTTATCTAACCAAAGTGAATGTATTCTACCTATGACAAAAAAAAAACATCAAATTTATGGTGCAGGCATGTTTTGGAATGGACAGAGGTGATATTTTTTAGGAATATTTGTGTCTGGACTGCCAAAGTTTAAAGTTATACCGTTAGAACCGTGTTGCAATCAACACAAGGCAAAATATGGAAAGTTAACACCGCAACACTGGAGTCATCGTATTAGAATTGCAAAAATAAATAGAGTGTGGAAATTCCGTTGTGACCTACTGTTGTACAGCAACTTACTAAATCTAGAAATCCATGCAAATTCGACCTCCAATATCGTTTCACAGTATATTAATGATATCAGGGTGTGTACTAATGTACGTAAAAGTGAATTACTTCTATTTGATTTTGAGAGACGTCCCTTTGAACCTCAGCTTAATATAGGCAATAGTCTAGTCCAGTGTGTAAAAGGTGTAAATATTTTAGGTTTAAGCCTTGATGACAAGTTAAGTTGGAACAACCAGATTGAAAAAACTAGAAAGTAAATACAGCTCAGGACTTTTTGTGTTGCGATAGTTAGCCAATTTTCTCTCGGTAGATACCTCTAAGTTAGTATATCTTGCATTTATATATTCATTTATCTCTTATGGCATCGAACTGTGGGGACACACTTCCAAATTGAAATTTAACAGAAACTTTCTCCTACAGAAAATAGCTATCAGATACCTGGCAAAATTAACACGTACGAGTTCATGCAGGCCGTATTTTAAAATCATGCTGTTCCCTGCATATTTATTCTGCGAACAATACTTCATGTACATAACAGGAATATAACCTCCACAAATTCTGATGACCACACATATGAAACAGGGCGAAGGAATAACTAATAGTTAAAGGACACGGGCTAAAACTTTTTGAACATAAGCCCCGATACTTTAGTCCAAAACTAATTAATAAGCTTCCGGAAACCCTAAAAATTACTGTGTCGGGTGCTAAGTTTAAATGAAAACTGACTAAATTCTTGTTAAGCAGCGCCTATTACAGTATAGATAGATATTTTGATGATAACTTCGATGAATTCGAATAATTATATTTTGTGTATATATATATATGTGTGTGTGTGTGCGTGTGTGTGTGTGTGAGTGTGTGTGTGTGTGTGTTTTAATTATTTATTAACAGCATGCTCCATTACAAGTAATATTACATGCTTTGTATTATTTGGTAATGAATTTGTTTCTTGATTCGGTCTCTTTTATGTCCTTATAGTTCCTGTTAATGTTCTTGTAACCATTGTTGATATCACTTTCACTGTCACGACTTTAACTCTTTGTTTTTACGCTGCACTGCATTTCACTTCACATCACAGTCCTATTGAGTTGCAGTGTTGTTGGAAGTCTCTCAGATATTTTTATACAAGATGTTATGTAGTCGCTGGCCAGCTTCCTCCATTTTTCCTAATGTCTTCTCCTAATGTGTTTCTTTGTTGTAGTATTTCTGGGCATTCCTATATTATGTGATGTACTGTTGGGTGTCCTGTGTTTCATGAATATGTAGGGATATCTGCGATGTGGAGTCTGTGTTTGTATGAATTGGTGTTTCCATGTCCTGTAGTTAGAAGTGTAAAAGATGACGTGAGTGACAGATTCACCTTGAGTCTCTCTCTCTAATGGAGGGCAAGAAAGTCTTTGTTATTGCTCCTATAGTTGATTTGTTCCATTTGTTCTGGAAATCCTGTATTTCCTTTTCTCTAATCTCTGCTTCGATTGTAGATTTTGGTATCCTGTTAGAAACTGTTTCTATTCCTGTTTCTTCTCCTGCTTGCTTTGCTAATTTGAGTGCTAGTTCATTTCCAGGGATGCCGATGTGTGCTTTTACCCACTTGAAGTATATTTTCCAGTTTTGTTGACTAAGTTCTGCTATAACACTGTGTATATCTATTGTTATGGAATTATGTTTCTTGTTGTTTACGAGAAGTGACAGTGTTACTTGACTGTCAGTGTGGACAGTAACTGTGTTCTCTAGTTCTGCCACATTAAATTTATTGATTTCTGCTATAGCTTTTAGGATTGCTATCTGTCCGACTTGATTATTAGAGCAATTTTGGGTCAACTTGAATTTTAGTAATTTGATAAAGTTTATTCCTTTGCAAATTGCTACTCCTGCTCCAACTTTGCTTGCCATCTTGCTGCCATCCGTTAGACGTTGAAGTAGGTAGCCGTGTCTGCCTCTTTTGTCATTTTGATGTGTGTGTGTGTGTGAGAGAGAGAGAGAGAGAGAGAGAGAGAGAGAGAGAGAGAGAGAGAGAGAGAGAGAGAGAGAGAGAGAGAGAGAGATCTGCCATAAAGATGTGTGGGAGATGGTATATAGCCTTCGGGGACTCCGCCTCTCACTGGTCTGAGTGTTAAAGCTTTCCCCGCAACATAGACCTTAACTGTGCGGTGTCGCAAGAAGCTGTTTAGAATGTTGATAATATGTGTTGCGAGCCTCAGTTGGCTCAATTTATACAGTATCCCGGCATACCACGTCGTAGAGAAAGCCTTCTCGACATTCAACGAAACCGCAGCAGTGAAGGCGCCTTCCTGGAAGCCCAGGGCGTCGGTCTCCACCACTCGCAGTAACTGCTGAACTATCGAGTGCCCAGTACGAAATCCAAACTGATGGTTGCGTATGGCTTAAAAGTCACAGAATGTGGGACAATCGGATGAGAATCAACTTTTCGACAACTATCGAGAGGTTGGAAAGGAGGCTGATGGATCGTTAGCTGGAAGGGTGCACCGGATTCTTCCGGAGTTTCAATATGCATATCAGCCTGCCTCCCTCCACTCTCGTGCAAAGTACCCAAGGGTGAGACCCATTTTGAAAAACCAGGTTAAGAGGAGAACCGCGTTTAAGGAAAGATGGCGGAGCATGAGGAGTGTCAGCACATCAGGACCCGCCGCCATTTTTGGTTTGAGACGCTGGAGTGCGCCTTGTACTTCACATGGGACGGATGGGTGGGGGTCTTTCCGCGTCCTCAGGAGGAGGTAACAGGAGCCTGTGCCGACGCAACACTTGGGGCCCCGGCTGGAAGACTTCCTGGAGAGGGCGGCCTTCAGCACTATTATGTTTGCACAATATTAACAATTTTGAAGCAGTGTACTGTATTGATAAATGAGTTACGCAAAACGTTGTCAAGAATCCATCTAAATTTTACAGTAATAAACCAGTGTATTGATGACATCTCATTTGGGGAGGTCTGAGTGGTTTCATACCAAATGTTCAATGACGATGTTTTACTGGAGATAGATATTTTGAATTCACGAAAAGAAAAACTGATTTTTGAGCCAAACTAGAAATTGGAAAATCGGGTATATAATAAACTTATATACCATTTACACGCGATACTGCGCTACTAAATAAATGGAAACATTTTTATCAAAATTAACTCTAATATCATAATTGTAGTAGCATATGATTGTAATATGTTTATGTCAAATGAAATATACTAAATTTACAGGAAATGTCATCAGAAATCGTTTTCATTATGAATCACTATACATAACTGCAAACACTAAGAGACAAACAAAGACTAACTACACATATGACCTAGATCTTGTTATAAAACACAATATATGTCTGATATAATTTATTTTGTAGAGTCAACAATTTCGGATTTACACTTTGTTATATTTCACAATTTCCCACTAGTTATATTTTTTAAAAGTGACAAGTCGTTATTACTTTCTATTATGGACTTACTGGAGTTATAAAGTATTGTAGTGAGGTAGCGTGTGGTTTTTTAGGGCCCGTCGACAACCAGGTCATTTGGGCTCGTAAAGTATTGTATTATCGTCCAATAATTCAATATCGATGTTTAAGTAGCAACACAAGTTTTGAAGTCCCCAGAACTAGAACGTATTTACAAATATATCCCATTCTTCCAGGAAATGTAGAGGAGCAATGTCGATTTAAGAAAGCTATGAGAAAACTATATGACTGTAAGAATGAGATTGTTTATTTTCTGTTGGAGATACAAAGAGTAGGAAATTTCAAACCATCCCCTAGTTAATCACTTTTAAAACATTTGACGGTCACTTAAAATTTATTGTATTTTGTCTCTTCACGACATTATAGACAGAAATATTACTGTAATATACCTAAAGTTTGTATATTGGTATAAAGTATCCATTAATTATCTAACTTGAATCTAAAATCAATAAAGAATCAATTCTTATGGGAAGTATGTTTAATGTGACGACTAATGCTAGGTAAATTCGGAAGAGGCGCTGCTGTCAGCTATATTAAACCAATTTATAAATGTTGCTCTTCCGCTTCTCCTTCCTTGTGTAACATTATAGAAAATGCTAGAAGAATCAAAAATACTTACTAAAAATAAAAACATTGCACCATTTTTAAACTTCAATTAATCTTTTGTACGAATAGGTGTCAATGAGGACAGAGATATGCAACATAACTCGAACAAAATTGATGAACTTGTCAAATACATGTGAGTGTTGGTACTACTGTAGTCGGGAGTAGACACTCAGCCTCAATCTGAACATTGTTCTACCATGAAGAAGTGCTCAGGTTTATTTAAATTCTCTTTCTTTGACCAACATTCAGATGTACTGTCATTTGTCTTCGAAAAAACTTCACAGAGAGACTACTTGAGACTTGCTGTTGTAAATTGCTTTGAGAAGTTGTTTCTTCTGATTATTACCATTTCTCTGTATATATCTGTCATTACCTGTATATAGTGTTCCTTTACTTGAAGTCTTGTCTTTTTGTCTGACTACATTTTATTCATAGATTCTAATTTTGAGGATTTGAACACCAGGTAACTAATCCCTTCATTCAAAGGAAATTCTAAAATTTTCAAATTAAGATGTTATGGAATACAACATAACTATGAATAATCAGACTTCATTTATGACGTGTCCGTCTCCTTTAGTTTGTCAACAATGGACTAGAGATGGTCATTTATATTACCTGTGCTGTGTATATTCTGTACAATTAATTACTAGAGAAGCGTAGCATTGCGGGCAGTGTCTGAACCTTTAAGTCCTTTGAGGTTAAGCAATGTTTTATTTGTTTTAATTCTCAAGGTGAAGACATAAAAATGAGTTCTCTCTTTGTATTTGAATCACTTTATTTTCAGGTTTGACGTCATTTGCTGTATTTGTTTATTCTCCGGTCACAAAGACAGAAAACTCAATGTGAGTGAGCACAGCTTGTACTTGTATTTGTCACGTATCACAGTTGTCTTTCATTAGAGGTTTGACATGACAAACACCGGTATTTGTAGCCATGTTTTCCCTCACAATATTTTATACTGCTTTTGTTACACACATTGTACACTTTTTACAAACTGGGGACGTTCTGGACCACTAAGCTGTTGTATTTATTTAGTAATTAACTGTATACTGCTCTGAATTAAATGTATAAAAGAGATACAAACTCCATGGTGAGGTGAAGCTAAGATTTTTAGAATGTACAACCTGATAACATAAAACGCCTGTCAATTGTTCACTACAAAACGGGTTACACAACATCAAAAAACTGAGTCCTTGAGAGTGTAAAATGTCTATAGTAGACAACAAGTTCTCTCCGTAGCGCAATAAACAATGGATAACTGACCTAGCGTTCTTGTTCGATATAATTCATTTTAAATATTTTTGCAGTCGAGAAACAACCTCTGATATGAAAAAGCTTTAACAATTTTATTTGTTATTTGATTCTTAACCTAGACATAGAAGTATTTATGGTTTTCCTTTATTAAAAGCATAAAATTGTGTACTTGCAGGACACCCTCTGATACATTGTTTTAATCTCGGCATTCAGTGCCAGAAATTACACCAAAACTTAAAAATTTTGATTATATTTTCACAGCGTTCTCTAAAAGTTAAATCAAATTTTCAATTAGGGCTGATGAGACTAATGTGAGATGGAGACTCGAGACACGTATTGTCTGTATACCTATGATTTAATTAAATTTTACAGGTATACCCAAGTATAATATACCTGACTACAAATTTGTCAATATCCGCTACTAAATACAAATGTTTAGAAAATGTCAAATGAAGTCACAAATGTATACAACTTTACTGTTTAGCTCATTAGGAAATTAGTGGAATCTGGCACAGTGCTACCTGTTTATTAAACAAGCTGATGAGCAATGGGAATTGAAAGGAATATACAAAAAATGTCCTTATTTCGTTGCACTTGTGTAACTTTCTGTAGGCTTTCGTTCTGAAGCTCAATAAGTTCTGTCACTTTATATTGATTTATATATTAAATCAATACTCGAAATTACTATCATTCTCACAAAGCACGTCTTTTAATTTAAAACAGAACTTCATCTATCCTTATAGTCTGGAAGATATTTCTAATAACTTTGATAATTTGACAAATACATAGCGATTATATCTTGCGCGCCATCTACTAACGTCGACCTCCACTTAGTGTTTCACAACAGCGCCACCGTTTGCCGCTGTGATCACAGTCACTCTTTAAGCAGACAGATCATTTGTACTGTAGGTCTGTTTCTGGAAGTTTCTTCTCTTTTTTCTTCTTTGGCGTTAAATTAATACATTTTGTACCACGAATATGCGTACAAGGAGAATCGTATTATATTCGGAAACTAAATGCCGAGGTTGCTATGTAAAATATATTCTGGTATCATCTGCAACTAAAATAAACAAGAAGGTCGGTTACATATCAAACATGTGCATATTTTCAGCTTTTAAGGTGGCATTTGAAACTTTTCAAGAAAAGCTCATAATAAATCACCATTAAGTAAATGCAACTTTGAAGTTCTAAAAATCACTTTGAGTCACTTTAGTTGAGATATGTTATTATGATTGTTGTTATGATTAATGAAGTGCACATTGAAATAATGTCCTCAGAAGATCTCTTCATCCTCAATCATTCTGTATAACTGGTAAACTGTAAGAGAAGATCTATTAATATTGCTATACATTTACATATTAAGAAATAAGGTAAATGATGAAGGAAGAACAAAACCCAAATTTAGTTTAAAACGTGAATTAGTAAATGTCTTACTAAATCAAATGAATAAATACAGTCTAAGGTGTAACAATGAACTGAGATCGGAGTTCTTATAGCCGCAGGTAGTCTCTGCTAGTGCAACTAATAATGAAATAAAACATTTATTATACAATCTAAATAATACATATAATTTTATCTTACAACATTTACCCAATAGCTACATCTTTTACTTGAGTTAATTTTTCTACATTTTAAGACTTTGATACTAAATAACTAAACAACTATGTGTAACATCTCGTTATATATAACATAAAGACAAATAATAAAATAAAGACAAATATAAAATTACCTGACGCTACAAATTAATACAAAACTAACAAATACTCAGGACAATAAGCTACAGATAAATAAACAGTTGAAGTGGTGCTTGACGTAAACATACTAATGTTAACCCCTGACAGTCTAATAGACAATTCGTATCTTACAAATTACAATTTTACAACAAACTTATATGAAACAATATAAAACAATTTAGCTCTAGGTTTTATGATTATAATAGGATTACATCTTATCTATTTTAAACTTAAAATTATAAATATTTAACACAAATAAAAAAATATGTAAACCCTTAAGTATAACTTATCCTTTAACTAAAATCTCAGCCAATATCTTACATTTTAAGTCCGTCAATCATAAAACATTAAGCTGGCTGTCGTCATCCCAGTTTTGTCGTGTGTTGACGAGCGGTATGCCAGCAAATACAGTGGCACCTTGACGTCCCAGTGTCGCTGATGGCTGGCCACGACCTTCCTCAGGTGTTCCTCTAAGTTCTTGATGTATCTTTCGACCATGCCATCCGACTGGGGATGTAGAGGCGTCGTGCGGGTCTTGTTCACCCCAAAGCCTTTGTAGTGCCTCCTTCATTAATTTGGACTCAAAGTTGGTACCCTCGTCACTGTGTAGCTTTAACGACACCCAAAATCGACAGAACATTTGCTCCAAAAGGCAGTCTGTGATTGTCTTTGCCTCTTAGTTTGGCATGGCATACACCTCCGGCCCCTTGGTGAATTAGTCCACGACCACCACCAGGAACATGTTGCCTCGGTCGGAAACTGGACACCGTCCCGCAATGTCAACGGTGATCCGTTCGAATGGCGCTCCGACGCTGAACCGCTGCATGCGACCCCGGCTCGTAGTCTGGGGGCTACGACTCGCCGCGCACACGAGACACTGACGGCACCATTTCTCAGCATCTGCTCGGAGTCTCAGCCAGCAGTAGCGCTGCCTTAGTTTGTCAATCGTTGGATTCGCTCCCAGGTGTCCTCCCGAAGTACCGGCGTACACTTCCTCCAAGAATTCCGGGACCTTACTCCGGGGAAGTACCAACTGTTCTCTCTGCGTCTTCCCATCGGGTGACTACCATAGCTGGAACAGCACGCCTTCTCTGGTCTTCAACGAGTCCCATTGGGCCCCGTACGACTTGTAGGTGGCACTCCCCGGTGCGATGTCCTCCCAGGTTGTTCTCGTCCCTGCCTCCATTTCCCTCAAGAGTGGCCACAACTCTGCGTCCGCCAGCTGCTCCCTCCTCAGGCCTGCGCTATCGCAGCCGTCCGCAGGCACTGCCACAACTATTAGTACTGCTGGGTCAAGCACCTTCTCTTCCACTCTTGTGCACTGGTCGCACTTTTCTGGACAGGGTCTTTGGGATATGGCGTCAGCGGTACCGTGGCTCTTCCCTCTAAGATGTTCCGATGTGAAGTCGTACTCCTGCTGCCTCTGGACCCAACCTGCTGTCTGGCCTTCTGGTCGCGCCGTCACCATCACCTCGCTCCTCGCGGCGACAACCACGTCTTCGTTGAAGACGACCCTGTAGATTCCAAGGGACTCTTCGGGTTGACGGAGTATAACCTCTTCTCCGTTGAGTCGAAAGACCTTCCTGCCGAGGTCGACCGTCGCCTCGTGGCTCATAAGAGCATCCAGTCCCAAAATCACCTCCTCAGCCACCTCCGAGTCGAACACCCACAGACGCACGGCACTCCGCCCAAAGGTCAGCTCCAGCAGGGCCTCCTTCTCCACAGGCAAGGTGTCACGCGATGCCGTGACAAGCTCGTATGGTCGGCTCGGCTTGCTCGTCAGCAAACACTTCGCCACGTCAGGTCTGATAATGGTCACGGCTGCCCCAGTGTCCACCAGCACGCAGCACGGCTTCCCTCTCACCCAACCGTCCGCGATGAGGCTGTTATCCACACGCCGGCTGACGACGCGCAGTGTCACTCGAGGGGACGGTCGTAATGTCGCCGACGTGCCCCTCTCCACGCAAGGGCTTACTCGTTCTTCCAGCTGCCCTTTTTGGTGTAGGCAGTCTCTCTGCAGTTGCCCGGGCCGTCCACACCCCCAGCACAAGCCACTAGGTGTCCGCCGGCGTCCCTCGGCTGGTCCTCTGTCTCCGGTGTAGCGGACACTGCTGGTTCTCGACGTCGGGATAGCTGTTACCTTGGCCGCCTCCATCCTTAATGCTGCTCTCAGCGCCCCGTGGATGGTTGTATAAACGCCGAGCATTATGCGCTGACGAATCTCCGTATCTCGTACCCCGTCCACGAATATGTAGGCAGCTTCCCGGGATACGAACTCTGGTGGGAGGTCGACCAGGGCCTTGCTTACCAGCTGTTCCACTGCCAGGGCGAACTCCTGCAGCGTCTCCCCCGGCAGCTGTGAACTTGCCTTTAGCTAGCTGCGGGACGCTGTGGCTATGCGGTTGTTTCCGAAACGATTCTCCCGGGCCTCCCAGATTTCCTTGGGCGCATTAAGCTGGCTGGCGTCATCCCAGTTGTGTCGTGTGTAGACGAGCGGTAGGCCAGCAAAAAAAGTGGCACCTAGACGTCCCAGTCTCGCTGATGGCTGGCCACGACGTTCCTCAGGTGTTCCTCTAAGGTCTTGATGTATCTTTCGACCATGCCATCCGACTGGGGATGTAGAGGCGTTGTGCGGGTCTTCTTCACCTCAAGCCTTTGTAGTGCCTCCTTCATAAGCTAGGACTCAAATTTGGTACTCTGGTCACTGTGTAGCCTTAACGGCACACCAAATCGACAGAACATTTGCTCCACGAGGCAGTCTGTGATTGTCTTTGCCTATTGGTTTGGGTTGGCATACACCTCCGGCCTTTTGGTGAAGTAGTCCACGACCACCACTAGGTACTTTTTGCCTCGGTCGGAAACTGGAACCGTCCCGCAATGTCAACGGTGATCCATTCGAATGGCGCTCCGACGTTGTACCACTGCATGCGACCCCGGCTCTTAGACTGGGGGCCACCACTCGCCGCGCACACGTGACACTGACGGCACAATTTCTCAGCATCTGCTCGGAGTCTCAGCCAATAGTAGCGCTGCAGGTGTTTGTCAATCGTTGGGTTCGCTCCCAGGTCTCCTCCCGAAGTACTGGCGTACACTTCCTCCAAGACTTCCGGGACCTTACTCCGGGGAAGTACCAACTGTTCTCTCTGCGTCTTCCCATCGGGTGACTCCCATACCTGGAACAGCACACCATCTCTGGTCTTCAACCGGTCCCATTGGGCCCAGTACGACTTGTAGGGCGCACTCCTCTTTGCGATGTCCTCCCAGGTTGGTCTCGTCTCTGCCTCCAATTCCCTCAATGGTGGCCCCAAGTCTGCGTCCGCCAGCTGCTATATCCTAGGGCCTGCGCAATCGCAGCCGTCCGCAGGAATTGCCACAACTACTCGTACTGCTGCGGCAAGCTCCTGCTCTTCCACTCTTGTGCACTGGCCGCACTCTTCTGAAACTGGTCTTTGGGTTATGGCGTCAGCGTTTCCGTGACTCTTCCCTCTACGTTGCTCCGAGGTGTAGTCGTACTCCTGCAGACTCGGGGGTTAACCTGCTGTCTGGCCTTCTGGTCGCGCCCTCACCATCACCTCGCTCCTCGCGGGGACAACCACGTCTTAGTGGAAGACGACCCTGTAGATTTCAAGGCGCTCTTCGGGTTGACGTAGTATAAGCTATTCTCCGTTGAGCCGCAGGTCCTTCCTGCAGACGTCGACCGTGGCTCACGAGGGCATCCATTCCCAGAATCACCTCCTCAGCCACCTTCGCGACGAACACCCACAGACGCACGGCACTCCGCCCCAAGGTCAGCACCAGGAGGGCCTCCTTCTCCACAGGCCAGGTGTCGCCCGATGCCGTGACAGGCGGTTATGGTCGGCTCGGTTTGCTCGTCAGTAAACCCTTCGCCACGTCAGGTCTGATGATGGTCACGGCTGCCCCAGTGTCCACCAGTACGCAGCACTGCTTCCCTGTCACCCAACCGTCCGCGATGAGGCTGTCACCCATACGCCGGCTTACGGCGCGCAGTGTCACTCGAGGGGATGGTGGTAATGGCGCCGACGTGCCCCACTCCAGGCCGGGGCTTACACGATCTTCCAGCTGCCCTTCCTGGTGTGGGCAGTCTCTCTGCAGTTGTCCGGGCCGTCCACAAAGCTAGCCCAGGTCACTAGGTGTTCGCCGGCGTCCCACGGCTGGTCTTTTGTCTCCGGTGAAGCAGACACACCTCGTTCTCGACGTCGGGATAGCTGTTACCTTAGCCGCCTCCATCCTTAATGCTGCTGTCAGCGCCCCGTGGATGGTTTTAAAATTGCCGAGCATTATGAGCTGACGAATCTCCGTATCTCGTACCCCGTCCACGAATGTGTAGACAGCTTCCCGGGGTATGAACTCTGGTGGGAGGTCGAACAGGGCCTTATTTTCCATCTGTTCAACTGCCAGGGCGAACTCCTGCAGCGTCTCCCCCGGCAGCTGAGACCTTGCCTTTAGCTAGCTGCGATACTCTGCGGTTAAGCGAAGGTTTCCGAAATGATTCTCCAGGGCCTCCCAGATATTCTTGGGCGCCACCCTTGTCTGCACCGTGTTTAGGACTTCTGCGGCCCGTCCCTGGAGGCTGGCAATTAACTGTGTGGCCTCTTCCTCTGGCGACCATTTGCTGTGCCTGGCCACTGTGTCGAACTGGCGGCGGAAGACTTCAAATATTGACGCGCCGTCATTCTTAGGAGGTTTGACGCGCGCAGATGTTTTGTCGCGTCCCGGCGCGTCGGCCTTCAAATCCTTCAGCCTCCTGCCGACGTCGTCCTCCACCATAGCATTCAGGGACTTGAGGCTGCTGTCGGCATTTCCTTCCAAGTCGTTAACGCAGCTCGCCAGGTCCTTGGACTCGCTCGTCCACTTGGCCCATCTCCTTGTCCAGCTCCGTCACGTCATCCTTAACGACGGCCAACTGTTCTTCAACTTTGGCGGCGAGGGCCTCGTTCGCCACCTTCATTTTCATGGTCAGTTCGGCCATCTTTACGGTCATTGTCCCGGCCAATTTGTTTTTTGCCGCTTCTGTTTTTTGTTGTTAACTCGTTCCTCTTCGCGGCCAAGTTGTTATTTGCCGTCTGCACTTGTTTCAACTCTGTGGCTAGGTTCTTATTTGACGCCTCCAATTTCTTTTCCATTTTATCGGTGATGTTTTCATTTGCCGTTTCATTTCCGAGTCAGTTCGGCCTTCATTTCCATCATCTTCTGCAAAATGTTTTCCAATGTCGGGTCCATGGTTGTAATGTTCGGTAATGTTGTCGTCCCGCTTCCTGACACCAGTGTGACTTTGTGGGCTTGTGAAATGAAAAGTCCAATTACACAAACTCAACAATTTTCTTTATTTCCACCGACTTACATTTGCACACCTGCCAATTACACAGAATTACGTAATGCACACAATTACAATTCACCAGTTCTTCCGTTACCGTTCTGATGCACGTACATAGTGTTCTCGTCCGTTCACTAGCTCGTCAAGCACTGACTGACTCAATTCGCTCACTGCACCCCTTTTTATAGGAATATCGCCGTTTTCTCGAAGCCTCCAATATCTGTGAATCACCGCGAAGGTTTCAGATGGCAGTGGAAGAGGAGAAGGGGCGGCCAGGGACACTTCAATAATCAACCCCTCAGTTAGTGACACAGACAAATGGGTGGGTGTGGTTTGGCTGCCTCTGGTCCCTTACTCAGCTGTCGTTAGGTTGTGCTTTTCGCTAATTCGGTGACAATATGTAACATCTCTTTCAGTACAGCGCTGAACTAACACTTCGTGTTTAAGACAGTACTACAACAAATGATCAGTTGTCGTCAGTATGTATATAATAATATCATAATCATAGTCCTATATAACGACAACAAATTCAACATTTTTTTATACAGAAAAATGTTAAATTTGTTGTACTTATATTGGACCCTGCATACCTTTGTTCCGAAACACATTACCTCTAGCCCGTCTATATTCATATTTGTGTATAATATAGCCCTAAAGTATAATGATTCACATCTCGGACATGTTCTGTGCCAAAACAAAGCTTAATTATCCTAAAGCTTTATAAAATATGTATAATAACTAAGACACGTTGATATATGCATAAAAATTACAACCTCCGCGACATCTGTAAGCTGCTACGTGTACTTGGTGTTGCGAAGGCTACCACTGCGTGTCGCTGTTGTCGGAGGCAACACTTGGGACATTTGAATTGCAGGTTTATACCGGTTTCTTTGTTGGTCTTTATTTTAGCGTTAAATAATGCCTTCTGTACCACATCAAATATAATATGTAGAGGAGTCACATTCTGTAAAAAAATTAGATGTCAAACTGGAGCTGCTGTAGATATTTTCATATCAGCTCAAAAACGCCTTTTCCACCAAATTCATTACTAGAAAGTCTTTTAAATACAAAAATGAGACACGTTAAGACTTTTACAAAATTGTCACAATAACACATTACTGAATCAATAGAAACATTTAAAACTATATGATTTTTTCAAGAAACAGCTCTCAAAATGTCAATTAAGATAATTTCTCTAGATCTTGTTCATAACAAATAAAATGCTTAAGCTACATTTGCTGGGAAAGCCTTCAGAAGTGTTCTTTATTATGAATGACATTTGTATAATTGATAAACTCTAAGAAATAGTAAAAAATGTACATCTTTCTAAAACATACAGTTTATGTCAAATTCATTTTTCGTGGAGTGAACAAATTCGTATATATTCCCTGTTATTTGTCTGAATTCATCAATACTTTCAGTTTTATCAAACTACAAATAGTCGTCGTTTGTTTTTGTTTTCTACAGACCATTCAAAGTAAGTAGGTCATCATATGACGACCAGCTTTGAAGTATTTGACTATAGCTTAATATCCATCTCTTCGAATTCTTTACTTGTTTATAGACGATCTTGGAAGTTTAAAAAACCTTAATTTAACGTGTGGTATCTGTAAAGCTTTTACTCAGTTCTAGGTAACAATTTATATAGTTTGTTTTAACAATGTTTGATGACTACAGTTAATACAGACCTTTTTGTTACTACAGTTCGACCTGACTTGTTATACGTCACATCGTACCTAGAAGAATGTGTCCTATAACTAAGATAGTTTGACCTGGTCGAAATTTAACTACGTCATTTTACCTTACTTTTATTGAGATCCTATATAAGTTATATTAAGTTATAATAAGTTCAACATGATCAAGGATGGTACAAGAACAATTTCAAGAAATCTCATAACAAAAGGAAATTTTCCCAGCAACATAACTTTTATAAAACAGTTCCAAGGATTTTTTTAAATATTATATATAAGAATAAGAAGGAAATGTGAAGGCTTTAGTTTATTATGCAAAGAAGTCTTACATTGTCAATTAAAGTTATTAAAGTTGTAAATTACAACGATGTACCAATTATAGGCAAATTATTAAAATACAAAATTAAAATATAATACATAATGAAAAATTTCAAAAAAGATGTAACTAATGAAAAGTAGTATTCATTTAAATAAAATATTTATAGACAGTAGACGCTAAAACTTCAAGAACGTCTATAAACCGATAAAGAAGTGGAAGAGGTAGACCTTTGACTATAGTCAAATACTTTAAAACTGGTCACTGTACGACGAATTTGAAGTTCTGATTTATGTGCTTCGTCTACAAATAACAAAAAGAAACGACGACTACTCGGTAATTTAATAATTTTTATGCTTATTTACGCCCTCTAAAGTTAAGTCATATCGCACGGTAAATTAACTGGTGAATTGAGGCTCAAAGGTGTCCAGGGTCCATAGAGCATAGTTACCCGACATTCGTCCTTCAGGAGACGGAGAAAAAACTTTTCCAGGTCACTCATCCTGACCGACATTCGACCTAGGGACCTCTTGAACGTGAGGCAGACACGCTACCACCACGCGAACGAAACGGGCGGTAATTTGATAAAATTAAAGGAATTGATCAATTAAGACAAATAACAAGGAATATCTACTAAGTGGTTCACTCCACGAAATAAGATATATCACACAAATAATAATAGATAATGGGGATTCAGGTGATCACAAAATTTTTATTTGTAGTTGAATCTTGGCTCTGAATTTTTGGATGAAGTACAATTCCTCCTCTACCTACCACGTATGATTGTAGTACAGAAAGTATTATTTTAACACATAATGAACTCAAAAGGGAAAGGGAGAGCTGGTCCAATACTGCAGTTCATATGTCATGAGTGTTCGCTGCAACCACAGCGGCACACGGTGGTAGTTTCATGAAACACGAAGTAAACGTTGTATGGTACAGATGACGCACGTGGTATAACCGTTAGGTATTAATCAATATGTGTCACTTATTAAGAATATATTACAAAATATTTGAATAGTGATGCATTGGTTTGGTGCAGAACATGTGCGTCATGTGGAATATAGCAAGCTGGAGCTATATTATATACAGAAGTCAATATATATACCGATAAGAAATATTATGTTTCGGAACAAAAGCCTGCATTTGCTTGTATAGAAGTAACAAAATTAACCCACATTTTGTAATTATCTTCCAATGAATTGTTGCGTTGTAGTACGAAGTATATAGTGTGAATGGTTGTGATATAAAACCAATCAAACATTTCATATGAAGTAGCAAAATCCTCTCAACATGAGATGCTGAACTAGATGTAAAGAGCTCTGTGCATTTACATCGATTTTTGATATCGTATTTTCATCCGGCTTTAAGTCTATTACTAAAACATCTATTCATATATAACACTAAATATTCTTCCGACAAACATCTGAAATCTGGGAACTTTCCATTGATTTACCGACACTACCATTCCTTAACATTATGTTTCGCTTTACTTTTACCAGTGATGTAAGCCGCTGATGCGCGATGGAATTTATTAGCTAATGTTTTGTTCTCTGTAACTTACGTCCTCCAACGTGGACATATCGTACGATGAATGACATGGGTGAAGAGATGCTCAAATGTGTCCATGGTCAGTAGAGCTTAGTTACCCGCAAGTTATTAGACAGCTAAAAATGAATATTAAGAAAAAAAATCTCAAGCTACATTGTCAATCTTATATGAAACAGAGTAATTACATTACATACAGCATTTCATTTTGATGATATTACAATAAAAAATCTACGTCTACCTCAAGGAATTTCATTAAGCCCTATCTAGTATCAAATATGAAAGTTTTTAGTTTTACTTAGCATTTATCATTATATTGCTGTAGAATAAAAAATTAATTACTTCAACGGCTACGCCGTGGCCCAGAGCTTAGTCCGCTTGGCTCTCACCAAGACGGCCCGGGTTCGTTCCCAGGTGACCGCAAGGTAAGATTTATGGTGGACAACACGGCGTTGGGGCGGGTTTTATCTGGGATCTCCAGTTTTCCCCGCCGTCTCATTCCACCGGTGCTTCATCTTCATCTCGTGTATCATGTCTCGCCTGTGGTGCCGTATATAGTAAAAGTGGGCGTTAAACACTACACAAACATTAATGAATTCCAAACTTGTATTCGTAATTTCTGTTTATCAGGTTAAAGAGCCAATTTTCTTATTTGTTTTTAAAAAGTTTTTGGTTTGGCAAACTTAACTTTTAATAACGAAAATATTATCTTTGTGGTTTTTGATTTTATCTTTTGTTGGTTTTTAAACTAATACCTTACTTAGATATACATGTGCAACAATAGTAATAGATTTTGTCTAACTCTTACGGTATATGAGTTCTGCGTAATAATCTACAATGAAACGAACTTCTGCGGACACTTCCATAAAATCTATCTTGTGCTTCTTATCTGTTATGAAAATATTTTGAACATAGAGTACCTTAATTTTAAATTATTAATTATTTAAAACTATTTTTGACAATATAAAAAGTTTCGAAAATGTTTAATATCGCATTATATTTTTTGAACATATTCGTGTATCATTCATGAAGATGCTGATCATAGAAATACACAATTTTTTTGTTTAACATACTTTCGAGGTTGGAGTTTTAATTATTTGTTTTACTTCAGTTACTCTTAAACCAAGTGTGTATAGTACAATCTATACAACGAATTTCCTTAGCTACTCCTCTACCTACATTATACCTCTGTGGTAATGAACGTATTATTTTAACGCTGAAATATTCCCCAAAGACGATAACTGGTACAAACCTACAGTTCAAATGTCCCGTGTGTATGTTAGGTAGCTGCGACCACAGCGACAATCGGTGGAAGTTTCATGCAACACCAATTACATGTAGGGCGCACAGATGACGCGCATGTAAGTTTCTACTTCTTTAGAAGTATATTCCTCAATTTATTTGATTATATCGAGTTAAACATTGGCAGAGATTGATTGTAGCTGTAAAGAGAATACGATTCTAAAATAGAATTGAAGGTAAAGCAATGGTTCTAAGGTGCTGTTGGCTATGGACGTTTAACATATTGCTGCTATTGAACATCTGAGAGCTGAAAAGAAAGGAATATCAATTTAATATTCGACAAAATTATGGATATTTGTAAATTCAGTCATGAAACCAGGAATATATCCGAAAGAGTCAGATTTTGTTTATCTCTTCTGATGATTAGTAATCTTCTGGTGATATTCCAACCAAAGTGAAGATATATATTTCATTTATCATAAATATATCTTAAGCAATTAATATTTCAAGCAAAGGCTTGCAGCTATATCTAATAAACTTAAAACTTGCGGAAACATTTCACTTTAAGGGGAAATCTGTTATTATTGGATTTACTGGAATTCTTTGTGTACCATTCTTGAACTTAGTGAAGTTGCATACAAGTTTGGTATTTAGCCGACTTTTCCATTTAGTATTTGGCAGAAAAACATTTTTTTTTCTAAATTCAGCGGATATCCAAATACATATTTTCTATGCACGCTCGACATTTATTATGTGATACAATGAATAAATGCAAAACTTGTGAAAGAATCCTCTACCTGCTATGTTTAGGTGCGGCATTGGAAGTAATTATTTAACATTAAGGAAGTGCCTGACGAAGAAAACCGGTACAAACGTACAGTTTTAAGGTCCCGAGTTCATCTTGAGTACACAGCGACACACAGTGGAGGTCTCATGCATTACGAGGTACAATAAGCCTGACATAGATGACGGACTAGTTATAATTGTCATGTATATAGTAGTGTGTCTTAAATTGTTAAGAACGTTTTAAATCATTTGGAATAAAGATGGTCAGCATTGTTTGCAATTCAGATAGAAAAATTGGTCAGATAGTAAGATATAGCTATATTACTGTAAAAGACGCTCATAGACTGACAGGAAGTATTGTGTTTGGCAACGAAAGTCTACAGAAAGCTATATGAGTTAAACAAATCGAGTACACTTCTTTTCGCTTTAAAGCCCAACTCATCAGAACAAAAACCAACCATCAAACCACCGTCCGTGGACTTAACACCCATAGAATGCCCGTAAGGGACAGCGTCCCGGGATAGCAAAAAGTCGAAAGCCCCTGTTCCATGGAGCAGGGTTCACCTTCAACAACAGCTCAGTGCTGTGCTAGAATTTTTATATATTCTTTCAAATATGCTCCTATTCCTTCATTGTTTATTGGAGTGTGATAAAAATTTTACACTCACTTAAATCTTAATGTAAACTTTACTTGACTGCTTTCCAATTGATTTCCCACCCGGCAGTCATTTGTCATTGATGATGTTTCAGTACAAATCTGTCAGAGACACATGTGTTGGTCAGGGTATGACTGTTATCACAAACAGCTACACGAACTCCTTTATTATTGTTTAGTGAACATAGGAGTTTCAAAACGTGGGTTCCCGTTACTGCAATGTAGAATCAAAAGTGTGTTTCCTGATTATTCACCTCAAATATAATGTACAATATAGTTGAGGATACATGAGCTAGAGTTATGAGAGGCAGTCTTATAAGACTATATCCGGGACCATCATGTAACTCTACGAACGCACAACGTCACAATTGGTGTCAGGAAGTGGAACATAGACAATGGCCGCTACATTGGCAAATATTCTACTAGACCTGAAAGAAATGAACACGGCTACAAACAACCTCTACAAGACAATGACTGCAATGAAAGCCGACTAAGCCTTTGCTGGCCATATGCTCGATTGCCAGGACTAACTTCTGTAGCGTCTCCCCTGACTGCTATGACCTTTATTTTAGCGGGCTGCGGTACGGTGCAGCTAAGTGGTGATTCCCAAAGCGGTTCTCCAGGGCCTCCCAGATGTCCTTGGGCGCCGTCCCTGTCTGGACCGCGTTCAGGACATCTACGGCCCGTCCTTGGAGGCTGGTTATTAACTGTGTGGACTCTTCGTCTGGTGACCAATTGTGTTTAGTCACCATGTCGAATTGAAGGGGAAAGACTTCGAAATTTGTCGCGCCGTCGTTTTTAGGTTTTTTAAATCCTATAACGGCCTGCCGACGATGTCCTGTACCATGGCGTTCACGGACTTTGTATTGGTGTTGGCCTTTCCCTCCTGGTTGTTTACGGGGTGTGCAAGATCTTCGACGTCTTCCACTATGGCGTTCAGCCACTTGGCTTTATTGTCGGCCTTTTCATCTAAATCGTTTAGGCGCTCGTCCACTTGACCCATCCGTTTGCCTAGCTCCGCGAAGTCATCCCTTACGCCGTTCAACTGCGCTTCCAACTTTGTGGCGAGGGGCTCGTTTGTCGCTTTCAGTTTCGCGGTCAGGTTGTTATTTACTGCCTTCGGCTTCCTGGTTAATTCGGTCTTCATTTGTTCCATCTTCTCGGTGATGTAGTGGTTAGCCGTCTTCATTTCCTTCAGTTCTGTGGCCAGGTTGTTATTAGCTGCTTTCATTTCCGAGGTAAGTTCGACCTTCATTTCCAACAACATCTCCAAAGACTTTTCCAATGCAGCATCCAAGACACACTGCCAACACCAATTGTGACTTTGTGGGTTCCTGAAATCAAAGATCCGGGTTACGAACATAAAAAATTGTGGTTTATTTCCGTAGAAATTCGCTTCGTACACATCCACAATACAACATACAAGGTCAACAAACACAGCTGTTTACCCGCACGCGTTCAGTTTCCGACTGACTCTCTTTGGTGGGCTGGCTGACTTTTCATAGTTTACTGACATTCCAGAAAATTCTCAAACAATCGAGGGCCGGCTAGAGCAAAGGGGAACTCTCGAGAAATCCATCTACTCCCCCCACCGCCGGTTCGGCGAGCTTTTATCTACACATGGAACTGCGCATACCTTTCACTGCCTTGACGCCTTGATGAACAATGGGCTGGCGATACTATTAACGTACTCATATAAAAATTATGTAATATTCACTTCAAAATACATCAAATGCTCCTCTCCCATACTCTGCATTAAATAACAAAAGCAATTCTGTAAAATAAAATTGACTCGGATTGGCGCAGTATAAACCAAATATTACATAGACACAAGAATGAAAATATTTGTGACAGTAAATATCTTGTAATTAAGACATAAAGCACGGTAAAATTAAATCTACAACGTAAATTGTCTAACAAATCGCAGTTAAATCAAAGAGTACATAGTAGAAAAAATATATGAGTCAATTAAAGATAAATAAGCATCTAATATAACTTATTAATATTCTTAAATCTAAATAATTATCCTACGAATCAGAGGAATTCATATTATTTTACAAAATTAATTAAAATGTATACTAAAGAGATGTAAAGTTCGTTCTGTAATAGATTCTTTGTTTTAATGCTTTTTGCTCTAATAAAGTGAAAAACGCTATGCATTTATATCTAAAACAAATAAATTAAATCTAGGATTGCATTACGCTATGACTAGATTTAATCTATTGTACCTATGCCTCAAGTGGGACATCCCCAGGAACAGGACGCGGTGGGAGGGTGTACAGGGTGGTTATCCAAAGAAGACATGGCTGTACAAAGGGTAGGATTCCTACACGTTACTCCCGGGCAGGTCACCCGTCTCGGATCGTGAGACGGCCCACTTGGAGACATGAGACATCATTACCTTGAGGAATAACGCCTATCTTAGTTCACCAAATGGAAAATAAGAACGCTGCTAAGGGCAAGAAGATAGGCTAGCCAGCGAAGAAGGCTTCGCCGCAGCGATCGCCTGCCAGCTCTCGGGCACATTCTCCCCCCTCCACGCCTCTTTCGGCGACCGAGAGGCTGAACCATCCACCCAGCCATCTGCCACCTCACCTGGCATCTGAGCCCGTTCGCACAACATGGCCAAATGCAACGCTGCCGGAAGTGGAGACAACACTTCCATCCTCTCCAGAACAAGCCTCTAGCCGACCGACTCCAACTGCCGACCCAAGGGAGCTCGACGCCGCTTATACTAGGACAGGGTCTGCAATTCGAGTCTAGCAAACTGCAGCGCCAAATACCCTGCAGACACTGCTGCGCCTATGGGCTGCACTGTCGACTCTTGCGCCACACCCTCACGGTGCCACTACTGAGGCGCCCCATAATCTTACAGCTGTTTGCAGGGCACAAGATCTGAAACGTCACCGCACGTACTGCACCAGCTGTAATGGCTTCGGCCATTTTACCGGACAGGTGCAGTGCCCAGCTGACCCTGGCCGGGACTTCTGAAGGCCGGACAAATATGACGCTAATTCTGCCACCAGCGTGTGCTCCGACGCCACACTCCACACAAGAAAGCTCGACCCTGGCCGTCGGCTCTCCAGCTTTGGCAGATATACCGTCAAACCTGGAAGACACTCACACTGAAATACTACACCTGGCCGAAAAAGTACCCCAGCTGGAGGAGGTACTCACCTCAACTCCAATACCAGACATTACTATGAAACTTGACAATCTTCTGGACGACATCCAATACAAACATGACTTCTCTCTTAGGATACTGTACAATACTCTAACGAGTATAAACCGCGCTACCAACGAACAGATATTGACCATCCGGAGATACATCAAGGACGAAGTGGAAGCCCTCTAGACGATGCCCGATGGACAGCACACAGCAGGGCACCATCCAGAGGGCCAAATGACTTCAGCGACAGAGGTCATTTCACCAAGTGAAGAGGCCAAACTACAGACAGTATTCCACAATAACCTAATCTAGAATTCCTCAAACATTCTCACCCGTCAATACCATAACACATCACACACAACTACCCTCACTCAGTAATCCAGACACAGCCCTCACTACTTTACAAGGACGTAAGTAGGGCCTTGATAATGCTTACGTCCTGCATAGTTCCTCACCTTGGTCCACGCTACTCCCTGGACAATATATCCCTTCCTTGAATCCGCATATGCTTACAGCTGTACTGCCACAGCATCACTCCTGAATACTCACTTGTGGAGGTCCTTTAGTCGGTACGGCTGGTGGTTCAATACCCTAGCTGAGTCCCACAGTCAAACCCCAGGGTTAGTGCGTAATATGCATTTTCCTCTACTTGTATAAAAAGGAGACCGTCATAACGGAGAAAGAAATTTCACTTATCATATCATCCTGTCATACAACGCCGAGACATCTGAGACTCTCCTACTCTTAAAGAGAACATCAGATGAGAGATGATGTGAAATAATAAAGGAGATAATCCGGGACGCTCTCCACGTAAATCAAACCTGAACCTCCCGTCTGCGGACGGCAACGGAACCACGTGAACCACTTTTAACATCCAGCTCGGTATAAACAAGGCTAAAGTGTCAATTGTTATATTTCTGCTTCCTTTAGTTTTCTATTTGAACTCTTTTGCTATTGACTTAAACCTGTTGTAGTACTTATTAAATTTGACTGAAAGTTATTTAACAAAGGACATATATCTCATTTCCATTTGGTATATTTAGATTACCAATTAACTACAGCTATGAATTAAATAAATATTTTGTTTATTATTTTGCTGTCAATTTCCAGGATCGTATCACGCTATCGGCGTACATGTTAGAAACATTGCTCATATATTTGTGTATAAATGGTTCGGTTAAATAATCAAGTACCAGAATACTATATTTTAGCGCCTTTTCGGATGAGACACGAAGTCCGCAGGCAGACTATACCATATACAGAATATTTTTTGAAAACTCTCACTTCTCAAAAACGACTAACAATTTAGATTAAATTTAAATATTTTTAAGGTGTATTTATATAAAGTGAAATCTCTACATTCAGTTTTGTAGATATAACGTCGAAATCCCCTTCACTATGGACGACTATGATACAGGTGGTGGCAGAAACAAACAGTAAGGGGGTTTATAAAGTATTGTTCCTTGGAATAATCTCATTGTTATATTATTATCTGTTTTAGATATCTAACATCACTTTCTATACATCGCTGTACTGTGCGTGTAAAGCCTAACACGCCTAAGAAGTGATCGTTACTGTCATAATTGTACTATGTTGTTCACAAATAAAAAAGAAATATTAACGGAATATGAATAAATTTACAGAAGAGGCTTAAGGCTATTTATTTGTAACTTATTTGCCTGGTGCCGGTACATTGGACCCGGCTTACAGACTCTAAATTTACATGGGTTTATAATTCTGGGTATGGTTTTCTTTATTGTCTTTGGGGTTCTTATAAAACCCATACGGCGACATGTTCTGGGTGCGCCGAGAACCAGTTTTATCTCCTTATTTGTCTCTGTCTTTCTTTTTCTTGTTTTTATATTTACATATTTACACTGCGTTTATCTTGAGCACGCGCACACACACGCCTGGGCATACCACGTACGTCCCAATATCACACGCACTACACTGTACAGACTTTGCTATGTACAATATTTACAATGTTCGCAGTTTTGCTGTGCGACAGCGGGTAGCTGACTACTCCTGGTTGCCCATGATGGCGGCCTCTGCCGGGGATATATACAGAAGGAGGTTGAATTTGTGGTAGTTATATAGGATCTTGCACACCTTTGTTCCGAAAACACATCAACTCTAGTGCGTCTATATGGATATTTGTATACAATATAGCTCCAAAGTATTGTGATTCACATCTAGGATATGTTCTACATCAAAATAAAGCTTAATTGTTGTAACAGTTTATAAACGATGTATAATAACTAAGACACATAGATTAATACATAACAATTTCAACCTCCGCGATATCTGTAAGCTTCTAGGTGCCGTTCAAAAAGACGTAGAAATATGTCCGTCAAAAAAAATTTCCTGCATATTAAACAAAAGTTTAGGTTCAACATCGCTCGAAATTCAATCTAACAACTCTATGCGAGAGCTCTTGCATCTAGAACAATGCTGCTTTAGTTTGCTGGAGCGCCATCATACATGAACCACCTGTTTTCTGATACTTACAGAGGCTTAGCTTCATGTGGGAAATGTGGATGATTGAAATGGATACACTCCCTGTAGGGAGTTACGTCATTTGTAAGACGTGGTGGGGAAAAGTATACACCAACGACATTCCGGTACAATTGCAGCCCAGATATTAATTCAAAACTTGTTGCTGATACACAAGCTGAACAGCCTGAGGATTAACCACTGCTCACACCATGCATCGTGGAAAATATTAATTAAACTAATTAAAACGGTAGTCTCCTCTAAAAGCTAAAATGACGAGACTAACAATGGACTGAGTGTTAGGGCTGAAACCAACGGCTGATGCTCTCGCCTGTTAGAATAATGAGAACAACGTTTTCCAGCGTCATTTGTGAGCTTTATATGTTGACGGATTTTGAACTTAAGCGTTCACTAACGCCAAGAATACAAAAATTAGGAACAAATTTTTCTATGAAACCTTTTCCTTCTTTTGATGTAAAAGATTCATTCCCAAAGCTTGTATACATATGTATGAAGTTTTTGTGGCGAATAGCGGTGCCAGATATATGGCGCCGAACCTTGCTATGAGAGCATATTTCAGTTCGGCGACAGGCGCCATCGCCTTGGGGATGCCGCCAAGTATATTGAAAGAAAATTTTTGGAGGAATTCCGCTCCTTCTTGTGATCTATTTTCAATTGAAAATACCGTTCTCTGTTTCCTTCACTTGATTGCTTCCTACTAAATACTTGGGAATTAAAAACACAAATGCACACTGTTAAAGTCGTATACCTGCAAGGTCTTTATACGAGATGAAGAAAATTGCCAAAAGAGGTTTCATAATAATTAAAGACAAGAGGCAACAGAATTAATCAGATCAACGCCGAATAAAAAATATATATATCCATAAAATACGTTTGCGAAAAGTACGCTAACACGAGCACTTTATTTAGAGCCGTTCCGTTCTAACACACTGTAATCTACAGGTTTGATATTGTGTCAGTACACGCCGCAGCTGCTGTTTACCTTCAGCTGAAAAGAACTACTCTAATGTAAACATTTCTTAACAGTATAAGTAGTGTTAATCATAAATTATATAAGTAATAATAAAACATGGTAACAGTTCAAAGAAATAAAATGTTACAAAAGAGCCATCTCTAGACACTAAGACGGTAGCTGTAATAAGATTGATTCTTCTGTTGTTCTGTAACATTTCTCACATGGAGGTGAATATTATTGGCAGTTGTATCCAGTTATGACATTCAACATTTTAGGAATCTCCTTTTCCTGTGTCATAAATGCGACAAATGGCATTCGAATTTAAAAACCCGCACTAGAATTTGCGTGAACGTTTCTGAGTATTCCGAAGTACCTAATATTTTGGGTTCTTCTGAAAACTAATTTATTTACTGTTTGTGTTCTGAGTTTCAATTCCCATTCATTCTAACTGCAATACCCATCAATGGTGTGGTTCCGATTTTATTGATGAGAATGGCATATAATTTAAATGGCAGCATACATCTAGCCACATTTCAAACATTATTTATCACTTACTCTGTTGTACACATCTTGTATCCGCAACCAAAAATAAACTGATATAATTTCTTCTAAACTGTTATTGGAACTTGGAGCAGATAGAAAGATATGTTGTCGTTTAGGAGTACGTTGCGAAAATAGTATGGGTACATTGACTTTATTATAAACAGATATTATATAAGAGTAGCTGTTATAGTTCACTGATTGTCCGCCAGAGGTGACATGGTTCACAAATAAGAATGGATCCTTTACGGAGTTCGCCTTGCTGCCGATAGATGGCACCGCCAGTGATCTGTATTGCTGTGAAGGTATTGTATTAATATTTAAAGAATCTGTTAAGAAATTGTAATTATGATTTTCAGCATTTGCTGATTATTACATGCTTTTCTTGAACCTGAAAATTACTAGCAGCTAAAGTGAAAACTGGGACAGTAGGGAACGAGCAAATAATTGTTTGGCAGACACGATTCCTCCTGCAGCATTTATACCTCATGAGCTTTGAGATCTGTGTGTATAGGGTATTTGACTTTTGGACTATACGTTCTTTTGATGGTACTTGTAATCAATTGTAATGAGTACACTTGTTAACAGTTTCCTGTTCTCATAAGAGGCAGCAGACTCAGTGCTTTCACACAGAGATGTTTTAAATATTAATATTTAAATAATTTAACTTACTTGTTGTTTATTTGAAACGTTTTAAAGATCATTCAATTTATAACCTAGTTTTTCTTTCATGTTTCCTTCTTTGCCATTTTATTTAATTCAGGCTAACATCATTACAGTTAAACGCACCATCAGTCTTTTTCTCCCTCTGCTTCCCTCCCTCCCTCCCACCCCCTCTCTCTCTATACAATTTGGTTTCTTACTCTCCCGAATATCATATTTACTGATGTATGATTAGGTGCTTTTCAAAATTATGCTCAAACCTACAGGTCTGCAATTTTAGTTCGAAGCGCTATAGCTGAAAACGGAAGTCCTTAAGCCATTTTGCCGTAGTATTATCATATTATAATCTCTTCTATCAGTTACATATCAATTATTTTCTCTTATTGATTGCTTTCCCATTGAAAACTTAACGCTTATCAACCAAAGTGAATGTATTCTACCTATGACAAAAAAACATCAAATTTATGGTGCAGGCATGTTTTGGAATGGACAGAGGTGATATTTTTTAGGAATATTTGTGTCTAGACTACCAAAGTTTAAAGTTATACCGTTAGAACTTTCATGCAGTCAACACAAGGCAAAATATGGAAAGTTAACACCGCAACACTGAAGTCATCGTATTAGAATTGCAAAAATAAATAGATTGTGGAAATTCTGTTGTGACCTCCGGTTGTATAGAAACTTACTAAATCTAGAAATCGATGCAAATTCGACCTCCAATTACGTGGCACAGTATTTTAATGATATCAGGCGGTGTACTAATGTACGAAAAAGTGAATTACTTGTACTTGATTTTAAGAGACGTTCTTTTGAACTTCAGCTTAATATAGGCAATAGTCTAGTCCAGTGTGTAAAAAGTATAAATATGTTAGGTTTAATCCTTGATGACAAGTTAAGTTGGAACAACCAGATTGAAAAAACTAGAAAGTAAATTAAGCTCAGGACTTTTTGTAATGCGATATTTAGCCAATTTTCTCTCGGTAGATACTTGTAAGTTAGTATATTTTGCATTAATATATTCAGACATCTCTTATGGCATCGAGCTGTGGGGACACACTTCCAAATTGAAATTTAAATGAAACTTTCTCCTACAGAAAATAGCTATCAGATACCTGGCAACAATAACACGTACGAGTTCATGCAGGCCGTATTTTAAAAATATCCTTACTGTTCCCTGCATATTTATTCTTCGAAAAATACTTCATGTACATAAAAGGAATATAACCTCCACAAATTCTGATGACCACACATATGAATCAGGGCGAAGGAATAACTATATAGTTAAAGGACACAGGCTAAAACTTTTTGAACATAAGCCCCGTTACTTTGGTCCAAAACTACCTAATAAGCTTCCGGAAAGCCTAAAAAATACTGTGTCAGCTGCTAAGTTTAAATGCAAACTGACTAAATTCTTGTTAAGCAGCACCTATTACAGTGTAGATGAATATTTTGATGATAATTTCGACGATTTTAAATAATTATATTTTGTGTATATATATATAATATCTGTGTGTGTGTGTGAGTGTGTCTGTGTGTGTGTGTATGTGTGTGTGTGTGTGTGTGTGTGTGTGTGTGTGTGTGTGTGTGTGTGTGTGTGTGTGTGTGTTTTAAATATTTATTGACAGCATGCCCCATTACAAGTAATACTACATACTTTGTATTCTTTGGTATGAATTGGTTTCTCGATTCGGTCTTTTTTATGTCCTTGTAGTTCCTATTAATGTTCTTGTAATCATTGTTGATATCACTTTCACTGTCACGACTTTAACTCTTTGTTTTTACGATGCACTGCATTTCACTTCACATCACAGTCCTTTTGAGTTTCAGTGTTGTTGGAAGTCTCTCAGATATTTGGATACAAGGTGTTATGTAGTCCCTGGCCAGCTTCCTCCATTTTTCCTAATGTCTTCTCCTAATGTGTTTCTTTGTTGAGTACTTCTGGGCATTCCTATATTATGTGATGTACTGTTGGGTGTCCTTTGTTTCAAGAATATGTAAAGTTATATGCGATGTGGAGTCTGTGTTTGTATGAATTGGTTTTTCCATGTCCTGTAGTTAGAACTGTTAAAAATGGCGTGAGTGACAGATTCACCTTGAGCCTCTCTCTCTAATGGAGGGCAAGAAAGTCTTTGTTATTGCTCCTATAGTTGATTTGTTCCATTTGTTCTGCCAATCCTGTATTTCCTTTTCTCTAATATCTGCTTCGATTGTAGATTTCTGGTATGCTGTTATAAGCTGTTTCTATTACTGTTTCTTCTCCTGCTTGCTTTGCTAATTTGAGTGCTAGTTCATTTCCAGGGATGCCGATGTGTGCTTTTACCCACTTGAAGTATATTTTTCAGTTTTGTTGACTAAGTTCTGCTATAACACTGTGTATATCTGTTGATATGGAATTATGTTTCTTGTTGTTCACGAGAAGTGACAGTGTTACTTGACTGTCAGTATGGACAGTAACTGTGTTCTCTAGTTCAGCCACATTAAGTTTATTGATTTCTGCTATAGCTTTTAGGATTGCTATCTGTCCGACTGGATTGTTAGAGAAATTTTGGTTCAACTTGAATTTTAGTAATTTGATAAAGTTTAATCCTTTGCAAATTGCTACTCCTGCTCCAACATTGTTTGCTATCTTACTGCCATCCGTTAGACGTTGAAGTAGGTAGCCGTGTCTGCATCTTTTGTCATTTTGATGTGTGTGTGAGAGAGAGAGAGAGAAATCTGCCATAAAGATGTGTGGGAGATGTTATAGAGCCTTCGGGGACTCCGCCTCTCACTGGTCTGAGTGTTAATGCTTTCCCCGCAACATAGACTTTATCTGTGCGGTGTCGCAAGAAGCTGTTTAGAATGTTGATAATATGTGTTGGGAGCCTCAGTTGGCTCAATATATATACAGTATCCCAGCATACCACGTCGTAGAGAAAGCCTTCTCGACATTCAACGAAACCGCAGCAGTGAAGGCGCCTTCCTGGAAGCCCGCTCGCCACTCGTATCCACCACTCGCAGTAACTGCTGAACTATCGAGTGCCCAGGACGAAATCCAAACTGATGGTTACGTATGGCTTAAATGTCACAAAATGTGGGACAATCGGATGAGAATCAACCTCACGACAACTATCGAGAGGTTGGAAAGGCGGCTGATGGATCGTTAGCTGGAACGGTGCACCGGATTCTTCCCAGGTTTCAATATGCATATCACCCGGGCCTCCCTCCACTCTCGTGTAAAGTACCCAAGGGTGAGGCGCATATTGAAAAACCAGGTTAAGAAGAGAACCGCGTTTAAGGAAAGATGGCGGTGCATGAGGAGTGTCAGCCCATTAGGACCCGACGCCATATTTTGGTTTGAGACGCTGGAGTGCGCCTTGTACTTCACATGGGACGGATGGTTGGGAGTCTTTCCGCGTCCTCAGGAGGAAGACACAGGAGCCGGCGCCGACGCAACACCCGGGGCCCCGGCTGGAAGACTTAGAGGGCGGCCTTAAGCACTTTTATGTTTTGCACAATATTAACAATTTTGAAGCAGTGTACTGATATTGGTAAATGAGCTACCTACGCAAAACGTTGTCAAGAATCGATCTAAATTTTACAGTAATAAACCAGTGTATTGATGACATTTCATTTGGGGAGGTCTGAGTGGTTTCATAACAAATATTCAATTTTATTTACATACATCTATCCACACATCTTACTAATTGGAGCTATAAGAATAAATATATATCTGAAACTGGTTAAATGTGTTATAAATGAACTAGCTCTAACAGACTTTCGCTCTGAAACACAATATTTGTTGCCTGTTTATATTGATTTTTATATGCAACACGGCTCAAGTTTATTATTCTTGATATTTATAATTTCCTTTCAACACGAAGGAATCATTATTAATGTTATATACTTGTTATGATTTCTAATTAGTAAGACCTTCATATTTATGAAGCAATTTCTACTTCCGCGCCCTCTATAACTCGTTAGGCGCACCTTCTGTTTCATGAAACTTCCACCATGTGTGCTGTAGTCAAATTCACTACACGTGAGGGAAATGTCAACTGGAGGTTTCTATCCATGTTTGTGTGTCAGCTTTATTTTAGTGTTATCATGTTTTATTTTCTGTACCGCAAACATAAATAGCAGGTAGTGGAGTAGTTGCATTATAACCAGATACTTAATGACGATGTTTTACGGGAGATAGATATTTGGGGATCACGAAAAGAAGAACTGATTTTTGAGCCAAACTAGAAATTGGAAAGTCGGGTATATATTAAACTTATATACCATTTACACATATTACTGCGCTACTCAATAAATGGAAACATTTTTATCAAAATTATCTCTGTTATGATAAATGTTGTAGCATATGATTGTAATATGTTTATGCCAAATGAAATATACTAAATTCGCAGGAAATGTCCTCAGAAGTCGATTTCATTATGAATCACTTTACACAACTGTAAACAGTAAGAGATAAACAAAGACTAACTACACATATGACCTAGATCTTGTTATAGAACACAATTTATGTCTGATGCAATTTATTTTGTAGAGTCAACAATTTCGGATTTACACTTTGTTATATTTCACAATTTCCCAATCGTTATATTATTTTAAAAGTGACAAGTCGCTATTACTTTCTATTACGGACTTACTCGAGTTATAAAGTATTGTATTATCGTTCAGTAATTCAATATCGAAGTTTCAGTAGCAACACGCGTTTTGAAGTCCCTAGAACTAGAACGTATTTACAAATATATCCCATCCGTGCAGGAAATGTAGAGAAGCAATTTCGATTTAAGAAAGCTATGAGAAAACTATATGAATGTAAGAATGAGATTGTTTATTTTCTGTTGGAGATACAAAGAGAAGGAAAATTCAAACCATCCCCTAGTTAATCACTTTTAAAACATTTGACGGTCACTTAAAATTTATTGTCTTTTTTCTCTTTACGACATTATAGACAGAAATGTTACTGTAATATATCTAAAGTTTGTATATTGATAAAAAGTGTCCATTAATTATCTAACTTTAATCTAAAAACAATAAAGAATCATTTCTTATTGTGAAGTATGTTTAATGTGACGACTAATGCTAGGTAAATCCTGAAGAGGCGCTGCGGTCAGCTATATTAATTCTATTTATAAATGTTGCTCCTTCGCTTCTCCTTCCTTGTGTAGCATTATAGAAAATGCTAGAACAATAAAAAATAGTTACTAAAAATAAAAACGTTGCATCATTTTAAAACTTCAATTAATCTTTTGTACGAATAAGTGTGAATGAGGACAGAGATATGCAACATAACTCGAACAAAGTTGATGAACTTGTCAAATACATGTGAGTGTTGGTACTACTGTAGTCGGGAGTAGACACTCAGCCTCAATCTGAACATTGCTCTACCATGAAGAAGTGCTCAGGTTTATTTAAATTCTCCTTCTTTGACCAACATTCAGATGTACTGTCATTTGTCTTCGAAAAGACTTCACAGAGAGACTACTTGAGACTTGCTGTTGTAAATTGCTTTGAGAAGTTGTTTCTTCTGATTATTACCATTTCTCTGTATATATCTGTCATTACCTGTATATAGTGTTCCTTTACCTGAAGTCTTGTCTTCTTGTACGGCTACATTTTATTCATAGATTCTTATTTTGAGGATTTGAACACCACGTAACTCATCCCTTTATTCAAAGGCAATACTAAAATTTTCAAATAAAGATTTTAGGGAATACAACATAGTTATAAATAATCAGCGTTCATTTATGACGACCTCCGTCTCTTTTAGTTTGTCAACAATTTACTAGAGGTGGTCATTTATATTATCTGTGCTGTGCATTTTCTGTACAATTAATTACATGAGAGGCACTGCATTGCAGGCACTGTCTGAACTTTTAAGACCTTTGAGGTTAAGCAATGTTTTATTTTTTTTAATTCTCGAGGTGATGTCATAAAAATGAGTGCCCTTCTTGTATTTGAATCACTTTCTTATCAGGTTTGACCTCATTTGTCGTCTTTGTCTATTCTCCGGTCACAAAGACAGAAAGTTCAATGTGAGTGAGCACGGCTTGTACTTGTATTTGTACTTGTATTTGTCGCAGTTGTCTTTCATTAGAGGTTTGACATGACAAACACCGGTATTTGTAGCCATGTTTTCCCTCATAATATTTTGTACTACTTTTGTTACACGTATTTTAAACTTTTCACAAACTGGGAATGATCTGGACCACTAAGCTGTTGTATTTATTTAGTAATTAATAGTATACTGCTCTGAATTAAATGTATAAAAGAGATACAAATATGTCAATATCCGCTACTAAATGCAAATGTTTGGAAAATGTCAAATGCAGCCACAAATGTATACAACTTTTGTGTTTAGCTCATTAGGAAATTATTGGAATCTTGCACAATGTTCGCTGTTGTATTGTGTAATTTTAAAACTGAGTTGATGTTAATTGAAATAAATATTCAAAAAATGTCATTATTTTGTTGCAGATGTATAACTTTCTGTAGGCTTTCGTTCTGAGGCACAAATAATTCTGTCACTTTATATTGATTTATATATTAAATATAACTCGAAATTACTACCATTCACATTAAACCCGTCTTCTGCTTCAAAACAAAACTTCATGTGTCCTTATGTTCTGGAAGACATTTGTAATAGCTATGATAGTTTGACAAATACATAGCGATTATAGCTCGCGCGCCATCTACTGACGTCGACCTGCAGTTAGTGTTTCACAACACCGCCACCGTGTGCCGCTGTGATCCTGTGTCCCGTGTACTGCAGGTTTGTTTCTGGTATTTTCTTCCCTTTTTTCCTTCTTTGGCGTTAAATTAATACTTTATGTACCACGAATATGCGCACAAGGAGGATCGTATTTTGTACGGAAAATAAATGCCGAAGTTGCTATGTAAAGTATATTCTGGCATCATCTGCAACTAAAATAAACAAAAAGGTCGGTTAAATATCAAACTGTGCATATTTTCAGCTTTTTAAAGTGGCATTTGAAACTTTTCAAGAAAAGCTCATAATAAATCACCATTAAGTAAATGCAACTTTTGAAGTTCTAAAAATCACTTTGAGTGACTTTAGTTAAGGTATGTTATTATGATTGTTGTTATGGTTAATGAAGTGCACATTGAAATAGTGTCCTCAGAAGGTCTCCTCATCATCAATGATTCTGTATAACTGGTAAACTGTAAGAGAAAATCTACTAATATTGCTAAACATTAAAATATTAAGAAATAATGCAAATGATGAAGGAAGAATAAAACCCAAATTTAGTTTAAAACGTGAATTAGTAAAAGTCTTACTAAATCAAATGAATAAATACAGTATAAAGTGTAACAATGAACTGAGGTCGGTGTTGCTATTGCCGCAGGTAATCTCTGCTAATACAACTAATAATGAAATTAAACATTTATTATACAATCTAAATACTAAATATGGTTTTATCTTACAACATTTACGCAATGGCTACATCTCCTACTTGAGTTAATATTCCGACATTATAAGATTTCGATAATAGATAACTAAACAATTAAGTGTAACCTCTGCTTATATATAACATAAAGACAAATATAAAATTACCTAACGCTACCAATTAATACTAACAAATATAAAGGTAATCAATGTAATATTAATAACAAATACTCAGGACAAATAAACAGATAAATAAACAGTTGAAGTGTTACTTGACGTAAACATACGAATGTTTACTCTTGACAGTCTAATAGACAATTCGTATGTTACAAATTACATTGTTACAACAAACTTATATGAAACAATACAAAATAATTTAGCTCTAAGTTTTATGATTATAATACAATTACATCTTATCTATTTTAATCTTAAAATTTTAAATATTTAACACAAATAAACTAATATGTAAACCCTTAAGTATAACTCATCCTTTAACTAAAATCTCAGACAATATCTTACATTTTATGTCCGTCAATCATAAAACGTTAAGCTGGCTGGCGTCATCCCAGTTGTGTCGTGTGTAGACGAGCGGCAGGCCAGCAAAAACAGTGGCACCTTGACGTACCAGTCTCGCTGATGGCTGGCCACGACCTACCTCAGGTGTTCCTCTAAGGTCTTGATGTATCTTTCGACCATGCCATCCGACTGGGGATGTAGAGGCGTTGTGCGGGTCTTGTTCACCCCAAGCTTTTGTAGTGCCTCCTTCTTAAGCTTGGTCTCAAAGTTGGTACCCTGGTCACTGTGTAGCTTTAACGGCACCCCAAATCGACAGAACATTTGCTCCACGAGGCAGTCTGTGACTGTCTTTGCCTCTTGGTTTGGGATGGCATACACCTCCGGCCTTTCGGTGAAGTAGTCCACGACCACCACTAGGTACTTGTTGCCTCGGTCGGAAACTGGAACCGTCCCGCAATGTCAAAGGTGATCCACTCGAATAGCGCTCCGACGTTGTACTACTGCATGCGTCCCCGGCTCCTAGACTGGGGGCCACAACTCGCCGCGCACACGTGACACTGACGGCACCATTTCTCAGCATCTGCTCGGAGTCTCAGCCAGTAGTAGCGCTGCCGGTATTTGTCAATCGTTGGGTTCGCTCCCAGGTCTCCTCCAAGACTTCCTCCAAGACTTCCGGGACCTTACTCCGGGGAAGTACCAACTGTTCTCTCTGCGTCTTCCCATCGGGTGACTCCCATACCTGGAACACCACACCATCTCTGGTCTTCAACGAGTCCCATTGGGCCCAGTACGACTTGTAGGGTGCATTCCTCTTTGCGATTTCCTCCCAGGTTGCTCTCGTCCCTGCCTCCAATTCCCTCAAGGGTGGCCCCAAGTCTGCGTCCACCAGCTGCTCTCTCCTAGGACCTGCGCAATCGCAGCCGTCCGCAGGCATTGCCACAACTACTCGTACTGCTGCGGCAAACTCCTTCTCTTCCACTCTTGTGCACTGGCCGCACTCTTCTGAAACTGGTCTTTGAGTTATGGCGTCAGCGTTACCGTGACTCTTCCCTCTACGATGCTCCGAGGTGAAGTCGTACTCCTGCAGACTCTAGACCCAACCTGCTGTCTGGCCTTCTGGTTGCGCCGTCACCATCACCTCGCTCCTCGCGGGGACAACCACGTCTTAGTGGAAGACGACCCTGTAGATACCAAGGCGCTCTTCGGTTTGACGGAGTATAACCTCTTCTCCGTTGAGTCGCAGGACCTTCCTGCGGAGGTCGTCCGTCGCCTCGTGGCTCACGAGGGCATCCAGTCCCAGAATCACCTCCTCAGCCACCTTCGCGACGAACACCCACAGACGCACGGCACTCCGCCCCAAGGTCAGCACCAGCAGGGCCTCCTTCTACACAGGCCAGGTGTCGCCCGATGCCGTGACAAGCGGTTATGGTCGGCTCGGTTTGCTCGTCAGCAAACCCTTCGCCACGTCTGGTCTGATGATGGTCACGGGTGCCCCAGTGTCCACCAGCACGCGGCACGGCTTACCTCTCACCGAACCGTCCGCGATGAGGCTGTCATCCATACGCCGGCTGATGGCGCGCAGTGTCACTCGAGGGGATGGTGGTAATGGCGCCGACGTGTCCCTCTCCACGCCGGGGCTTACTCGTTCTTCCAGCTGCCCTTCCTGGTGTGGGTAGTCTCTCTGCAGGTGTCCGGGCCGTCCACACCACCAGCCCAGGTCACTAGGTGTTCGCCGGCGTCCCACGGCTGGTCTTTTGTCTCCGGTGTCGCAGACACACCTCGTTCTCGACGTCGGGATAGCTGTTACCTTGGCCGCCTCCATCCTTAATGCTGTTGTCAGCGCCCCGTGGATGGTTTTATAATCGCCGAGCATTATGCGCTGACGAATCTCCGTATCTCGTACCCCGTCCACGAATGTGTAGACAGCTTCCCGGGTTACGAACTCTGGTGTGAGGTCGAACAGGGCCTTGCTTTCCATCTGTTCAACTGCCAGGGCGAACTCCTGCAGCGTCTCCCCCGGCAGCTGTGACCTTGCCTGTAGCTAGCTGCGGTACTCTGCGGCTAAGCGAAGGTTTCCGAAACGATTCTCCAGGGTCTCCCAGATTTTCTTGGGCACCACCCTTGTCTGCACCGTGTTTAGGACTTCCGCGGTCCGTCCCTGGAGGCTGGCTATTAACTGTGTGGCCTCTTCCTCTGGCGACCATTTGCTGTGCCTGGCCACTGTGTCGAACTTCCGGCGGAAGACTTCAAATTTTGACGCGCCGGCATTCTTAGGAGGTTTGACGCGCACAGATGTTTTGTCGCGTCCCGGCGCGTCGGCCTTCAGATCCTTCAGCCTCCTGCCGACGACGTCCTCCACCATAGCGTTCAGGGACTTGACGCTGCTGTCTGCATTTCCTTCCAAGTCGTTAACGCGGCTCGCCAGGTCCTTGGACGCTCTCGTCCACTTGGCCCATCTCCTTGTCCAGCTCCGTCACGTCATCCCTAACGACGGCCAACTGTTCTTCAACTTTGGCGGCGAGGACCTCGTTCGCCACCTTCATTTTCGTGGTCAGTTCGGCCATCTTTACGGTCATTGTCGTGGCCAATTTGTTTTTTGCCGCTACTGTTTTTTGTTGTTAACTCGTTCCTGTTCGCGGCCAAGTTGTTATTCGCCGTCTGCACTTGTTTACACTCTGTGGCTAGGTTGTTATTTGACGCCTCCAATTTCTTTTCCATTTTATCGGTGATGTTTTCATTTGCCGTTTCATTTCCGAGTCAGTTCGGCCTTCATTTCCATCATCTTCTGCAAAATCTGTTCCAATGCCGGGTCCATGGTTGTAATGTTCGGTAATGTTGTCGTGCCGCTTCCTGACACCAGTGTGACTTTGTGGGCTCGTGAAATGAAAAGTCCAATTACACAAACTCAACAATTTTCTTTATTTCCACCGACTTACATTTGAACACCTCCTAATTACACAGAATTACGTAATCCACACAATTACAATTCACCAGTTCGTGCGTTACCGTTCCGATGCACGTACATATTCTTCTCGTCCGTTCACTAGCTCGTCAAGCACTGACTGACTCAATTCACTCACTGAAACCCCTTTTTATAGGAATATCGCCGTTTTCTCGAAGCCTCCAATTTCTGTGAATCAACGCGAAGCATCCAGATGGCAGTTGAACGGGAGAAGAGGCGGCCAGCTACACTTCAATAATCAACCCTTCAGTTAGTGACACAGACAAATGTGTGGGTGTGGTTTGGCTGCCTCTGGCCCCTTACTCAGCTGTTGTTAGGTTGTGCTTTTCGCTAATTCGGTGACAATATGTAATATCTCTTTCAGTACAGCGCTGAACTAACACTTCGTGTTTAAGACAGGACTACAACAAATGATCAGTTGCCGTCATTATGTATATAATAATATCATAATCATAATTCTATATAACTACAACAAATTCAACATTTTTCTGTATAAAAAAAATGTTGAATTTGTTGTAGTTATATAGGACCCTGATACCTTTGTTCCGAAACACATTACCTCTAGTCCGTCTCTATTCATATTTGTGTGTTATACAGCAATAAAGTATTATGATTCACATCTCGGACATGTTCTGCGCCAAAACAAAGCTTAATTATCCTAAATCTTTATAAAATATGTATAATAACTAAGACACGTTGATATATACATAAAAATTACAACCTCCGCGACATCTGTAAGCTGTTACGTGTACTTGGTGTTGCGAGAGACCACCACTGCGTGTCGCTGTTGTCGGAGGCAACACTTGGGACATTTGAACTGCAGGTTTATACCGGTTTCTTTGTTGGTCTTTATTTTAGCGTTAAATAACGCCTTCTGTACCACATCAAATATAATATGTAGAGGAGTCACATTCTGTACAAAAATTAGATTTCAAACTGGAGCTGCAGTAGATATTTTCTTATCAGCTCAAAAACGCTTTTTTCACCAAATTCATTACTAGAGAGTCTTTTAAATACAAAAATGAGACACGTTAAGATTTTTACAAATCTGTCACAATAACACATTACTGAATCAATAGAAACACTTAAAACTATATGATTTTCTTAAGAAACAGCTCTCAAAATGTCAATTAAGATAATTTGTCTAGATCATGTTCATAACAAATAAAATGCTTATGCTACATTTGCTGGGAAAGCCTTCAGAAGTGTTCTTTATTATGGATGACATTTGTATAATTGATAAGCTCTAAGAAATAACAAAAAATGTACATCTTTTTAAAACATACAGTTTATGTCAAATACATTTTTCGTGGAGTGTACAAATTCGTATATATTCCTTGTTATTTGTCTGAATTCATCAATACTTTCAGTTTTATCAAACTACAAATAGTCGTCGTTTGTTTTTGTTATCTACAGACCATTCAAAGTAAGTAGGTCATCACATTACGACCAGCTTTGAAGTATTGGACTATAGCTTAAGGTCCATCTCTTCGAATTCTTTACTTGTTTATAGCCGATCTTGGAAGCTTAAACAAACTTAATTTAACGTGTGGTATCTGTAAAGCTTTTACTCAGTTCTAGGTAACAATTTATATAGTTTATTTTATCAATGTTTGATGACTACAGTTAATACAGACCTTTTTGTTACTACAGTTCGACCTGACTTGTTATACGCCACATGGTACCTAGAGATATGTGTCATATAACTAAGATAGTTTGACTTGGTATAGATTTAACTACGTCATTTTACCTTACTTTTATTGAGATCCTATATAAGTTACATTAAGTTGATATAAGTTCAACATGATCAAGGATGGTACAAGAACATTTTCAAGAAATCTCACAACAAAAGGAAATTTTCCCAGCAATGTTAACTTTCATAAAACAGTTCCAAGGATTGTTTTTAAATATTATATACAAGAATAAGAAGTACATGTGAAGCCTTTAGTTTATTATGCAAAGAAGTCTTACATAATCAATTAAAGTTATTAAAGTTGTAAATTACAACGATGTACCAATTATAGGCAAATTATTAACATACAAAATTAAAATATAATACATATGAAAAATTTTAAAAATAGATGTAAGTAATGAAAAGTATTATTCATTTAAATGAAATATTTACAGACAGTAGACACTAAACCTTCAAGAACGTCTATAAACCGATAAAGAAGTCGAAGAGGTAGACCTTTGACTATAGTCAAATACTTTAAAACTGGTCACTGTACGATCACTTTGAAGTTCTGATTTATGTGCTTCGTCTACAGATAACAAAAACAAACGACGACTACTCGGAATTTGATAATTATTCATGCTTTTTACGCCCTCTAACGTTAAGTCATATCGGACGGTAAATGAACTGGTGAATTGAGGCTCAAATGTGTCCAGGGTCCATAGAGCATAGTTACCCGACATTCGTCCTTCAGAATACGGAGAAAAAACTTTTCCAGGTAACTCATCCTGACCGAGATTCGACATAGGGCCTCTTAAACGTGAGGCAGACACGCTACCATCCACGCGACCGAGACGGGCTGTAATTTGATACCATTGAAGAAATTGATCAATTAAGACAAATAACAAGGAATATCTACAAAGTGGTTCACTCCAGGAAATAAAATATATCACACAAATAATAATAGATAATGGGGATTCAGGTGATCACAAAATATTTATTTGTAGTTGAATCTTGACTCTGAATTTTTGGATGAAGTACAATTCCTCCTCTACCTACTACGTATGATTGTAGTACAGAAAGTATTATATTAAAGCATGATGAACTCAAAAGGGAAAGGGAGAGCGGGCACAATACTGCAGTGCTAATGTCATGAGTGTTCGCTGCAACCACAGCGGCACACGGTGGTAGTATCATGAAACACGAAGTAAACGTTGTATGGTACAGATGACGTACGTGGTATAACTGTCAGTTATTTATCAATATGTGTCACTTATTAAGAATATATTACAAAATATTTGAATGGAGATGCATTGGTTTGATGCAGAACATGTGCGTCATGTGGAAAATAGCAAGCTGGAGCTGTATTATATACAGAAGTCAATATATATACCGATAAGAAATATTATGTTTCGGAACAAAAGCCTGCATTTGCTTGTATAGAAGCAACAAAATTAACCCACATTTTGTAATTATCTTCCAATGAATTGTTGCGTTGTAGTACGATGTATATAGTGTCAATGGTTGTGATATAAAACCAATGAAACGTTTCATATGAAGTAGCAAAATCCTCTCCAAATGAGATGCTGAACTGGGTTCAAAGAGCTCTGTGCATTTAGATCGATTATTGATATCGTGTTTTCTAAGTTTATTACTAAAATATCTATTCATATATAACACTAAATGTTCTTCCGACAAACATCTGAAATCTGGGAAATTTCTATTGATTTACCGACAGTACCATTCCTTAACATTATGTATCGCTTTGCTTTTACCAGTGATGTAAGCCGCTGAAGCGCGATGGAATTTATAAGCTAATGTTTTGTTTTCTGTAACTTACGTCCTCCAACGTTGTCATATCGTACGATGAATGACATGGGTGAAGAGATGCTCAAATGTGTCCAGGGTCAGTAGAGCTTAGTTACCCGAAAAGTTATTAGACAGCTAAAAATGAATATTAAGAAAAAAATCTCAAGCTACATTGTCAATCTTATATGAAACAGAGAAACTACATTACATACAGCATTTCATTTTGATGATATTACAATAAAAAATCTACGTCTACCTCAAGGAATTTCATTAAGCCCTACCTAGTATCAAATATGAAAGTTTTTAGTTTTACTTACCATTTATTATTATATTGTTGTAGAATAAAAAATTAATGACTTCAACGTCCACGCCGTGGCCCAGTGGTTAGTCCGCTTGGCTCTCACCAAGGCGGCCCGGGTTCGTTCCCAGGTGACCGCAAAGTGAGATTTATGGTGGACAACACGGCGTTGGGGCGGGTTTTAGCCGGGATCTCCAGTTTTCCCCGCCGTCTCATTCCTCCGGTGCATCATCTTCTTCTCATGTATCATATCTAGCCTGTGGTGCCGTGTATAGTAAAAGTGGGCGTTAAACACTACACACACATTAATGAATTCCAAACTTGTATTCGTAATTTCTGTTTATCAGGTTAAAGAGCCAATTTTCTTATTTGTTTTTAAAAAGTTTTTGGTTTGGCAACGAGAATATTATCTTTGAGGTTTTTGATTTTATCTTTTGTTGGTTTTTAAACTAACACCTTATTTAGATATACATGTGCAACAATAGTAATAGATTTTGTCTAACTCTTACGCTTAATGAGCTCTGCGTAATAATCTACAATGAAACGAACTTCTGAGGACACTTCCATAAAATCTATCTTGTGCTTCTTATTTGTTATGAAAATATTTTGAATATAGAGTACCTTAATTTAAAATTATTAGGCTTATTTTTGACAATATAAGAAATTTCGAAAATGTTTAACATCACATTAAATTTTTTGAACATCTTCGTGTATCATTCATGAAGATGCTGATCATAAAAATACACAAGTTTTGTGTTTAACATACTTTCGAGGTTGTAGTTTTAATGATTTGTTTTACTTCAGTTACTCTTAAAATAACTGTGTGTAGTACAATCTAATCAACGAATTTCCTTAACTACTCCTCTACCTACATTATACCTTTGTGGTAATGAACGTATTATTATAACGCTAAAATATTCCCCAAAGACGATTACTGGTACAAACCTACAGTTCAAAAGTCCCGTGTGTATGTTAGGTAGCTGCGACCACAGCGACAATCAGTGGAAGTTTCATGCAACACCAATTACATGTAGGGCGCACAGATGACGCGCATGTAAGTTTCTACTTCTTTAGAAGAATATTCCTCAATTTATTTGATTATATCGAGTGAAACTTTGGCAGAGATTGATTGTAGCTGTAAAGAGAATACGATTGTTCTAAGGTGCTGTTCTCTATGGGCGTTTAACATATTGTTGCTATTGAACATCTGAGAGCTGAAAAGAAAGGAATATCAATTTAGTATTCGACAAAATTATAGATGCTTGTAAATTCAGTCATGAAACCAGGAATATGTCTGAAAGGGTCAGATTTTGTTTATCTCTTCTGATGATTAGTATTCTTCTGATGATATTCCAAGCAAAGTGAAGATATATATTTCATTTATCATAAATATATCTTAAGCAATTAATATTTCAAACAAAAGCTTGCAGCTATATCTAATAAAAATTAAAGCTTGCGGAAACATTTCACTTTAAGGGGAAATCTGTTATTATTGGATTTACTGGAATTCGTTGTGTACCATTCTTGAACATAGTGAAGTTGCATACAAGTTTGGTATTTATCCGACTTTTCCGTTTAGTATTTGGCAGAAAAACATTTTTTTTTTCTAAATTGAGCAGATACCCAAATACATATTTTCTGTGCACGCCCGACATTTATTATATGATACAATGAATAAATGCAAAACTTGTGAAAGAATCCTCTACCTGCTATGTTTGGGTGCGGCATTGGAAGTAATATTTTAACATTAAGAAAGTGCCTGACGAAGAAAACCGGCACAAACGTACAGTTTTAAGGTCCCGAGCGCTTCTTGAGTACACAGCGACACACAGTGGAAGTCTCATGCATTACGAGGTAGACTAAGCCTGACATAGATGGCGGACTAGTTATAGTTGTCATGTATATAGTAGTGTGTCTTAAATTGTTAAGAACGTTTTAAATCATTTAGAATAGAGATGGTCAGCATTGTTTGCAAGGCAGATATAAAATTTGTCAGATACTAAATAATAGCTATATTACTGTAAAAGACGCTCATAGACTGACAGGAAATATTGTGTTTGGCAACGAAAATCTACAGAAAGCTATATGAGTTCACCAAATCCAGTACACTTCTCTTCGTTTTAAATCCCAACTCATCAGAACAAAAACCAATCAGCAAACCACCGTCTGTTGACTTAACACCCATAGAATGCCCGTAAGGGACAGCGTCCCGGGATGGCAATAAGTCCAAAGCCCCTGTTCCATGGAGCAGGGTTCACCTTCAACGACACCTCATTGCTGTGCTAGAATTTTTATATATTCTTTCAAATATGCTCCTATTCCTTCATTGTTTATTGGAGTGTGATAAAAATTTTACACTCACTTAAATCTTAATGTAAACTTTACTTGACTGCTGTCCAATTGATTTCCCAGCCGGCAGTCATTTGTCATTGATGATGTTTCAGTACAAATCTGTCAGAGACACATGTGTTGGTCAGGGTATGACTGTTATCACAAACAGCCACACGAACTCCTTTATTATCATTTAGTGAACATAGGAGTTTCAAAACGTGCGTTCCCGTTACTGCAATGCAGAATCAAAAGCGCATTTCCTAATTATTCACCCCAAATATAATGTATAATATAGTTTAGGATACATGAGCTAGAGTTGTGAGAGGCAGTCTTATAAGACTATATCCTGGACCATCATGTAACTCTACGAACGCACAGCGTCACAATTGGTGTCAGTAAGTGGAACATAGACAATGGCAGCTACATTGGCAAATATTCTACTAGAGCTGAAAGAAATGAACACGGCTACAGACAACCTCTACGCGACAATGACTGCAATGAAAGCCGACTAAGCCTTTGCTGGCCATATGCTCGATTGCCAGGACTAACTTCTGTAGCGTCTCCCCTGACTGCTGTGACCTTTATTTTAGCGGGCTGCGGTACGGTGCAGCTAAGTGGTGATTTCCAAAGCGGTTCTCCAGGGCCTCCCAGATGTCCTTGGGCACCGTCCCTGTCTGGACCGCGGTCAGGACTTCTACGGCCCGTCCTTGGAGGCTGGGTATTAACTGTGTGGACTCTTCGTATGGTGACCAATTGTGTTTAGTCACCATGTCGAATTGAAGGCGAAAGACTTCGAAATTTGTCGCGCCGTCGTTTTTACGTTTTTTAAATCCTATAACGGCCTGCCGACGATGTCCTGTACCATGGCGTTCAGGGACTTTTTATTGGTATCTGCCTTTCCCTCCTGGTTGTTTACGTGGTGTGCAAGATCTTCGACGTCTTCCACTATGGCGTTCAGGCACTTGGCGTTATTGTAGGCCTTTTCATCTAAATCGTTTAGGCGCTCGTCCACTTGACCCATCCGTTTGCCTAGCTCCGCGAAGTCATCCCTTACGCCGTTCAACTGCGCTTCCAACTTTGCGGCGAGGGGCTCGTTTGTCGCTTTCATTTTCGCGGCCATTTGGTTATTTGCCAACTTCGGCTTCCTGGTTAATTCGGTCTCCATTTGTGCCATCTTCTCGGTGATGTAGTCGTTAGCCGTCTTCATTTCCTTCAGTTCTGTGGCCAGGTTGTTATTAGCTGCTTTCATTTCCGAGGTGAGTTCGGCCTTCATTTCCAACAATATCTCCAAAGACTTTTCCAATGCAGCATCCAAGACACACTGCTAACACCAGTTGTGACTTTGTGGGTTCCTGAAATCAAAGATCCAGGTTACAAACATAAAAATTGTTCTTTATTTCCGTAGAAAGTCGCTTCGTACACACACACAATACAACATACAAGGTCAACAAACACAGCTGTTTCCCCGCAGGCGTTCACTTACCGACTGACTGTCTTTGGCGGGCTGGCTGACTTTTCATAGTTTACTGACATTCCAGAAAATTCTCAAACAATCGAGAGCCGGCTAGAGCAAAGGCAAACTCTCGAGAAATCCATCTACTCCCCCCCCCGCCGGTTCGGCGAGCTTTTATCTATACATGGAACTGCGCATCCCTTTCACTGCCTTGACGCCTTGATGAACAATGGCCTGGCGATACTATTAACGTACTCATATAAAAATTATGTAATATTCACTTAAAAATAAATCAAATGCTCCTCTCCCATACTCTGTATTAAATAACAAAAGCAATTCTGTAAAATAAAATTGACTCGGATTGGCTCAGTATAAACCAAATATTACATAGAGACAAGAATGAAAATATATGTGACAGTAAATATCTTGTAATTAAGACAAAAAGCACGGTAAAATTAAATCTACAACGTAAATTGTCTAACAAATCGCAGTTAAATCAAAGAGTACATAGTAGAAAAAATATATGAGTCAATTAAAGATAAATAAGCATCTAATATAACTTATTAATATTCTTAAATCTAAATAATAATCCTACGGAACAGAGGAATTCATATTATTTTACAAAATTAATTAAAATGAATACTAAAGAGATGTAAAGTTCGTTCTGTAATAGATTCTTTGTTTTAATGCTTTTTGCTCTAATAAAGTGACAAACTCTATGCATTTATAGCTAAAACAAATAAATTAAATCTAGGATTGCATTACGCTATGACTAGATTTAATCTATTGTACCTATGTCTCAAGTGGGACATCCCCAGGAACAGGACGCGGTGGGAGGATGTAGACGGGGCTTATCCAAAGAAGACACGGCTGTACAAAGGGTAGGATTCCTACAAGTTACTCCCGGGCAGGTCACCCGTCTCAGATCGTGAGACGGCCCACTTGGAGACATGAGACATCATCACCTTGAGGAATAACGCCTATCTTAGTTCACCAAATGGAAAACAAGAACGCTGCTAAGGGCAAGAAGATAGGCTAGCCAGCGAAGAAGGCTTGGCCGCAGCGATCGCCTTCAAGCCTTCGGGCACCGTCTCCCGCCTCCTCGGCTCTTTCGGCGGCCGAGAGGCTGAGCCATCCACACAGCCATCCGCCACCTCACCTGGCATCTGAGCCTGTTAGCACAACATGGCCAAATACAAGGCTGCCGGAAGTGGAGACAACACTTCCATCCTCTCCAGAACTTGCCTCTAGCCGACCGACTCCAACTGCCGACCCAAGGGAGCTCGACGCCGCTTATACTAGGACAGGGTCTGCAATTCGAGTCTAGCAAACTGCAGCGCCAAATACCCTGCAGACACTGCTGCGCCTATGGGCTGCACTGTCGACTCTTGCGCCACACCCTCACGGTGCCACTACTGAGGCGCCCCTAATCTTACAGCTGTTTGCAGGGCACACGATCTGATACGTCACCGCACGTGCTGCACCAGCTGTAATGACTTCGGCCATTTTACCGGACAGGTGCAGTGCCCAGCATACCCTGGCCGGGACTTCTAAAGGCCAGACAAATATGACGCTACTTCTGCCTCCAGCGTGTGCTCCGACGTCACACTCCACACAAGAAAGCTCGACCCTGGCCGTCGGCTCTCCAGCTTTGGCAGATATACCGTCAAACCTGGAAGACACTCACACTGAAATACTACACCTGGCCGAAAATGTACCCCAGCTGGAGGAGGTACTCACCTCAACTCCAATACCAAACATTACTACGAAACTTGACAATCTTCTGGACGACATCCACTACAAACACGACTTCTCTCTTAGGATACTGTACAATACTCTAACGAGTATAAACCGCACTACCAACGAACAGATATTGACCATCCGGAGATACATCAAGGAGGAAGTGGAAGCCCTCTAGACGATGCCCGATGGACAGCACACAGCAGGGCACCATCCAGAGGGCAAAATGACTTCAGCGACAGAGGTCATTTCGCCAAGTGAAGAGGCCAAACTACAGACAGTAATCCACAATAACCTAATCTAGAATTCCTCAAACATTCTCACCCTTCAATACCATAAAACATCACACACAACTACCCTCACTCTGTAATCCAGACACAGCCCTCCCTACTTTACAAGGACGTAAGTAGGGCCTTGATAATGCTTACGTCCTGCATAGTTCCTCACCTTGGTCCACGCTACTCCCTGGACAATATATACCTTCCTTGAATCCGCATATGCTTACAGCTGTACTGCCACAGCATCACTCCTGAATACTCACTTGTGGAGGTCCTTTAGTCGGTACGGCTGGTGGTTCAATCCCCTAGTTGAGTCCCACAGTCAAATCCCAGGGTTAGTGTGTAATATGCATTTTCCTCTACTTGTATAAAAAGGAGACCGTCATAACGGAGAAAGAAATTTCACTTATCATATAATCCTGTCATACAACGCCGAGACATCTGAGACTCTCCTACTCTGAAAGAGAACACCAGATGAGAGATGATGTGAAATAATAAAGGAGATAATCCGGGACGTTATCCACGGAAATCAAACCTGGACCTCCCGTCTGCGGACGGTAACGGAACCACGTGAACCACTTTTAACCTCCAGCTCGGTATAAACAAGGCTAAAGTGTCGATTGTTATATTTATGTTTCCTTTAGTTTTCTATTTGAACTCTTTTGCTATTGACTTAAACCTGTTGTAGTACTTATTAAATTTGACTGAAAGTTATTTAACAAAGGACATATATCTCATTTCCATTTGGTATATTTAGATTACCAATTAACTACAGCTATGAATTAAATAAATATTTTGTTTATTATTTTGCTGTCAATTTCCAGGATTGTATCACGCTATCGGCGTACATGTTAGAAACATTGCTCATATATTTGTGTATAAAAGGTTCGGTTAAATAATCAAGTACCAGAATACTTTATTTTAGCGCCTTTTCGGATGAGACACGAAGTCCGCAGGCAGACTATACCATATATAGAATATTTTTTGAAAACTCTCACTTCTCAAAAACGACTAACAATTTAGATTAAATTTAAATATTTTTAAGGTGTATTTATATAAAGTGAAATCTCTACATTCAGTTTTGTAGATATATCGTCGAAATCCCGTTCACTATGGACGACTATGATACAGGTGGTGACAGAAACAAACAGTAAGGGGGTTTATAAAGTATTGTTCCTGGGAATAATCTCATTTTTATATTGTTATCTGTTTTAGATATCTAACATCACTTTCTATACATTGCTGTACTGGGCGTGTAAAGCCTAACACGTCTAAGAAGTGATCGTTACTGTCATAATTGTACTATGTTATTCACAAATAAAAAAGAAATATTAACGGAATATGAATAAATTTACAGAAGAGGCTTAAGGCTTTTTATTTGTAACTTATTTGCCTGGTGCCGGTACATTGGACCCGGCTTACACACTCTAAATTTACATGGGTTTATAATTCTGGGTATGGTTTTTTTTTATTGTCTTTGGGGTTCTTATAAAACCCATACGGCGACATGTTCTGGGTGCGTATGTCCCAATATCACACGCACTACACTGTACAGACTTTGCTATGTACAATATTTACAATGTTCGCAGTTAGGCTGTGCGACAGCGGGTAGCTGACTACTCCTGGTTGCCCATGATGGCGGCCTCTGCCGGGATATATACAGAAGGAGGTTGAATTTGTGGTAGCTATATAGGATCAGGCATACCTTTGTTCCGAAAACACATTAACTCTAGTGCGTCTATATTGATATTTGTATACAATATAGCTCCAAAGTATTGTGATTCACATCTAGGATATGTTCTACACCAAAATAAAGCTGAATTGTTGTAAAAGTTTCTAAACGCTGTATAATAACTAAGACACATAGATTAATACATAACAATTTCAACCTCCGCGATATCTGTAAGCTTCTAGGTGCCGTTCAAAAAGACGTAGAAATATATCCCTCAAAAAAATTTTCCTGCATATTAAACAAAAGTTTAGGTTCAACATCGCTCGAAATTCAATCTAACAACTCTATGCGAGAGCTCTTGCATCTAGAGCAATGCTGCTTTAGTTTGCTGGAGCGCCATCATACCTGAACCACCTGTTTTCTGATACTTACAGAGGCTTAGCTTCATGTGGGAAATGTGGATGATTGAGATGGATACACTCCCTGTAGGGAGTTACGTCATTTGTAAGACGTGGTGGGGAAAAGTATGCACCAACGACATTCCGGTACAATTGCAGCCCAGATATTAATTCAAAACTTGTTGCTGATACACAAGCTGAACAGCCTGAGGATTAACCACTGCTCACACCGTGCATCGTGGAAAATATAAATTAAACTAATTAAAACGGTAGTCTCCTCTAAAAGCTAAAATGACGAGACTAACGATGGACTGAGTGTTAGGGCTGAAACCAACGGCTGATGCTCTCTCGTGTTAGAATAATGAGAACAACGTTTTCCAGCGTCATTTGTGAGCTTTATATGTTGACGGATTTTGAACTTAAGCGTTCACTAACGCCAAGAATACAAAAATTAGGAACAATTTTTTCTATGAAACCTTTTCCTTCTTTTGATGTAAAAGATTAATTCCCAAAGCTTGTATGCATATGTATGAAGGTTTTGTGGCGAATAGCGGTGCCAGATATATGGCGCCGAACCTTGCTATGAGAGAATATTTCATTTTGGCGCCAGACGCCATCGCCTTGGGGATGCCACCAAGTATATTGAAAGAAAATTTTTGGAGGAATTCCGCTCCTTTTTGTGATCTATTTTCAATTGAAAATACCGATCTCTGTTTCCTTCACTTGATTGCTTCCTACAAAATACTTGGGAATTAAAACCACAAATGCACACGGTTAAAGTCGTATACCTGCAAGGTCTTTATACGAGATGAAGAAAATTGCCAAAAGAGGTTTCATAATAATTGAAGACAAGAGGCAAAAGAATTAATCAGATCAACGCCGAATAAAAATTATATATCCATAAAATACGTTTGCGAAAATTGCGCTAATATGAGTACTTTATTTAGAGCCGTTCCGTTCTAACACACTGTAACTTTCTGGTTTGATGTTGTGTCAGTACGTGCCGCAGCTGCTGTTTACCTTCAGCTGAAAAGAACGATTCTAATGTAAACATGTCTTAACATTATAAGTAGTGTTAATCATAAATTATATAAGTAATAATAAAACATGGTAACAGCTCAAAGAAATAAAATGTTACAAAAGTGCAATCTCTAGACATTAAGACGGTAGCTCTAATAAGATTGATTCTTCTGTTGTTCTGTAACATTTCTCACATGGAGGAGAATATTATTGGCAGTTGTTTCCAGTTATGACGTTCAAAATCTTAGGAATCTCTTTTTTCCTGTGTCATAAATGCAACAAATGGCATTCGAATTTAAAAACCCGCCCTAGAATTTGCGTGAACGTTTCTGTGTATTCCGAAGTACCTAATATTTTGGGTTCTTCTGAAAACTAATTTATTTACTGTTTGTGTTCTGAGTTTCAATTCCCATTCATTCTAACTGCAATACCCATCAATGGTGTGGTTCCGATTTTATTGATGAGAATGGCATATAATTTAAATGGCAGCATACAGCTAGCCACATTTCAAACATTATTTATCACTTACTCCGTTGTACACATCTTGTATCCGCAACCAAAAATAAACTGATATAATTTCTTCTAAACTGTTATTGGAACTTGGAGCAGATAGAAAGATATGTTGTCGTTTAGGAGTACGTTGCGAAAATAGTATGGGTACATTGACCTTATTATAAACAGATATTATATAAGAGTAGCCGTTATAGTTCACTGATTGTCCGCCAGAGGTGACATGGTTCACAAATAAGAATGGATCCTTTACGGAGTTCGCCTTGCTGCCGAGAGATGGCACTGCCGGTGATCTGTATTGCTGTGAAGGCATTGTATTAATATTTAAAGAATCTGTTAAGAAATTGTAATTATGATTTTCAGCATTTGCTGATTATTACATGCTTTTCTTGAACCTGCGAATTACTAGCAGCTAAAGTGAAAACTGGGACAGTAGGGAACAAGCAAATAATTGTTTGGCAGAGATGATTCCTCCAGCAGCATTTATACTTTCCGGGATTTGAGAACTGTATGCATAGGGAATTTGACTTTCAGGCTATACCTTCTTTTCATGGTACTTGTAATCAATTATAATGAGTACACTTGTTAACAGTTTCCTGTTCTCAAATTAGGCAACAGAATTACTGCTTTCACACAGAGATGTTTTAAATATTAATATTTAAATAATTCAACTTACTTGTATATTTGAAACGTTTTCAGGATCATTCAACCTCATCCTCAGCTGTTTGGTGGCTAAATGAACATACCTCTTCTTTCACAACATTAAAAATTTATAACTTTATCACGGTTTCTGGTTATGAATATTTTTTCCCAAATATCCAATTCTATGGGTGTTCTTAAAAATTTTAACAGTTTAATGTTGTGGTTTTGTGTCCGAAAATGGTGTCAAACGGCAGATTTTTCTGTTTGTTTCAACTTAACGTTCCTCTAGTGTTCTTTTTGCCTGGTTAACAAGTTTCTCTTAGTTTTTCCTGTGTAGTTTTTTCACAGGTTTCACCATTTATCTGATTTATTCCTGATTTCAAATTGTTGGGGGTTGAATTTTTTAGTAGATTATTTAGCAGGTACCTCAGACTGAATTTGTTTAGGGGTGCTAGTTTTTAAGTTTAGTTTTTTGAAGATTCGTTCAAATTTTCTAAAAGCCCATGAATGGTAGGTGAATTTTCTATATTGCCAATTTGTGCATTTAAGTGGTGTGAGAGTGGTATTTATTGATATTATCTTCAGTTTTTCCTGTTTATTCATCATGTTCCTTATGATGGCTGCGTTGAATCCATTTAACACCGCTATTTGTTTTATGTGTTGTTGTTCTTTCAAAAATTCCTCCTTACTCAGTGGGATGTTGTATAGCCGGTGAATTAGACTTCTAAAGGCAGCTAGTTGATGTGAAACTGGGTTTTGTTCATTTTTCTTTATGTCCTTATCTATATGTGTGGGCTTCCTGTATATTCCAAAATGTACACCATGACGATTTCTAGTTATCGATGTTGTCGTTGGCCGTCTTCATTTCTTCCAATATGTGTAAAATCTTTTCCAGTGCCGATTCCATGGCCGTTATCCCACTTCTGACGCCAGTTGTGACTTTTTGGGTTCGTGAAATAAAAAGTCGAGGTTACAAACACAAAAACTTGCACTTTTATTATCGTAGCAATACACTGTTCACAATTACAATTTGCTAGATAACCTAAAAACTGTTTATTTTAAAAACACTTCGCTCAACTGAATGTCGCTTCCGGTAACGATCGCCCCCGAAGTTTCCCGAATCTCCACCGGCCATCATTCATTGACCGGCGTCGTGAATCTGCCGCCAGGGTAACAATATGAATCAAATAACCGTGGACCTAAGACACACCTCGAAACTTTACACACTTTCTACAGCTTTATACAGCGTTTTGAGCTCGTTTTGGTAGTTTCAGCACAAATAGGAAGCTGCATCTTCCACTACAATTACTGTATGAGTTAAAAACTGACATAATTTGTGATTCTTATCATGATTGACATACTTTGTATAGTGAAAACATGTGTATGACATTCCAAGTAATTGCTTTTTGTCACATCCAACCCATATCCAGTGAGTAATCTACCCATCCTGTATAAACTGTTCTACAAATCATCCATTAGAAGACATTCAAAAAACGCGTCACACATATGTTGCTTAACAAGTTGCATCAATTCAAAAATAAACAGGGACAGGTGTCTCACCTGGGGTAATGTGTCTGTTATGTTGAATATTGAAGCTAAATTTTTGTGCTCGTGCCATGTTTGAAGATGCGATGATGTTGCACCACATTGTGGCACCATCTTGATGCAGGATTATTTGAGATGAAGGTGGATGCTGATTAATTTCTCACCTTTGGAGACGATCTTGAAGAAATCTTGAAGTTAGTCACACAACTCTGATGAATTAGGCGCATCTGTAATTGTTGAGCAATAGGATCTTTTTCTTTTCCCAGGATCGCGGTAACGGGGCTGATAAAGGTAGTGGTACAATTTTTGAAGAACGAATAGTACTTTTCTTGTTCAACGATGAAAATTTAATTCCTCATAGACATTCTTAAATTCATTGATACAATTCCAAATATTGTTAATGTAGTCTTCTTATAATCAGATGTAGACTCCACGATGATCTATTTCTATTCTTGTGCACACGCTACTTATGCATTTTATATGTACACACAAAATTGTTTCTACACACACTCGGAGAAATATATACCCGTCTGACCCCTAAGACATCCATCAGCGGCAGAACAAAATCTTTTAAACCATTTAACATCTTATGATATTACGTTGTCATGGTCACACCATTACCCACTTTACATTGCTTCTTTAATTTGTTACAAATACTAGTCTCTTTGACTATTCCTAACAAAACATGAAATATCTAAAATAACTTCTATAATATTCAAGTGATAATTTTTGTCTTTGATTTTTTCCAGCAAAATTTGACGTCATCAATAGCCTCGCTGATGGAGCAAGTTAATATACGATTCCCAAAGCGGTTTGCGATCGTATTTTGGTGTGCTGATAGCAACTTTGAAGCCTCCTTCTACCGGGAAATAAGTATACTCTTTGAGAGGTGGGTTATTGTTGTTGTAATTTTACGTCCTGCAACGCTAAGTCATATCGGATGGTGAATGAAATGGTTGATATGAGGCTCAAATGTGTCTGGGATCCATGGAGCTTAGAGATACCCGATATTAGTCTTTAAGGATAAGGGAAAACTCTGGAAAAAGCCGTATCCAGGTAGTTCATCCTGACCGAGATTCGAACTCGGGACCTCTTGAACCTGTGGCAGACACGCTTACTTATACGCTACGGAGGTGGGCAAAGCTGGGTCGCGCCCACGTAAAGCAAAGTTGTGTAATTTCGCGTGGTGCGTAATTACGATAACCGTTGCAGTTTGTTTTTATGAATATGAGCACTATATATGACTGATAAATTTAAACAATATATTGCGATTTGATGGGTCTGTGAAGATATATAACTTAATATAATTCAACAAAGGAATGCCAAATTAATAACTGTATCAGCTTCAAACCATTTAAGTAAAGAAACAGATTTTTTGTGTTCTTTCAGCAGTGCACGTCATATCGAATGGTGAATGATTAAATTTGTCATCTCCGTAATTAATTTATTTCCCTCCTTATGCAAAACCTCGCCCCTTTATAGATTTTATTAATTTTTTTTACCTAATTTCCACTTTCCGCTTCATCTTCAATTTCAAAACAAAAGCAATTCTGTTTATCGTATCAAAAGGTTCCTCAAAATCCGCAAACAACATATATACCGTTCCTCTCCTTTTTCCTGAGGTATATGTTCTTTATTAGCAACAGATTATCCATTGTCCGTTTTCTTTTTCTGAAACCCTCTTTAAATTCAAACAGCTTACTCTCTCGTTCTGCTTAAATTCTTAGCCTTTCTGCTAATATTCCAGTGTATATTTTTCCTAATATAGATAACAGACTTATTCCCTGTAGTTTTCTGGTTCTTTATGAGGCGGTTCATCCCGTTTGAACCTGATTGAGTAGTCCCTCGTACATTGAACACCTCATAAGTAGCTGGATGGAAGGACTGAGGGGATTTGTAGGAAAAGGTGTTTCACTCAATATAGCTCAGCATGACTCTTATCCTGGATTTCAGGGATGGGTAACGTAGGTCCTAACTATGGTCGGAATGAACAGAAACACCTTGTCCTGTATAGATGCAGATTTAGTGGTCCTTTATGTGTTGCGTGCTCGCCAAAGTCTGCGTCATCCGTAGTATGTAGCTGGCTACGTCGTTTCGCATCTCGTTGTCTTGTATTCCTTTAAGTCCTGAAGCGCAGTATGTTCATCACACGCGTATGGCACGTGCCGTTCTGACCGCGAGAGTTACACGTGTAGGACGCCTGCCGGTCTGTCGACGAGTCTTATACGTATATGAGGCGTGTCGGACTGACGACGAGTGATTCTTCACGAAAACGACCCACTTCAGCCATGTTGGTATTTTCCCCCATTTACTCAGATTTTGGAACTTTTTGATGGCCATGTGCCTAATAACTTATTTCTGATTGGTCAAACGAAATTCGCGTGGGTTGGTTCATCGTAGTGCTTATTTATGCTACGGCACGGACGTTAAGCGTCTGTTTATATCTGGGTCGTCATTGTGAAGGTCACGTCTGTTTTCATTTCTAAAGATTTTAGCGGAAGTGGGCCCCATCCCACCATCGCCATCCCTAGCCTCGGGCAATATTGGACAAAAGAATACAGGGTTGGGTTCCCGAGCCTACTAGAAGGTGAATGCCCCGTCTACATAGAGTTTCGCTCATGTCGGTAGTTTTGTCTGATATGGTCAGTTTTAATTTGAACCTCCCGTCCCCTTATAAATAGGTACAATCATGCTTATTTTCCAGCTTTCTGAATGTCATCAGTTTCCTTTATCTTGTTTAGCACCTTTGTCATTACTTCTCAGCCACTTTTTGTTTATCCATACCCCATCCAAAATCCCCCTGGTATAGCATCGAGTCCTACTGTCTTCTCCTTTTTATATATTGTAATTGTTAGTGCACTTCTTACATTGTGGATTGCCTATCTAGATATTCATTTGCTATTTCTACTCTTCCCAAATCTCTTATTTCTAATTTTAATTTTCTTCCCTCCCCTATCAGCTCCCTAAAATATCTCTGCCATTGATTTGCTTTAATCTCATTTTTTGCCTCCCCTTTCCTGACTACACCTCTTACTGCTTCCCATACTTTTCATCTTTTCCCTCTATAACTTCTTTTAACTTTTTCCCCACTTTTTCCTGCCATTCTTTATTTTTTGCTTATAGTAACTTTTTATATCCCGATTTATTAACCAACAGATGTTTTCTGTCAAGAGATGGCTGCCAAGAGTGATAGATTTATAGTGCGTTCCTGAAGATGACCTGTTCAAGGCTCCTAAATATCCACTACTTGCAAGCGTAGTTAGGACGTGTAAAGGGGTAGCTACATAAGGGTCGTCGATTTCAAGCTATCCCTTTTACTGATTTTGTATTTCATCTCATAATTCTTAGCTAACATTTACTTAGAGTTTAAACTGAATATAAAATTTCTCTTTAACTTTATTTTAATACGCTTTTTGTGTAAATATTTGAAAATACACCTTTAGAATGATAATGTTTGTATTTTATAAAGGTTTAATAATGTTAAAATGTGTAAATAGATGTTCAGGTGCAGGTACGCAGTATCGGTAGTCTCTTCATCTCCACAAAATTCACATATGCCTACCTCATTACTTCTCAGCCCCTTTAGATATATTATTCCTATTCTCAACCATGCAATGCCTTCTCTTCCAGTTTTGCCATATTCATCTGTTTATTCCCGTATATCATTCTGTCTTTAACTGCTTATCAAATTTCAAGGATTTCTTTTCGTCTATAGTTTCCCAAATCTGGTGTCTACCTATGTCTTGTACTCTGGTTCTCACTTCCTTCCAAAAACCACCATGATATGACTCCTCGGCTCTCCATAATTCTCCCAGGCCTATCTCCGGTGTAGCGGACACTGCTGGTTCTCGACGTCGGGATAGCTGTTACCTTGGCCGCCTCCATCCTTAATGCTGCTCTCAGCGCCCCGTGGATGGTTGTATAAACGCCGAGCATTATGCGCTGACGAATCTCCGTATCTCGTACCCCGTCCACGAATGTGTAGGCAGCTTCCCGGGATACGAACTCTGGTGGGAGGTCGACCAGGGCCTTGCTTACCAGCTGTTCCACTGCCAGGGCTAACTCCTGCAGCGTCTCCCCCGGCAGCTGTGAACTTGCCTTTAGCTAGCTGCGGGACGCTGTGGCTATGCGGTTGTTTCCGAAACGATTCTCCCGGGCCTCCCAGATTTCCTTGGGCGCATTAAGCTGGCTGGCGTCATCCCAGTTGTGTCGTGTGTAGACGAGCGGTAGGCCAGCAAAAAAGTGGCACCTAGACGTCCCAGTCTCGCTGATGGCTGGCCACGACGTTCCTCAGGTGTTCCTCTAAGGTCTTGATGTATCTTTCGACCATGCCATCCGACTGGGGATGTAGAGGCGTTGTGCGGGTCTTCTTCACCTCAAGCCTTTGTAGTGCCTCCTTCATAAGCTAGGACTCAAATTTGGTACTCTGGTCACTGTGTAGCCTTAACGGCACACCAAATCGACAGAACATTTGCTCCACGAGGCAGTCTGTGATTGTCTTTGCCTATTGGTTTGGGTTGGCATACACCTCCGGCCTTTTGGTGAAGTAGTCCACGACCACCACTAGGTACTTTTAGCCTCGGTCGGAAACTGGAACCGTCCCGCAATGTCAACGGTGATCTATTCGAATGGCGCTCCGACGTTGTACCACTGCATGCGACCCCGGCTCTTAGACTGGGGGCCACCACTCGCCGCGCACACGTGACACTGACGGCACAATTTCTCAGCATCTGCTCGGAGTCTCAGCCAATAGTAGCGCTGCCGGTGTTTGTCAATCTTTGGGTTCGCTCCCAGGTCTCCTCCCGAAGTACTGACGTACACTTCCTCCAAGACTTCCGGGACCTTACTCCGGGGAAGTACCAACTGTTCTCTCTGCGTCTTCCCATCGGGTGACTCCCATACCTGGAACAGCACACCATCTCTGGTCTTCAACCGGTCCCATTGGGCCCAGTACGACTTGTAGGGCGCACTCCTCTTTGCGATGTCCTCCCAGGTTGGTCTCGTCCCTGCCTCCAATTCCCTCAATGGTGGCCCCAAGTCTGCGTCCGCCAGCTGCTATATCCTAGGGCCTGCGCAATCGCAGCCGTCCGCAGGCATTGCCACAACTACTCGTACTGCTGCGGCAAGCTCCTGCTCTTCCACTCTTGTGACCTGGCCGCACTCTTCTGAAACTGGTCTTTGGGTTATGGCGTCAGCGTTTCCGTGACTCTTCCCTCTACGATGCTCCGAGGTGTAGTCGTACTCCTGCAGACTCGGGGGTTAACCTGCTGTCTGGCCTTCTGGTCGCGCCCTCACCATCACCTCGCTCCTCGCGGGGACAACCACGTCTTAGTGGAAGCCGACCCTGTAGATTCCAAGGCGCTCTTTGGGTTGACGTAGTATAAGCTATTCTCCGTTGAGCCGCAGGACCTTCCTGCGGAGGTCGACCGTGGCTCACGAGGGCATCAAGTCCCAGAATCACCTCCTCAGCCACCTTCGCGACGGACACCCACAGACGCACGGCACTCCGCCCCAAGGTCAGCACCAGGAGGGCCTCCTTCTCCACAGGCCAGGTGTCGCCCGATGCCGTGACAGGCGGTTATGTTCGGCTCGGTTTGCTCGTCAGTAAACCCTTCGCCACGTCAGGTCTGATGATGGTCACGGCTGCCCCAATGTCCACCAGTACGTGGCACTGCTTCCCTGTCACCCAACCGTCCGCGATGAGGCTGTCACCCATACGCCGGCTGACGGCGCGCAGTGTCACTCGAGGGGATGGTGGTAATGGCGCCGACGTGCCCCACTCCAGGCCGGGGCTTACACGATCTTCCAGCGGCCCTTCCTGGTGTGGGCAGTCTCTCTGCAGTTGTCCGGGCCGTCCACAAAGCTAGCCCAGGTCACTAGGTGTTCGCCGGCGTCCCACGGCTGGTCTTTTGTCTCCGGTGAAGCAGACACACCTCGTTCTCGACGTCGGGATAGCTGTTACCTTAGCCGCCTCCATCCTTAATGCTGCTGTCAGCGCCCCGTGGATGGTTTTAAAATTGCCGAGCATTATGAGCTGACGAATCTCCGTATCTCGTACCACGTCCACGAATGTGTAGACAGCTTCCCGGGGTATGAACTCTGGTGGGAGGTCGAACAGGGCCTTATTTTCCATCTGTTCAACTGCCAGGGCGGACTCCTGCAGCGTCTCCCCCGGCGGCTGTGAACTTGCCTTTAGCTAGCTGCGGGACGCTGCGGCTATGCGGTGGTTTCCGAAACGATTCTCCCGGGCCTCCCAGATTTCCTTGGGCGCATTAAGCTGGCTGGCGTCATCCCAGTTGTGTCGTGTGTAGACGAGCGGTAGGCCAGCAAAAAAAGTGGCACCTAGACGTCCCAGTCTCGCTGATGGCTGGCCACGACGTTCCTCAGGTGTTCCTCTAAGGTCTTGATGTATCTTTCGACCATGCCATCCGACTGGGGATGTAGAGGCGTTGTGCGGGTCTTCTTCACCTCAAGCCTTTGTAGTGCCTCCTTCATAAGCTAGGACTCAAATTTGGTACTCTGGTCACTGTGTAGCCTTAACGGCACACCAAATCGACAGAACATTTGCTCCACGAGGCAGTCTGTGATTGTCTTTGCCTATTGGTTTGGGTTGGCATACACCTCCGGCCTTTTGGTGAAGTAGTCCACGACCACCACTAGGTACTTTTTGCCTCGGTCGGAAACTGGAACCGTCCCGCAATGTCAACGGTGATCCATTCGAATGGCGCTCCGACGTTGTACCACTGCATGCGACCCCGGCTCTTAGACTGGGGGCCACCACTCGCCGCGCACAAGTGACACTGACGGCACAATTTCTCAGCATCTGCTCGGAGTCTCAGCCAATAGTAGCGCTGCCGGTGTTTGTCAATCTTTGGGTTCGCTCCCAGGTCTCCTCCCGAAGTACTGGCGTACACTTCCTCCAAGACTTCCGGGACCTTACTCCGGGGAAGTACCAACTGTTCTCTCTGCGTCTTCCCATCGGGTGACTCCCATACCTGGAACAGCACACCATCTCTGGTCTTCAACCGGTCCCATTGGGCCCAGTACGACTTGTAGGGCGCACTCATCTTTGCGATGTCCTCCCAGGTTGGTCTCGTCCCTGCCTCCAATTCCCTCAATGGTGGCCCCAAGTCTGCGTCCGCCAGCTGCTATATCCTAGGGCCTGCGCAATCGCAGCCGTCCGCAGGAATTGCCACAACTACTCGTACTGCTGCGGCAAGCTCCTGCTCTTCCACTCTTGTGCACTGGCCGCACTCTTCTGAAACTGGTCTTTGGGTTATGGCGTCAGCGTTTCCGTGACTCTTCCCTCTACGTTGCTCCGAGGTGTAGTCGTACTCCTGCAGACTCGGGGTTAACCTGCTGTCTGGCCTTCTGGTCGCGCCCTCACCATCACCTCGCTCCTCGCGGGGACAACCACGTCTTAGTGGAAGACGACCCTGTAGATTTCAAGGCGCTCTTTGGGTTGACATAGTATAAGCTATTCTCCTTTGAGCCGCAGGTCCTTCCTGCAGAGGTCAACCGTGGCTCACGAGGGCATCCATTCCCAGAATCACCTCCTCAGCCACCTTCGCGACGAACACCCACAGACGCACGGCACTCCGCCCCAAGGTCAGCACCAGGAGGGCCTCCTTCTCCACAGGCCAGGTGTCGCCCGATGCCGTGACAGGCGGTTATGGTCGGCTCGGTTTGCTCGTCAGTAAACCCTTCGCCACGTCAGGTCTGATGATGGTCACGGCTGCCCCAGTGTCCACCAGTACGCAGCACTGCTTCCCTGTCACCCAACCGTCCGCGATGAGGCTGTCACCCATACGCCGGCTTACGGCGCGCAGTGTCACTCGAGGGGATGGTGGTAATGGCGCCGACGTGCCCCACTCCAGGCCGGGGCTTACACGATCTTCCAGCTGCCCTTCCTGGTGTGGGCAGTCTCTCTGCAGTTGTCCGGGCCGTCCACAAAGCTAGCCCAGGTCACTAGGTGTTCGCCGGCGTCCCACGGCTGGTCTTTTGTCTCCGGTGAAGCAGACACACCTCGTTCTCGACGTCGGGATAGCTGTTACCTTAGCCGCCTCCATCCTTAATGCTGCTGTCAGCGCCCCGTGGATGGTTTTAAAATTGCCGAGCATTATGAGCTGACGAATCTCCGTATCTCGTACCCCGTCCACGAATGTGTAGACAGCTTCCCGGGGTATGAACTCTGGTGGGAGGTCGAACAGGGCCTTATTTTCCATCTGTTCAACTGCCAGGGCGAACTCCTGCAGCGTCTCCCCCGGCAGCTAAGACCTTGCCTTTAGCTAGCTGCGATACTCTGCGGTTAAGCGAAGGTTTCCGAAATGATTCTCCAGGGCCTCCCAGATATTCTTGGGCGCCACCCTTGTCTGCACCGTGTTTAGGACTTCTGCGGCCCGTCCCTGGAGGCTGGCAATTAACTGTGTGGCCTCTTCCTCTGGCGACCATTTGCTGTGCCTGGCCACTGTGTCGAACTGGCGGCGGAAGACTTCAAATATTGACGCGCCGTCATTCTTAGGAGGTTTGACGCGCGCAGATGTTTTGTCGCGTCCCGGCGCGTCGGCCTTCAAATCCTTCAGCCTCCTGCCGACGTCGTCCTCCACCATAGCATTCAGGAACTTGAGGCTGCTGTCGGCATTTCCTTCCAAGTCGTTAACGCAGCTCGCCAGGTCCTTGGACTCGCTCGTCCACTTGGCCCATCTCCTTGTCCAGCTCCGTCACGTCATCCTTAACGACGGCCAACTGTTCTTCAACTTTGGCGGCGAGGGCCTCGTTCGCCACCTTCATTTTCATGGTCAGTTCGGCCATCTTTACGGTCATTGTCCCGGCCAATTTGTTTTTTGCCGCTTCTGTTTTTTGTTGTTAACTCGTTCCTCTTCGCGGCCAAGTTGTTATTTGCCGTCTGCACTTGTTTCAACTCTGTGGCTAGGTTCTTATTTAACGCCTCCAATTTCTTTTCCATTTTATCGGTGATGTTTTCATTTGCCGTTTCATTTCCGAGTCAGTTCGGCCTTCATTTCCATCATCTTCTGCAAAATCTTTTCCAATGTCGGGTCCATGGTTGTAATGTTCGGTAATGTTGTCGTCCCGCTTCCTGACACCAGTGTGACTTTGTGGGCTCGTGAAATGAAAAGTCCAATTACACAAACTCAACAATTTTCTTTATTTCCACCGACTTACATTTGCACACCTGCCAATTACACAGAATTACGTAATGCACACAATTACAATTCACCAGTTCTTCCGTTACCGTTCTGATGCACGTACATAGTGTTCTCGTCCGTTCACTAGCTCGTCAAGCACTGACTGACTCAATTCGCTCACTGCACCCCTTTTTATAGGAATATCGCCGTTTTCTCGAAGCCTCCAATATCTGTGAATCACCGCGAAGGTTCCAGATGGCAGTGGAAGAGGGGAAGGGGCGGCCAGGGACACTTCAATAATCAACCCCTCAGTTAGTGACACAGACAAATGGGTGGGTGTGGCTTGGCTGCCTCTGGTCCCTTACTCAGCTGTCGTTAGGTTGTGCTTTTCGCTAATTCGGTGACAATATGTAACATCTCTTTCAGTACAGCGCTGAACTAACACTTCGTGTTTAAGACAGTACTACAACAAATGATCAGTTGCCGTCAGTATGTATATAATAATATCATAATCATAGTCCTATATAACTACAACAAATTCAACATTTTTTTTATACAGAAAAATGTTAAATTTGTTGTACTTATATTGGACCCTGCATACCTTTGTTCCGAAACACATTACCTCTAGCCCGTCTATAATCATATTTGTGTATAATATAGCCCTAAAGTATAATGATTCACATCTCGGACATGTTCTGTGCCAAAACAAAGCTTAATTATCCTAAAGCTTTATAAAATATGTATAATAACTAAGACACGTTGATATATGCATAAAAATTACAACCTCCGCGACATCTGTAAGCTGCTACGTGTACTTGGTGTTGCGAAGGCTACCACTGCGTGTCGCTGTTGTCGGAGGCAACACTTGGGACATTTGAATTGCAGGTTTATACCGGTTTCTTTGTTGGTCTTTATTTTAGCGTTAAATAATGCCTTCTGTACCACATCAAATATAATGTGTAGAGGAGTCACATTCTGTAAAAAAATTAGATGTCAAACTGGAGCTGCTGTAGATATTTTCATATCAGCTCAAAAACGCCTTTTCCACCAAATTCATTACTAGAAAGTCTTTTAAATACAAAAATGAGACACGTTAAGACTTTTACAAAATTGTCACAATAACACATTACTGAATCAATAGAAACATTTAAAACTATATGATTTTTTCAAGAAACAGCTCTCAAAATGTCAATTAAGATAATTTCTCTAGATCTTGTTCATAACAAATAAAATGCTTAAGCTACATTTGCTGGGAAAGCCTTCAGAAGTGTTCTTTATTATGAATGACATTTGTATAATTGATAAACTCTAAGAAATAGTAAAAAATGTACATCTTTCTAAAACATACAGTTTATGTCAAATTCATTTTTCGTGGAGTGAACAAATTCGTATATATTCCCTGTTATTTGTCTGAATTCATCAATACTTTCAGTTTTATCAAACTACAAATAGTCGTCGTTTGTTTTTGTTTTCTACAGACCATTCAAAGTAAGTAGGTCATCACATGACGACCAGCTTTGAAATATTTGACTATAGCTTAAAATCCATCTCTTCGAATTCTTTACTTGTTTATAGACGATCTTGGAAGTTTAAAAAACCTTAATTTAACGTGTGGTATCTGTAAAGCTTTTACTCAGTTCTAGGTAACAATTTATATAGTTTATTTTATCAATGTTTGATGACTACAGATAATACAGACCTTTTTGTTACTACAGTTCGACCTGACTTGTTATACGTCACATCGTACCTAGAAGAATGTGTCCTATAACTAAGATAGTTTGACCTGGTCGAAATTTAACTACGTCATTTTACCTTACTTTTATTGAGATCCTATATAAGTTATATTAAGTTATAATAAGTTCAACATGATCAAGGATGGTACAAGAACAATTTCAAGAAATCTCATAACAAAAGGAAATTTTCCCAGCAACATAACTTTTATAAAACAGTTCCAAGGATTTTTTTAAATATTATATATAAGAATAAGAAGGAAATGTGAAGGCTTTAGTTTATTATGCAAAGAAGTCTTACATTGTCAATTAAAGTTATTAAAGTTGTAAATTACATCGATGTACCAATTATAGGCAAATTATTAAAATACAAAATTAAAATATAATACATAATGAAAAATTTCAAAAAAGATGTAACTAATGAAAAGTAGTATTCATTTAAATAAAATATTTATAGACAGTAGACGCTAAAACTTCAAGAACGTCTATAAACCGATAAAGAAGTGGAAGAGGTAGACCTTTGACTATAGTCAAATACTTTAAAACTGGTCACTGTACGACGAATTTGAAGTTCTGATTTATGTGCTTCGTCTACAAATAACAAAAAGAAACGACGACTACTCGGTAATTTAATAATTTTTATGCTTATTTACGCCCTCTAAAGTTAAGTCATATCGCACGGTAAATTAACTGGTGAATTGAGGCTCAAGGGTGTCCAGGGTCCATAGAGCATAGTTACCCGACATTCGTCCTTCAGGAGACGGAGAAAAAACTTTTCCAGGTCACTCATCCTGACCGACATTCGACCTAGGGACCTCTTGAACGTGAGGCAGACACGCTACCACCACGCGAACGAAACGGGCGGTAATTTGATAAAATTAAAGGAATTGATCAATTAAGACAAATAACAAGGAATATCTACTAAGTGGTTCACTCCACGAAATAAGATATATCACACAAATAATAATAGATAATGGGGATTCAGGTGATCACAAAATTTTTATTTGTAGTTGAATCTTGGCTCTGAATTTTTGGATGAAGTACAATTCCTCCTCTACCTACCACGTATGATTGAAGTACAGAAAGTATTATTTTAACACATAATGAACTCAAAAGGGAAAGGGAGAGCTGGCCCAATACTGCAGTTCATATGTCATGAGTGTTCGCTGCAACCACAGCGGCACACGGTGGTAGTGTCATGAAACACGAAGTAAACGTTGTATGGTACAGATGACGCACGTGGTATAACCGTTAGGTATTAATCAATATGTGTCACTTATTAAGAATATATTACAAAATATTTGAATGGTGATGCATTGGTTTGGTGCAGAACATGTGCGTCATGTGGAATATAGCAAGCTGGAGCTATATTATATACAGAAGTCAATATATATACCGATAAGAAATATTATGTTTCGGAACAAAAGCCTGCATTTGCTTGTATAGAAGTAACAAAATTAACCCACATTTTGTAATTATCTTCCAATGAATTGTTGCGTTGTAGTACGAAGTATATAGTGTGAATGCTTGTGATATAAAACCAATCAAACATTTCATATGAAGTAGCAAAATCCTCTCAACATGAGATGCTGAACTAGATGTAAAGAGCTCTGTGCATTTACATCGATTTTTGATATCGTATTTTCATCCGGCTTTAAGTCTATTACTAAAACATCTATTCATATATAACACTAAATATTCTTCCGACAAACATCTGAAATCTGGGAACTTTCCATTGATTTACCGACACTACCATTCCTTAACATTATGTTTCGCTTTACTTTTACCAGTGATGTAAGCCGCTGATGCGCGATGGAATTTATTAGCTAATGTTTTGTTCTCTGTAACTTACGTCCTCCAACGTGGACATATCGTACGATGAATGACATGGGTGAAGAGATGCTCAAATGTGTCCATGGTCAGTAGAGCTTAGTTACCCGCAAGTTATTAGACAGCTAAAAATGAATATTAAGAAAAAAAATCTCAAGCTACATTGTCAATCTTATATGAAACAGAGTAATTACATTACATACAGCATTTCATTTTGATGATATTACAATAAAAAATCTACGTCTACCTCAAGGAATTTCATTAAGCCCTATCTAGTATCAAATATGAAAGTTTTTAGTTTTACTTAGCATTTATCATTATATTGCTGTAGAATAAAAAATTAATTACTTCAACGGCTACGCCGTGGCCCAGAGCTTAGTCCGCTTGGCTCTCACCAAGACGGCCCGGGTTCGTTCCCAGGTGACCGCAAGGTAAGATTTATGGTGGACAACACGGCGTTGGGGCGGGTTTTATCTGGGATCTCCAGTTTTCCCCGCCGTCTCATTCCACCGGTGCTTCATCTTCATCTCGTGTATCATGTCTCGCCTGTGGTGCCGTATATAGTAAAAGTGGGCGTTAAACACTACACAAACATTAATGAATTCCAAACTTGTATTCGTAATTTCTGTTTATCAGGTTAAAGAGCCAATTTTCTTATTTGTTTTTAAAAAGTTTTTGGTTTGGCAAACTTAACTTTTAATAACGAGAATATTACCTTTGTGGTTTTTGATTTTATCTTTTGTTGGTTTTTAAACTAATACCTTACTTAGATATACATGTGCAACAATAGTAATAGATTTTGTCTAACTCTTACGGTATATGAGTTCTGCGTAATAATCTACAAAGAAACGAACTTCCGCGGCACTTCCATAAAATCCATCTTGTGCTTCTTATCTGTTATGAAAATATTTTAAACATAGAGTACCTTAATTTTAAATTATTAATTATTTAAAACTATTTTTGACAATATAAAAAGTTTCGAAAATGTTTAATATCGCATTATATTTTTTGAACATATTCGTGTATCATTCATGAAGATGCTGATCATAGAAATACACAAGTTTTGTGTTTAAAATACATTCGAGGTTGGAGTTTTAATTATTTGTTTTACTTCAGTTACTCTTAAACCAAGTGTGTATAGTACAATCTATACAACGATTTTCCTTAGCTACTCCTCTACCTACATTATACCTCTGTGGTAATGAACGTATTATTTTAACGCTGAAATATTCCCCAAAGACGATAACTGGTACAAACCTACAGTTCAAATGTCCCGTGTGTATGTTAGGTAGCTGCGACCACAGCGACAATCGGTGGAAGTTTCATGCAACACCAATTACATGTAGGGCGCACAGATGACGCGCATGTAAGTTTCTACTTCTTTAGAAGTATATTCCTCAATTTATTTGATTATATCGAGTTAAACATTGGCAGAGATTGATTGTAGCTGTAAAGAGAATACGATTCTAAAATAGAATTGAAGGTAAAGCAATGGTTCTAAGGTGCTGTTGGCTATGGACGTTTAACATATTGCTGCTATTGAACATCTGAGAGCTGAAAAGAAAGGAATATCAATTTAATATTCGACAAAATTATGGATATTTGTAAATTCAGTCATGAAACCAGGAATATATCCGAAAGAGTCAGATTTTGTTTATCTCTTCTGATGATTAGTAATCTTCTGGTGATATTCCAACCAAAGTGAAGATATATATTTCATTTATCATAAATATATCTTAAGCAATTAATATTTCAAGCAAAGGCTTGCAGCTATATCTAATAAACTTAAAACTTGCGGAAACATTTCACTTTAAGGGGAAATCTGTTATTATTGGATTTACTGGAATTCTTTGTGTACCATTCTTGAACTTAGTGAAGTTGCATACAAGTTTGGTATTTAGCCGACTTTTCCATTTAGTATTTGGCAGAAAAACATTTTTTTTTCTAAATTCAGCGGATATCCAAATACATATTTTCTATGCACGCTCGACATTTATTATGTGATACAATGAATAAATGCAAAACTTGTGAAAGAATCCTCTACCTGCTATGTTTAGGTGCGGCATTGGAAGTAATTATTTAACATTAAGGAAGTGCCTGACGAAGAAAACCGGTACAAACGTACAGTTTTAAGGTCCCGAGTTCATCTTGAGTACACAGCGACACACAGTGGAGGTCTCATGCATTACGAGGTACAATAAGCCTGACATAGATGACGGACTAGTTATAATTGTCATGTATATAGTAGTGTGTCTTAAATTGTTAAGAACGTTTTAAATCATTTGGAATAAAGATGGTCAGCATTGTTTGCAATTCAGATAGAAAAATTGGTCAGATAGTAAGATATAGCTATATTACTGTAAAAGACGCTCATAGACTGACAGGAAGTATTGTGTTTGGCAACGAAAGTCTACAGAAAGCTATATGAGTTAAACAAATCGAGTACACTTCTTTTCGCTTTAAAGCCCAACTCATCAGAACAAAAACCAACCATCAAACCACCGTCCGTGGACTTAACACCCATAGAATGCCCGTAAGGGACAGCGTCCCGGGATAGCAAAAAGTCGAAAGCCCCTGTTCCATGGAGCAGGGTTCACCTTCAACAACAGCTCAGTGCTGTGCTAGAATTTTTATATATTCTTTCAAATATGCTCCTATTCCTTCATTGTTTATTGGAGTGTGATAAAAATTTTACACTCACTTAAATCTTAATGTAAACTTTACTTGACTGCTTTCCAATTGATTTCCCACCCGGCAGTCATTTGTCATTGATGATGTTTCAGTACAAATCTGTCAGAGACACATGTGTTGGTCAGGGTATGACTGTTATCACAAACAGCTACACGAACTCCTTTATTATTGTTTAGTGAACATAGGAGTTTCAAAACGTGGGTTCCCGTTACTGCAATGCAGAATCAAAAGTGTATTTCCTGATTATTCACCTCAAATATAATGTACAATATAGTTGAGGATACATGAGCTAGAGTTATGAGAGGCAGTCTTATAAGACTATATCCGGGACCATCATGTAACTCTACGAACGCACAACGTCACAATTGGTGTCAGGAAGTGGAACATAGACAATGGCCGCTACATTGGCAAATATTCTACTAGACCTGAAAGAAATGAACACGGCTACAAACAACCTCTACAAGACAATGACTGCAATGAAAGCCGACTAAGCCTTTGCTGGCCATATGCTCGATTGCCAGGACTAACTTCTGTAGCGTCTCCCCTGACTGCTATGACCTTTATTTTAGCGGGCTGCGGTACGGTGCAGCTAAGTGGTGATTCCCAAAGCGGTTCTCCAGGGCCTCCCAGATGTCCTTGGGCGCCGTCCCTGTCTGGACCGCGTTCAGGACATCTACGGCCCGTCCTTGGAGGCTGGTTATTAACTGTGTGGACTCTTCGTCTGGTGACCAATTGTGTTTAGTCACCATGTCGAATTGAAGGGGAAAGACTTCGAAATTTGTCGCGCCGTCGTTTTTAGGTTTTTTAAATCCTATAACGGCCTGCCGACGATGTCCTGTACCATGGCGTTCACGGACTTTGTATTGGTGTTGGCCTTTCCCTCCTGGTTGTTTACGGGGTGTGCAAGATCTTCGACGTCTTCCACTATGGCGTGCAGCCACTTGGCTTTATTGTCGGCCTTTTCATCTAAATCGTTTAGGCGCTCGTCCACTTGACCCATCCGTTTGCCTAGCTCCGCGAAGTCATCCCTTACGCCGTTCAACTGCGCTTCCAACTTTGTGGCGAGGGGCTCGTTTGTCGCTTTCAGTTTCGCGGTCAGGTTGTTGTTTACTGCCTTCGGCTTCCTGGTTAATTCGGTCTTCATTTGTTCCATCTTCTCGGTGATGTAGTGGTTAGCCGTCTTCATTTCCTTCAGTTCTGTGGCCAGGTTGTTATTAGCTGCTTTCATTTCCGAGGTAAGTTCGACCTTCATTTCCAACAACATCTCCAAAGACTTTTCCAATGCAGCATCCAAGACACACTGCCAACACCAATTGTGACTTTGTGGGTTCCTGAAATCAAAGATCCGGGTTACAAACATAAAAAATTGTGGTTTATTTCCGTAGAAATTCGCTTCGTACACATCCACAATACAACATACAAGGTCAACAAACACAGCTGTTTACCCGCACGCGTTCAGTTTCCGACTGACTCTCTTTGGTGGGCTGGCTGACTTTTCATAGTTTACTGACATTCCAGAAAATTCTCAAACAATCGAGGGCCGGCTAGAGCAAAGGGGAACTCTCGAGAAATCCATCTACTCCCCCCACCGCCGGTTCGGCGAGCTTTTATCTACACATGGAACTGCGCATACCTTTCACTGCCTTGACGCCTTGATGAACAATGGGCTGGCGATACTATTAACGTACTCATATAAAAATTATGTAATATTCACTTCAAAATACATCAAATGCTCCTCTCCCATACTCTGCATTAAATAACAAAAGCAATTCTGTAAAATAAAATTGACTCGGATTGGCTCAGTATAAACCAAATATTACATAGACACAAGAATGAAAATATTTGTGACAGTAAATATCTTGTAATTAAGACATAAAGCACGGTAAAATTAAATCTACAACGTAAATTGTCTAACAAATCGCAGTTAAATCAAAGAGTACATAGTAGAAAAAATATATGAGTCAATTAAAGATAAATAAGCATCTAATATAACTTATTAATATTCTTAAATCTAAATAATTATCCTACGAATCAGAGGAATTCATATTATTTTACAAAATTAATTAAAATGTATACTAAAGAGATGTAAAGTTCGTTCTGTAATAGATTCTTTGTTTTAATGCTTTTTGCTCTAATAAAGTGAAAAACGCTATGCATTTATATCTAAAACAAATAAATTAAATCTAGGATTGCATTACGCTATGACTAGATTTAATCTATTGTACCTATGCCTCAAGTGGGACATCCCCAGGAACAGGACGCGGTGGGAGGGTGTACAGGGTGGTTATCCAAAGAAGACATGGCTGTACAAAGGGTAGGATTCCTACACGTTACTCCCGGGCAGGTCACCCGTCTCAGATCGTGAGACGGCCCACTTGGAGACATGAGACATCATTACCTTGAGGAATAACGCCTATCTTAGTTCACCAAATGGAAAATAAGAACGCTGCTAAGGGCAAGAAGATAGGCTAGCCAGCGAAGAAGGCTTCGCCGCAGCGATCGCCTGCCAGCTCTCGGGCACATTCTCCCCCCTCCACGCCTCTTTCGGCGACCGAGAGGCTGAACCATCCACCCAGCCATCTGCCACCTCACCTGGCATCTGAGCCCGTTCGCACAACATGGCCAAATGCAACGCTGCCGGAAGTGGAGACAACACTTCCATCCTCTCCAGTACAAGCCTCTAGCCGACCGACTCCAACTGCCGACCCAAGGGAGCTCGACGCCGCTTATACTAGGACAGGGTCTGCAATTCGAGTCTAGCAAACTGCAGCGCCAAATACCCTGCAGACACTGCTGCGCCTATGGGCTGCACTGTCGACTCTTGCGCCACACCCTCACGGTGCCACTACTGAGGCGCCCCATAATCTTACAGCTGTTTGCAGGGCACAAGATCTGAAACGTCACCGCACGTACTGCACCAGCTGTAATGGCTTCGGCCATTTTACCGGACAGGTGCAGTGCCCAGCTTACCCTGGCCGGGACTTCTGAAGGCCGGACAAATATGACGCTAATTCTGCCACCAGCGTGTGCTCCGACGCCACACTCCACACAAGAAAGCTCGACCCTGGCCGTCGGCTCTCCAGCTTTGGCAGATATACCGTCAAACCTGGAAGACACTCACACTGAAATACTACACCTGGCCGAAAAAGTACCCCAGCTGGAGGAGGTACTCACCTCAACTCCAATACCAGACATTACTATGAAACTTGACAATCTTCTGGACGACATCCAATACAAACATGACTTCTCTCTTAGGATACTGTGCAATACTCTAACGAGTATAAACCGCGCTACCAACGAACAGATATTGACCATCCGGAGATACATCAAGGAGGAAGTGGAAGCCCTCTAGACGATGCCCGATGGACAGCACACAGCAGGGCACCATCCAGAGGGCCAAATGACTTCAGCGACAGAGGTCATTTCACCAAGTGAAGAGGCCAAACTACAGACAGTAATCCACAATAACCTAATCTAGAATTCCTCAAACATTCTCACCCGTCAATACCATAACACATCACACACAACTACCCTCACTCAGTAATCCAGACACAGCCCTCACTACTTTACAAGGACGTAAGTAGGGCCTTGATAATGCTTACGTCCTGCATAGTTCCTCACCTTGGTCCACGCTACTCCCTGGACAATATATCCCTTCCTTGAATCCGCATATGCTTACAGCTGTACTGCCACAGCATCACTCCTGAATACTCACTTGTGGAGGTCCTTTAGTCGGTACGGCTGGTGGTTCAATCCCCTAGCTGACTCCCACAGTCAAACCCCAGGGTTAGTGCGTAATATGCATTTTCCTCTACTTGTATAAAAAGGAGACCGTCATAACGGAGAAAGAAATTTCACTTATCATATCATCCTGTCATAGAACGCCGAGACATCTGAGACTCTCCTACTCTTAAAGAGAACATCAGATGAGAGATGATGTGAAATAATAAAGGAGATAATCCGGGACGCTCTCCACGTAAATCAAACCTGAACCTCCCGTCTGCGGACGGCAACGGAACCACGTGAACCACTTTTAACATCCAGCTCGGTATAAACAAGGCTAAAGTGTCAATTGTTATATTTCTGCTTCCTTTAGTTTTCTATTTGAACTCTTTTGCTATTGACTTAAACCTGTTGTAGTACTTATTAAATTTGACTGAAAGTTATTTAACAAAGGACATATATCTCATTTCCATTTGGTATATTTAGATTACCAATTAACTACAGCTATGAATTAAATAAATATTTTGTTTATTATTTTGCTGTCAATTTCCAGGATCGTATCACGCTATCGGCGTACATGTTAGAAACATTGCTCATATATTTGTGTATAAATGGTTCGGTTAAATAATCAAGTACCAGAATACTATATTTTAGCGCCTTTTCGGATGAGACACGAAGTCCGCAGGCAGACTATACCATATACAGAATATTTTTTGAAAACTCTCACTTCTCAAAAACGACTAACAATTTAGATTAAATTTAAATATTTTTAAGGTGTATTTATATAAAGTGAAATCTCTACATTCAGTTTTGTAGATATAACGTCGAAATCCCCTTCACTATGGACGACTATGATACAGGTGGTGGCAGAAACAAACAGTAAGGGGGTTTATAAAGTATTGTTCCTGGGAATAATCTCATTGTTATATTATTATCTGTTTTAGATATCTAACATCACTTTCTATACATCGCTGGACTGTGCGTGTAAAGCCTAACACGCCTAAGAAGTGATCGTTACTGTTATAATTGTACTATGTTGTTCACAAATAAAAAAGAAATATTAACGGAATATGAATAAATTTACAGAAGAGGCTTAGGGCTATTTATTTGTAACTTATTTGCCTGGCGCCGGTACATTGGACCCGGCTTACAGACTCTAAATTTACATGGGTTTATAATTCTGGGTATCGTTTTCTTTATTGTCTTTGGGGTTCTTATAAAACCCATACGGCGACATGTTCTGGGTGCGCCGAGAACCAGTTTTATCTCCTTATTTGTCTCTGTCTTTCTTTTTCTTGTTTTTATATTTACATATTTACACTGCGTTTATCTTGAGCACGCGCACACACACGCCTGGGCATACCACGTACGTCCCAATATCACACGCACTACACTGTACAGACTTTGCTATGTACAATATTTACAATGTTCGCAGTTAGGCTGTGCGACAGCGGGTAGCTGACTACTCCTGGTTGCCCATGATGGCGGCCTCTGCCGGGGATATACACAGAAGGAGGTTGAATTTGTGGTAGTTATATAGGATCTTGCACACCTTTGTTCCGAAAACACATCAACTCTAGTGCGTCTATATGGATATTTGTATACAATATAGCTCCAAAGTATTGTGATTCACATCTAGGATATGTTCTACATCAAAATAAAGCTTAATTGTTGTAACAGTTTATAAACGATGTATAATAACTAAGACACATAGATTAATACATAACAATTTCAACCTCCGCGATATCTGTAAGCTTCTAGGTGCCGTTCAAAAAGACGTAGAAATATGTCCGTCAAAAAAAAATTTCCTGCATATTAAACAAAAGTTTAGGTTCAACATCGCTCGAAATTCAATCTAACAACTCTATGCGAGAGCTCTTGCATCTAGAACAATGCTGCTTTAGTTTGCTGGAGCGCCATCATACATGAACCACCTGTTTTCTGATACTTACAGAGTCTTAGCTTCATGTGGGAAATGTGGATGATTGAAATGGATACACTCCCTGTAGGGAGTTACGTCATTTGTAAGACGTGGTGGGGAAAAGTATACACCAACGACATTCCGGTACAATTGCAGCCCAGATATTAATTCAAAACTTGTTGCTGATACACAAGCTGAACAGCCTGAGGATTAACCACTGCTCACACCATGCATCGTGGAAAATATTAATTAAACTAATTAAAACGGTAGTCTCCTCTAAAAGCTAAAATGACGAGACTAACAATGGACTGAGTGTTAGGGCTGAAACCAACGGCTGATGCTCTCGCCTGTTAGAATAATGAGAACAACGTTTTCCAGCGTCATTTGTGAGCTTTATATGTTGACGGATTTTGAACTTAAGCGTTCACTAACGCCAAGAATACAAAAATTAGGAACAAATTTTTCTATGAAACCTTTTCCTTCTTTTGATGTAAAAGATTCATTCCCAAAGCTTGTATACATATGTATGAAGTTTTTGTGGCGAATAGCGGTGCCAGATATATGGCGCCGAACCTTGCTATGAGAGCATATTTCAGTTCGGCGACAGGCGCCATCGCCTTGGGGATGCCGCCAAGTATATTGAAAGAAAATTTTTGGAGGAATTCCGCTCCTTCTTGTGATCTATTTTCAATTGAAAATACCGTTCTCTGTTTCCTTCACTTGATTGCTTCCTACTAAATACTTGGGAATTAAAAACACAAATGCACACTGTTAAAGTCGTATACCTGCAAGGTCTTTATACGAGATGAAGAAAATTGCCAAAAGAGGTTTCATAATAATTAAAGACAAGAGGCAACAGAATTAATCAGATCAACGCCGAATAAAAAATATATATATCCATAAAATACGTTTGCGAAAAGTACGCTAACACGAGCACTTTATTTAGAGCCGTTCCGTTCTAACACACTGTAATCTACTGGTTTGATATTGTGTCAGTACACGCCGCAGCTGCTGTTTACCTTCAGCTGAAAAGAACTACTCTAATGTAAACATTTCTTAACAGTATAAGTAGTGTTAATCATAAATTATATAAGTAATAATAAAACATGGTAACAGTTCAAAGAAATAAAATGTTACAAAAGAGCCATCTCTAGACACTAAGACGGTAGCTGTAATAAGATTGATTCTTCTGTTGTTCTGTAACATTTCTCACATGGAGGTGAATATTATTGGCAGTTGTATCCAGTTATGACATTCAACATTTTAGGAATCTCCTTTTCCTGTGTCATAAATGCGACAAATGGCATTCGAATTTAAAAACCCGCACTAGAATTTGCGTGAACGTTTCTGAGTATTCCGAAGTAGCTAATATTTTGGGTTCTTCTGAAAACTAATTTATTTACTGTTTGTGTTCTGAGTTTCAATTCCCATTCATTCTAACTGCAATACCCATCAATGGTGTGGTTCCGATTTTATTGATGAGAATGGCATATAATTTAAATGGCAGCATACATCTAGCCACATTTCAAACATTATTTATCACTTACTCTGTTGTAAACATCTTGTATCCGCAACCAAAAATAAACTGATATAATTTCTTCTAAACTGTTATTGGAACTTGGAGCAGATAGAAAGATATGTTGTCGTTTAGGAGTACGTTGCGAAAATAGTATGGGTACATTGACTTTATTATAAACAGATATTATATAAGAGTAGCTGTTATAGTTCACTGATTGTCCGCCAGAGGTGACATGGTTCACAAATAAGAATGGATCCTTTACGGAGTTCGCCTTGCTGCCGAGAGATGGCACCGCCAGTGATCTGTATTGCTGTGAAGGCATTGTATTAATATTTAAAGAATCTGTTAAGAAATTGTAATTATGATTTTCAGCATTTGCTGATTATTACATGCTTTTCTTGAACCTGAAAATTACTAGCAGCTAAAGTGAAAACTGGGACAGTAGGGAACGAGCAAATAATTGTTTGGCAGACACGATTCCTCCTGCAGCATTTATACCTCATGAGCTTTGAGATCTGTGTGCATAGGGTATTTGACTTTTGGACTATACGTTCTTTTGATGGTACTTGTAATCAATTATAATGAGTACACTTGTTAACAGTTTCCTGTTCTCATAAGAGGCAGCAGACTCAGTGCTTTCACACAGAGATGTTTTAAATATTAATATTTAAATAATTTAACTTACTTGTTGTTTATTTGAAACGTTTTAAAGATCATTCAATTTATAACCTAGTTTTTCTTTCATGTTTCCTTCTTTGCCATTTTATTTAATTCAGGCTAACATCATTACAGTTAAACGCACCATCAGTTTTTTTTCTCCCTCTGCCTCCCTCCCTCCCTCCCACCCCCTCTCTCTCTCTATACAATTTGGTTTCTTTCTCTCCCGAATATCATATTTACTGATGTATGATTAGGTGCTTTTCAATATTATGCTCAAACCTACAGGTCTGCAATTTTAGTTCGAAGCGCTATAGCTGAAAACGGAAGTCCTTAAGCCATTTTGCCGTAGTATTATCATATTATAATCTCTTCTATCAGTTACATATCAATTATTTTCTCTTATTGATTGCTTTCCCATTGAAAACTTAACGCTTATCTAACCAAAGTGAATGTATTCTACCTATGACAAAAAAACATCAAATTTATGGTGCAGGCATGTTTTGGAATGGACAGAGGTGATATTTTTTAGGAATATTTGTGTCTAGACTACCAAAGTTTAAAGTTATACCGTTAGAACTTTCATGCAGTCAACACAAGGCAAAATATGGAAAGTTAACACCGCAACACTGAAGTCATCGTATTAGAATTGCAAAAATAAATAGATTGTGGAAATTCCGTTGTGACCTCCGGTTGTATAGAAACTTACTAAATCTAGAAATCGATGCAAATTCGACCTCCAATTACGTGGCACAGTATTTTAATGATATCAGGCGGTGTACTAATGTACGAAAAAGTGAATTACTTGTATTTGATTTTAAGAGACGTTCTTTTGAACTTCAGCTTAATATAGGCAATAGTCTAGTCCAGTGTGTAAAAAGTATAAATATGTTAGGTTTAATCCTTGATGACAAGTTAAGTTGGAACAACCAGATTGAAAAAACTAGAAAGTAAATTAAGCTCAGGACTTTTTGTAATGCGATATTTAGCCAATTTTCTCTCGGTAGATACTTGTAATTTAGTATATTTTGCATTAATATATTCAGGCATCTCTTATGGCATCGAGCTGTGGGGACACACTTCCAAATTGAAATTTAAATGAAACTTTCTCCTACAGAAAATAGCTATCAGATACCTGGCAACAATAACACGTACGAGTTCATGCAGGCCGTATTTTAAAAATATCCTTACTGTTCCCTGCATATTTATTCTTCGAAAAATACTTCATGTACATAAAAGGAATATAACCTCCACAAATTCTGATGACCACACATATGAATCAGGGCGAAGGAATAACTATATAGTTAAAGGACACAGGCTAAAACTTTTTGAACATAAGCCCCGTTACTTTGGTCCAAAACTACCTAATAAGCTTCCGGAAAGCCTAAAAAATACTGTGTCAGCTGCTAAGTTTAAATGCAAACTGACTAAATTCTTGTTAAGCAGCGCCTATTACAGTGTAGATGAATATTTTGATGATAATTTCGACGATTTTAAATAATTATATTTTGTGTATATATATATAATATCTGTGTGTGTGTGAGTGTGTCTGTGTGTGTGTATGTGTGTGTGTGTGTGTGTGTGTTTTAAATATTTATTGACAGCATGCCCCATTACAAGTAATACTACATACTTTGTATTCTTTGGTATGAATTGGTTTCTCGATTCGGTCTTTTTTATGTCCTTGTAGTTCCTATTAATTTTCTTGTAATCATTGTTGATATCACTTTCACTGTCACGACTTTAACTCTTTGTTTTTACGATGCACTGCATTTCACTTCACATCACAGTCCTTTTGAGTTTCAGTGTTGTTGGAAGTCTCTCAGATATTTGGATACAAGGTGTTATGTAGTCCCTGGCCAGCTTCCTCCATTTTTCCTAATGTCTTCTCCTAATGTGTTTCTTTGTTGTAGTACTTCTGGGCATTCCTATATTATGTGATGTACTGTTGGGTGTCCTTTGTTTCAAGAATATGTAAAGTTATATGCGATGTGGAGTCTGTGTTTGTATGAATTGGTTTTTCCATGTCCTGTAGTTAGAACTGTTAAAAATGGCGTGAGTGACAGATTCACCTTGAGCCTCTCTCTGTAATGGAGGGCAAGAAAGTCTTTGTTATTGCTGCTATAGTTGATTTGTTCCATTTGTTCTGCCAATCCTGTATTTCCTTTTCTCTAATCTCTGCTTCGATTGTAGATTTCTGGTATGCTGTTATAAGCTGTTTCTATTCCTGTTTCTTCTCCTGCTTGCTTTGCTAATTTGAGTGCTAGTTCATTTCCAGGGATGCCGATGTGTGCTTTTACCCACTTGAAGTATATTTTTCAGTTTTGTTGACTAAGTTCTGCTATAACACTGTGTATATCTGTTGATATGGAATTATGTTTCTTGTTGTTCACGAGAAGTGACAGTGTTACTTGACTGTCTGTATGGACAGTAACTGTGTTCTCTAGTTCTGCCACCATAAGTTTATTGATTTCTGCTATAGCTTTTAGGATTCTATATGTCCGGCTTGATTACTAGAGAAATTTTGGTTCACTTGAATTTTAGTAATTTGATAAAGTTTAGTAATTTGATAAGGGTGGGAGATGGTATAGAGCCTTCGGGGACTACGCCTCTCACTGGTCCGAGTGCTAACGCTTTCCTGCAACTGAGACTTTCACTGTGCGGTGTCTAGTTCAGCCACATTAAGTTTATTGATTTCTGCTATAGCTTTTAGGATTGCTATCTGTCCGACTGGATTGTTAGAGAAATTTTGGTTCAACTTGAATTTTAGTAATTTGATAAAGTTTAATCCTTTGCAAATTGCTACTCCTGCTCCAACATTGTTTGCTATCTTGCTGCCATCCGTTAGACGTTGAAGTAGGTAGCCGTGTCTGCATCTTTTGTCATTTTGATGTGTGTGTGAGAGAGAGAGAGAGAGAGAAATCTGCCATAAAGATGTGTGGTAGATGTTATAGAGCCTTCGGGGACTCCGCCTCTCACTGGTCTGAGTGTTAATGCTTTCCCCGCAACATAGACTTTATCTGTGCGGTGTCGCAAGAAGCTGTTTAGAATGTTGATAATATGTGTTGGGAGCCTCAGTTGGCTCAATATATATACAGTATCCCAGCATACCACGTCGTAGAGAAAGCCTTCTCGACATTCAACGAAACCGCAGCAGTGAAGGCGCCTTCCTGGAAGCCCGCTCGCCACTCGTATCCACCACTCGCAGTAACTGCTGAACTATCGAGTGCCCAGGACGAAATCCAAACTGATGGTTACGTATGGCTTAAATGTCACAGAATGTGGGACAATCGGATGAGAATCAACCTCACGACAACTATCGAGAGGTTGGAAAGGCGGCTGATGGATCGTTAGCTGGAACGGTGCACCGGATTCTTCCCAGGTTTCAATATGCATATCACCCGGCCCTCCCTCCACTCTCGTGTAAAGTACCCAAGGGTGAGGCACATATTGAAAAACCAGGTTAAGAAGAGAACCGCGTCTAAGGAAAGATGGCGGTGCATGAGGAGTGTCAGCCCATTAGGACCCGACGCCATATTTTGGTTTGAGACGCTGGAGTGCGCCTTGTACTTCACATGGGACGGATGGTTGGGAGTCTTTCCGCGTCCTCAGGAGGAAGACACAGGAGCCGGCGCCGACGCAACACCCGGGGCCCCGGCTGGAAGACTTAGAGGGCGGCCTTAAGCACTTTTATGTTTTGCACAATATTAACAATTTTGAAGCAGTGTACTGATATTGGTAAATGAGTTACCTACGCAAAACGTTGTCAAGAATCGATCTAAATTTTACAGTAATAAACCAGTGTATTGATGACATTTCATTTGGGGAGGTCTGAGTGGTTTCATAACAAATATTCAATTTTATTTACATACATCTATCCACACATCTTACTAATTGGAGCTATAAGAATAAATATATATCTGAAACTGGTTAAATGTGTTATAAATGAACTAGCTCTAACAGACTTTCGCTCTGAAACACAATATTTGTTGCCTGTTTATATTGATTTTTATATGCAACACGGCTCAAGTTTATTATTCTTGATATTTATAATTTCCTTTCAACACGAAGGAATCATTATTAATGTTATATACTTGTTATGATTTCTAATTAGTAAGACCTTCATATTTATGAAGCAATTTCTACTTCCGCGCCCTCTATAACTCGTTAGGCGCACCTTCTGTTTCATGAAACTTCCACCATGTGTGCTGTAGTCAAATTCACTACACGTGAGGGAAATGTCAACTGGAGGTTTCTATCCATGTTTGTGTGTCAGCTTTATTTTAGTGTTATCATGTTTTATTTTCTGTACCGCAAACATAAATAGCAGGTAGTGGAGTAGTTGCATTATAACCAGATACTTAATGACGATGTTTTACTGGAGATAGATATTTGGGGATCACGAAAAGAAGAACTGATTTTTGAGCCAAACTAGAAATTGGAAAGTCGGGTATATATTAAACTTATATACCATTTACACATATTACTGCGCTACTCAATAAATGGAAACATTTTTATCAAAATTATCTCTGTTATGATAAATGTTGTAGCATATGATTGTAATATGTTTATGCCAAATGAAATATACTAAATTCGCAGGAAATGTCCTCAGAAGTCGATTTCATTATGAATCACTTTACACAACTGTAAACAGTAAGAGATAAACAAAGACTAACTACACATATGACCTAGATCTTGTTATAGAACACAATTTATGTCTGATGCAATTTATTTTGTAGAGTCAACAATTTCGGATTTACACTTTGTTATATTTCACAATTTCCCAATCGTTATATTATTTTAAAAGTGACAAGTCGCTATTACTTTCTATTACGGACTTACTCGAGTTATAAAGTATTGTATTATCGTTCAGTAATTCAATATCGAAGTTTCAGTAGCAACACGCGTTTTGAAGTCCCTAGAACTAGAACGTATTTACAAATATATCCCATCCGTGCAGGAAATGTAGAGAAGCAATTTCGATTTAAGAAAGCTATGAGAAAACTATATGAATGTAAGAATGAGATTGTTTATTTTCTGTTGGAGATACAAAGAGAAGGAAAATTCAAACCATCCCCTAGTTAATCACTTTTAAAACATTTGACGGTCACTTAAAATTTATTGTCTTTTTTCTCTTTACGACATTATAGACAGAAATGTTACTGTAATATATCTAAAGTTTGTATATTGATAAAAAGTGTCCATTAATTATCTAACTTTAATCTAAAAACAATAAAGAATCATTTCTTATTGTGAAGTATGTTTAATGTGACGACTAATGCTAGGTAAATCCTGAAGAGGCGCTGCGGTCAGCTATATTAATTCTATTTATAAATGTTGCTCCTTCGCTTCTCCTTCCTTGTGTAGCATTATAGAAAATGCTAGAACAATAAAAAATAGTTACTAAAAATAAAAACGTTGCATCATTTTAAAACTTCAATTAATCTTTTGTACGAATAAGTGTGAATGAGGACAGAGATATGCAACATAACTCGAACAAAGTTGATGAACTTGTCAAATACATGTGAGTGTTGGTACTACTTTAGTCGGGAGTAGACACTCAGCCTCAATCTGAACATTGCTCTACCATGAAGAAGTGCTCAGGTTTATTTAAATTCTCCTTCTTTGACCAACATTCAGATGTACTGTCATTTGTCTTCGAAAAGACTTCACAGAGAGACTACTTGAGACTTGCTGTTGTAAATTGCTTTGAGAAGTTGTTTCTTCTGATTATTACCATTTCTCTGTATATATCTGTCATTACCTGTATATAGTGTTCCTTTACCTGAAGTCTTGTCTTCTTGTACGGCTACATTTTATTCATAGATTCTTATTTTGAGGATTTGAACACCACGTAACTCATCCCTTTATTCAAAGGCAATTCTAAAATTTTCAAATAAAGATTTTAGGGAATACAACATAATTATAAATAATCAGCGTTCATTTATGACGACCTCCGTCTCTTTTAGTTTGTCAACAATTTACTAGAGGTGGTCATTTATATTATCTGTGCTGTGCATTTTCTGTACAATTAATTACATGAGAGGCACTGCATTGCAGGCACTGTCTGAACTTTTAAGACCTTTGAGGTTAAGCAATGTTTTATTTTTTTTAATTCTCGAGGTGATGTCATAAAAATGAGTGCCCTTCTTGTATTTGAATCACTTTCTTATCAGGTTTGACCTCATTTGTCGTCTTTGTCTATTCTCCGGTCACAAAGACAGAAAGTTCAATGTGAGTGAGCACGGCTTGTACTTGTATTTGTACTTGTATTTGTCGCAGTTGTCTTTCATTAGAGGTTTGACATGACAAACACCGGTATTTGTAGCCATGTTTTCCCTCATAATATTTTGTACTACTTTTGTTACACGTATTTTAAACTTTTCACAAACTGGGAATGATCTGGACCGCTAAGCTGTTGTATTTATTTAGTAATTAATAGTATACTGCTCTGAATTAAATGTATAAAAGAGATACAAATATGTCAATATCCGCTACTAAATGCAAATGTTTAGAAAATGTCAAATGCAGCCACAAAAGTATACAACTTTTGTGTTTAGCTCATTAGGAAATTATTGGAATCTTGCACAATGTTCGCTGTTGTATTGTGTAATTTTTAAACTGAGTTGATGTTAATTGAAATAAATATACAAAAAATGTCATTATTTTGTTGCAGATGTATAACTTTCTGTAGGCTTTCGTTCTGAGGCACAAATAATTCTGTCACTTTATATTGATTTATATATTAAATATAACTCGAAATTACTACCATTCACATTAAACCCGTCTTCTACTTCAAAACAAAACTTCATGTGTCCTTATGTTCTGGAAGACATTTGTAATAGCTATGATAGTTTGACAAATACATAGCGATTATAGCTCGCGCGCCATCTACTGACGTCGACCTGCAGTTAGTGTTTCACAACACCGCCACCCTGTGCCGCTGTGATCCTGTGTCCCGTGTACTGCAGGTTTGTTTCTGGTATTTTCTTCCCTTTTTTCCTTCTTTGGCGTTAAATTAATACTTTATGTACCACGAATATGCGCACAAGGAGGATCGTATTTTGTACGGAAAATAAATGCCGAAGTTGCTATGTAAAGTATATTCTGGCATCATCTGCAACTAAAATAAACAAAAAGGTCGGTTAAATATCAAACTGTGCATATTTTCAGCTTTTTAAAGTGGCATTTGAAACTTTTCAAGAAAAGCTCATAATAAATCACCATTAAGTAAATGCAACTTTTGAAGTTCTAAAAATCACTTTGAGTGACTTTAGTTAAGGTATGTTATTATGATTGTTGTTATGGTTAATGAAGTGCACATTGAAATAGTGTCCTCAGAAGGTCTCCTCATCATCAATGATTCTGTATAACTGGTAAACTGTAAGAGAAAATCTACTAATATTGCTAAACATTAAAATATTAAGAAATAATGCAAATGATGAAGGAAGAATAAAACCCAAATTTAGTTTAAAACGTGAATTAGTAAAAGTCTTACTAAATCAAATGAATAAATACAGTATAAAGTGTAACAATGAACTGAGGTCGGTGTTGCTATTGCCGCAGGTAATCTCTGCTAATACAACTAATAATGAAATTAAACATTTATTATACAATCTAAATACTAAATATGGTTTTATCTTACAACATTTACGCAATGGCTACATCTCCTACTTGAGTTAATATTCCGACATTATAAGATTTCGATAATAGATAACTAAACAATTAAGTGTAACCTCTGCTTATATATAACATAAAGACAAATATAAAATTACCTAACGCTACAAATTAATACGAACAAATATAAAGGTAATCAATGTAATATTAATAACAAATACTCAGGACAAATAAACAGATAAATAAACAGTTGAAGTGTTACTTGACGTAAACATACGAATGTTTACTCTTGACAGTCTAATAGACAATTCGTATGTTACAAATTACAATGTTACAACAAACTTATATGAAACAATACAAAATAATTTAGCTCTAAGTTTTATGATTATAATATAATTACATCTTATCTATTTTAATCTTAAAATTTTAAATATTTAACACAAATAAACTAATATGTAAACCCTTAAGTATAACTCATCCTTTAACTAAAATCTCAGACAATATCTTACATTTTATGTCCGTCAATCATAAAACGTTAAGCTGGCTGGCGTCATCCCAGTTGTGTCGTGTGTAGACGAGCGGCAGGCCAGCAAAAACAGTGGCACCTTGACGTACCAGTCTCGCTGATGGCTGGCCACGACCTACCTCAGGTGTTCCTCTAAGGTCTTGATGTATCTTTCGACCATGCCATCCGACTGGGGATGTAGAGGCGTTGTGCGGGTCTTGTTCACCCCAAGCTTTTGTAGTGCCTCCTTCTTAAGCTTGGTCTCAAAGTTGGTACCCTGGTCACTGTGTAGCTTTAACGGCACCCCAAATCGACAGAACATTTGCTCCACGAGGCAGTCTGTGACTGTCTTTGCCTCTTGGTTTGGGATGGCATACACCTCCGGCCTTTCGGTGAAGTAGTCCACGACCACCACTAGGTACTTGTTGCCTCGGTCGGAAACTGGAACCGTCCCGCAATGTCAAAGGTGATCCACTCGAATGGCGCTCCGACGTTGTACCACTGCATGCGTCCCCGGCTCCTAGACTGGGGGCCACAACTCGCCGCGCACACGTGACACTGACGGCACCATTTCTCAGCATCTGCTTGGAGTCTCAGCCAGTAGTAGCGCTGCCGGTATTTGTCAATCGTTGGGTTCGCTCCCAGGTCTCCTCCAAGATTTCCTCCAAGACTTCCGGGACCTTACTCCGGGGAAGTACCAACTGTTCTCTCTGCGTCTTCCCATCGGGTGACTCCCATACCTGGAACACCACACCATCTCTGGTCTTCAACGAGTCCCATTGGGCCCAGTACGACTTGTAGGGTGCATTCCTCTTTGCGATTTCCTCCCAGGTTGCTCTCGTCCCTGCCTCCAATTCCCTCAAGGGTGGCCCCAAGTCTGCGTCCACCAGCTGCTCTCTCCTAGGACCTGCGCAATCGCAGCCGTCCGCAGGCATTGCCACAACTACTCGTACTGCTGCAGCAAACTCCTTCTCTTCCACTCTTGTGCACTGGCCGCACTCTTCTGAAACTGGTCTTTGAGTTATGGCGTCAGCGTTACCGTGACTCTTCCCTCTACGATGCTCCGAGGTGAAGTCGTACTCCTGCAGACTCTAGACCCAACCTGCTGTCTGGCCTTCTGGTTGCGCCGTCACCATCACCTCGCTCCTCGCGGGGACAACCACGTCTTAGTGGAAGACGACCCTGTAGATACCAAGGCGCTCTTCGGTTTGACGGAGTATAACCTCTTCTCCGTTGAGTCGCAGGACGTTCCTGCGGAGGTCGTCCGTCGCCTCGTGGCTCACGAGGGCATCCAGTCCCAGAATCACCTCCTCAGCCACCTTCGCGACGAACACCCACAGACGCACGGCACTCCGCCCCAAGGTCAGCAGCAGCAGGGCCTCCTTCTCCACAGGCCAGGTGTCGCCCGATGCCGTGACAAGCGGTTATGGTCGGCTCGGTTTGCTCGTCAGCAAACCCTTCGCCACGTCTGGTCTGATGATGGTCACGGGTGCCCCAGTGTCCACCAGCACGCGGCACGGCTTACCTCTCACCCAACCGTCCGCGATGAGGCTGTCATCCATACGCCGGCTGATGGCGCGCAGTGTCACTCGAGGGGATGGTGGTAATGGCGCCGACGTGTCCCTCTCCACGCCGGGGCTTACTCGTTCTTCCAGCTGCCCTTCCTGGTGTGGGTAGTCTCTCTGCAGGTGTCCGGGCCGTCCACACCACCAGCCCAGGTCACTAGGTGTTCGCCGGCGTCCCACGGCTGGTCTTTTGTCTCCGGTGTCGCAGACACACCTCGTTCTCGACGTCGGGATAGCTGTTACCTTGGCCGCCTCCATCCTTAATGCTGTTGTCAGCGCCCCTTGTCCAGCTCCGTCACGTCATCCCTAACGACGGCCAACTGTTCTTCAACTTTGGCGGCGAGGACCTCGTTCGCCACCTTCATTTTCGTGGTCAGTTCGGCCATCTTTACGGTCATTGTCGTGGCCAATTTGTTTTTTGCCGCTTCTGTTTTTTGTTGTTAACTCGTTCCTGTTCGCGGCCAAGTTGTTATTCGCCGTCTGCACTTGTTTACACTCTGTGGCTAGGTTGTTATTTGACGCCTCCAATTTCTTTTCCATTTTATCGGTGATGTTTTCATTTGCCGTTTCATTTCCGAGTCAGTTCGGCCTTCATTTCCATCATCTTCTGCAAAATCTTTTCCAATGCCGGGTCCATGGCTGTAATGTTCGGTAATGTTGTCGTGCCGCTTCCTGACACCAGTGTGACTTTGTGGGCTCGTGAAATGAAAAGTCCAATTACACAAACTCAACAATTTTCTTTATTTCCACCGACTTACATTTGAACACCTCCCAATTACACAGAATTACGTAATCCACACAATTACAATTCACCAGTTCGTGCGTTACCGTTCCGATGCACGTACATATTCTTCTCGTCCGTTCACTAGCTCGTCAAGCACTGACTGACTCAATTCACTCACTGAAACCCCTTTTTATAGGAATATCGCCGTTTTCTCGAAGCCTCCAATTTCTGTGAATCAACGCGAAGCATCCAGATGGCAGTTGAACGGGAGAAGAGGCGGCCAGCTACACTTCAATAATCAACCCTTCAGTTAGTGACACAGACAAATGGGTGGGTGTGGTTTGGCTGCCTCTGGCCCCTTACTCAGCTGTTGTTAGGTTGTGCTTTTCGCTAATTCGGTGACAATATGTAATATCTCTTTCAGTACAGCGCTGAACTAACACTTCGTGTTTAAGACAGGACTACAACAAATGATCAGTTGCCGTCATTATGTATATAATAATATCATAATCATAATTCTATATAACTACAACAAATTCAACATTTTTCTGTATAAAAAAAATGTTGAATTTGTTGTAGTTATATATGACCCTGATACCTTTGTTCCGAAACACATTACCTCTAGTCCGTCTCTATTCATATTTGTGTGTAATACAGCAATAAAGTATTATGATTCACATCTCGGACATGTTCTGCGCCAAAACAAAGCTTAATTATCCTAAATCTTTATAAAATATGTATAATAACTAAGACACGTTGATATATACATAAAAATTACAACCTCCGCGACATCTGTAAGCTGTTACGTGTACTTGGTGTTGCGAGAGACCACCACTGCGTGTCGCTGTTGTCGGAGGCAACACTTGGGACATTTGAACTGCAGGTTTATACCGGTTTCTTTGTTGGTCTTTATTTTAGCGTTAAATAACGCCTTCTGTACCACATCAAATATAATATGTAGAGGAGTCACATTCTGTACAAAAATTAGATGTCAAACTGGAGCTGCAGTAGATATTTTCTTATCAGCTCAAAAACGCTTTTTTCACCAAATTCATTACTAGAGAGTCTTTTAAATACAAAAATGAGACACGTTAAGATTTTTACAAATCTGTCACAATAACACATTACTGAATCAATAGAAACATTTAAAACTATATGATTTTCTTAAGAAACAGCTCTCAAAATGTCAATTAAGATAATTTGTCTAGATCATGTTCATAACAAATAAAATGCTTATGCTACATTTGCTGGGAAAGCCTTCAGAAGTGTTCTTTATTATGGATGACATTTGTATAATTGATAAACTCTAAGAAATAACAAAAAATGTACATCTTTTTAAAACATACAGTTTATGTCAAATACATTTTTCGTGGAGTGTACAAATTCGTATATATTCCTTGTTATTTGTCTGAATTCATCAATACTTTCAGTTTTATCAAACTACAAATAGTCGTCGTTTGTTTTTGTTATCTACAGACCATTCAAAGTAAGTAGGTCATCACATTACGACCAGCTTTGAAGTATTGGACTATAGCTTAAGGTCCATCTCTTCGAATTCTTTACTTGTTTATAGCCGATCTTGGAAGCTTAAACAAACTTAATTTAACGTGTGGTATCTGTAAAGCTTTTACTCAGTTCTAGGTAACAATTTATATAGTTTATTTTATCAATGTTTGATGACTACAGTTAATACAGACTTTTTGTTACTACAGTTCGACCTGACTTGTTATACGCCACATGGTACCTAGAGATATGTGTCATATAACTAAGATAGTTTGACTTGGTATAAATTTAACTACGTCATTTTACCTTACTTTTATTGAGATCCTATATAAGTTACATTTAGTTGATATAAGTTCAACATGATCAAGGATGGTACAAGAACATTTTCAAGAAATCTCACAACAAAAGGAAATTTTCCCAGCAATGTTAACTTTCATAAAACAGTTCCAAGGATTGTTTTTAAATATTATATACAAGAATAAGTACATGTGAAGCCTTTAGTTTATTATGCAAAGAAGTCTTACATAATCAATTAAAGTTATTAAAGTTGTAAATTACAACGATGTACCAATTATAGGCAAATTATTAACATACAAAATTAAAATATAATACATATGAAAAATTTTAAAAATAGATGTAAGTAATGAAAAGTATTATTCATTTAAATGAAATATTTACAGACAGTAGACACTAAACCTTCAAGAACGTCTATAAACCGATAAAGAAGTCGAAGAGGTAGACCTTTGACTATAGTCAAATACTTTAAAACTGGTCACTGTACGATCACTTTGAAGTTCTGATTTATGTGCTTCGTCTACAGATAACAAAAACAAACGACGACTACTCGGAATTTGATAATTATTCATGCTTTTTTACGCCCTCTAACGTTAAGTCATATCGGACGGTAAATGAACTGGTGAATTGAGGCTCAAATGTGTCCAGGGTCCATAGAGCATAGTTACCCGACATTCGTCCTTCAGAATACGGAGAAAAAACTTTTCCAGGTAACTCATCCTGACCGAGATTCGACATAGGGCCTCTTAAACGTGAGGCAGACACGCTACCATCCACGCGACCGAGACGGGCTGTAATTTGATACCATTGAAGAAATTGATCAATTAAGACAAATAACAAGGAATATCTACAAAGTGGTTCACTCCAGGAAATAAAATATATCACACAAATAATAATAGATAATGGGGATTCAGGTGATCACAAAATATTTATTTGTAGTTGAATCTTGACTCTGAATTTTTGGATGAAGTACAATTCCTCCTCTACCTACTACGTATGATTGTAGTACAGAAAGTATTATATTAAAGCATGATGAACTCAAAAGGGAAAGGGAGAGCTGGCACAATACTGCAGTTCTAATGTCATGAGTGTTCGCTGCAACCACAGCGGCACACGGTGGTAGTATCATGAAACACGAAGTAAACGTTGTATGGTACAGATGACGCACGTGGTATAACTGTCAGTTATTTATCAATATGTGTCACTTATTAAGAATATATTACAAAATATTTGAATGGAGATGCATTGGTTTGATGCAGAACATGTGCGTCATGTGGAAAATAGCAAGCTGGAGCTGTATTATATACAGAAGTCAATATATATACCGATAAGAAATATTATGTTTCGGAACAAAAGCCTGCATTTGCTTGTATAGAAGCAACAAAATTAACCCACATTTTGTAATTATCTTCCAATGAATTGTTGCGTTGAAGTACGATGTATATAGTGTCAATGGTTGTGATATAAAACCAATGAAACGTTTCATATGAAGTAGCAAAATCCTCTCCAAATGAGATGCTGAACTGGGTTCAAAGAGCTCTGTGCATTTAGATCGATTATTGATATCGTGTTTTCTAAGTTTATTACTAAAATATCTATTCATATATAACACTAAATGTTCTTCCGACAAACATCTGAAATCTGGGAAATTTCTATTGATTTACCGACAGTACCATTCCTTAACATTATGTATCGCTTTGCTTTTACCAGTGATGTAAGCCGCTGAAGCGCGATGGAATTTATAAGCTAATGTTTTGTTTTCTGTAACTTACGTCCTCCAACGTTGTCATATCGTACGATGAATGACATGGGTGAAGAGATGCTCAAATGTGTCCAGGGTCAGTAGAGCTTAGTTACCCGAAAAGTTATTAGACAGCTAAAAATGAATATTAAGAAAAAAATCTCAAGCTACATTGTCAATCTTATATGAAACAGAGAAACTACATTACATACAGCATTTCATTTTGATGATATTACAATAAAAAATCTACGTCTACCTCAAGGAATTTCATTAAGCCCTACCTAGTATCAAATATGAAAGTTTTTAGTTTTACTTACTATTTATTATTATATTGTTGTAGAATAAAAAATTAATGACTTCAACGTCCACGCCGTGGCCCAGTGGTTAGTCCGCTTGGCTCTCACCAAGGCGGCCCGGGTTCGTTCCCAGGTGACCGCAAAGTGAGATTTATGGTGGACAACACGGCGTTGGGGCGGGTTTTATCCGGGATCTCCAGTTTTCCCCGCCGTCTCATTCCACCGGTGCATCATCTTCTTCTCATGTATCATATCTAGCCTGTGGTGCCGTGTATAGTAAAAGTGGGCGTTAAACACTACACACACATTAATGAATTCCAAACTTGTATTCGTAATTTCTGTTTATCAGGTTAAAGAGCCAATTTTCTTATTTGTTTTTAAAAAGTTTTTGGTTTGGCAACGAGAATATTATCTTTGAGGTTTTTGATTTTATCTTTTGTTGGTTTTTAAACTAACACCTTATTTAGATATACATGTGCAACAATAGTAATAGATTTTGTCTAACTCTTACGCTTAATGAGCTCTGCGTAATAATCTACAATGAAACGAACTTCTGAGGACACTTCCACAAAATCTATCTTGTGCTTCTTATTTGTTATGAAAATATTTTGAATATAGAGTACCTTAATTTAAAATTATTAGGCTTATTTTTGACAATATAAGAAATTTCGAAAATGTTTAACATCACATTAAATTTTTTGAACATCTTCGTGTATCATTCATGAAGATGCTGATCATAAAAATACACAAGTTTTGTGTTTAACATACTTTCGAGGTTGTAGTTTTAATGATTTGTTTTACTTCAGTTACTCTTAAAATAACTGTGTGTAGTACAATCTAATCAACGAATTTCCTTAACTACTCCTCTACCTACATTATACCTTTGTGGTAATGAACGTATTATTATAACGCTAAAATATTCCCCAAAGACGATTACTGGACAAACCTACAGTTCAAAAGTCCCGTGTGTATGTTAGGTAGCTGCGACCACAGCGACAATCAGTGGAAGTTTCATGCAACACCAATTACATGTAGGGCGCACAGATGACGCGCATGTAAGTTTCTACTTCTTTAGAAGAATATTCCTCAATTTATTTGATTATATCGAGTGAAACTTTGGCAGAGATTGATTGTAGCTGTAAAGAGAATACGATTGTTCTAAGGTGCTGTTCTCTATGGACGTTTAACATATTGTTGCTATTGAACATCTGAGAGCTGAAAAGAAAGGAATATCAATTTAGTATTCGACAAAATTATAGATGCTTGTAAATTCAGTCATGAAACCAGGAATATGTCTGAAAGGGTCAGATTTTGTTTATCTCTTCTGATGATTAGTATTCTTCTGATGATATTCCAAGCAAAGTGAAGATATATATTTCATTTATCATAAATATATCTTAAGCAATTAATATTTCAAACAAAAGCTTGCAGCTATATCTAATAAAAATTAAAGCTTGCGGAAACATTTCACTTTAAGGGGAAATCTGTTATTATTGGATTTACTGGAATTCGTTGTGTACCATTCTTGAACATAGTGAAGTTGCATACAAGTTTGGTATTTATCCGACTTTTCCGTTTAGTATTTGGCAGAAAAACATTTTTTTTTTCTAAATTGAGCAGATACCCAAATACATATTTTCTGTGCACGCCCGACATTTATTATATGATACAATGAATAAATGCAAAACTTGTGAAAGAATCCTCTACCTGCTATGTTTGGGTGCGGCATTGGAAGTAATATTTTAACATTAAGAAAGTGCCTGACGAAGAAAACCGGCACAAACGTACAGTTTTAAGGTCCCGAGCGCTTCTTGAGTACACAGCGACACACAGTGGAAGTCTCATGCATTACGAGGTAGACTAAGCCTGACATAGATGGCGGACTAGTTATAGTTGTCATGTATATAGTAGTGTGTCTTAAATTGTTAAGAACGTTTTAAATCATTTAGAATAAAGATGGTCAGCATTGTTTGCAAGGCAGATATAAAATTTGTCAGATACTAAATAATAGCTATATTACTGTAAAAGACGCTCATAGACTGACAGGAAATATTGTGTTTGGCAACGAAAATCTACAGAAAGCTATATGAGTTCACCAAATCCAGTACACTTCCCATAGCCATAGCCAACCGGTTACAGCAGAACTTCGTTTTACGGCGCCGTCGAATCCCTTGGGTGCAAACGGCGAAGTATCTCGGGGTGACGCTGGACCGTAAGTTAACTTACGTTCCGCACGTCAAGGGCAAGGTCCAGCTGGGGCACGTCGCACTCCGGAGCCTATACCCTATCTTCAGATCAACCATGCCGATCCGTCTCAAACTCCAACTGTATCGGGCGATCATTCCGCCTATGATTCTGTACGGCTGTGAGATCTGGGGAACAGTGGCTAATACCACTTTCGTCAGACTCCAGACGCTGCAGAACAAGGCACTACGCATCATCTACGATACAGGATGGAGATTCCCGGCTCATATCCTACATGAGCACTCCCAGATCCCGTACATTGTCGATGTCATTCGCGAGAGGGCACGATCAATGTACGAGAAAATCCAAATTCACCCCAACCCTTTAGTAAACTCCCTGGGAAGGTATGACCCGAGAGATCAAAGGCGCTTGCCGTCCTTCAGACTGCCGAGAGACGTCCTGGGCCCCCTTGGGTAACCCAAGGAAAACCCCAGATGTCTCTGGGAACAACTTCTACGCCAAAGGACAAGCGCTACAAAACCCGTATCCAAAACGGGGCAAAAAACTAATTCGTGTCTCCCAAAAAAGGGAGAACGATTAAGTACAGCTGCCCACGACAAAGAGGGGCAACCCATTCCAAACCTCTCCAAAATTTCAAACAGTAAACAAATTCAAACACCCCAGCAGAACATGGATCTACTAGTTCATTTCGCAGGTTAAGCCGCAAAGCGGCTAGGTACTGCGGCATATGACACCCGGACGGGGAAAGCCCCGCCCGACTAGGACTACCTCTGGACCTCTGGACTTCTCTTCGTTTTAAATCCCAACTCATCAGAACAAAAACCAATCAGCAAACCACCGTCTGTTGACTTAACACCCATAGAATGCCCGTAAGGGACAGCGTCCCGGGATGGCAATAAGTCCAAAGCCCCTGTTCCATGGAGCAGGGTTCACCTTCAACGACACCTCATTGCTGTGCTAGAATTTTTATATATTCTTTCAAATATGCTCCTATTCCTTCATTGTTTATTGGAGTGTGATAAAAATTTTACACTCACTTAAATCTTAATGTAAACTTTACTTGACTGCTGTCCAATTGATTTCCCAGCCGGCAGTCATTTGTCATTGATGATGTTTCAGTACAAATCTGTCAGAGACACATGTGTTGGTCAGGGTATGACTGTTATCACAAACAGCCACACGAACTCCTTTATTATCATTTAGTGAACATAGGAGTTTCAAAACGTGCGTTCCCGTTACTGCAATGCAGAATCAAAAGCGCATTTCCTAATTATTCACCCCAAATATAATGTATAATATAGTTTAGGATACATGAGCTAGAGTTGTGAGAGGCAGTCTTATAAGACTATATCCTGGACCATCATGTAACTCTACGAACGCACAGCGTCACAATTGGTGTCAGTAAGTGGAACATAGACAATGGCAGCTACATTGGCAAATATTCTACTAGAGCTGAAAGAAATGAACACGGCTACAGACAACCTCTACGCGACAATGACTGCAATGAAAGCCGACTAAGCCTTTGCTGGCCATATGCTCGATTGCCAGGACTAACTTCTGTAGCGTCTCCCCTGACTGCTGTGACCTTTATTTTAGCGGGCTGCGGTACGGTGCAGCTAAGTGGTGATTTCCAAAGCGGTTCTCCAGGGCCTCCCAGATGTCCTTGGGCACCGTCCCTGTCTGGACCGCGGTCAGGACTTCTACGGCCCGTCCTTGGAGGCTGGGTATTAACTGTGTGGACTCTTCGTATGGTGACCAATTGTGTTTAGTCACCATGTCGAATTGAAGGCGAAAGACTTCGAAATTTGTCGCGCCGTCGTTTTTACGTTTTTTAAATCCTATAACGGCCTGCCGACGATGTCCTGTACCATGGCGTTCAGGGACTTTTTATTGGTATCTGCCTTTCCCTCCTGGTTGTTTACGTGGTGTGCAAGATCTTCGACGTCTTCCACTATGGCGTTCAGGCACTTGGCGTTATTGTAGGCCTTTTCATCTAAATCGTTTAGGCGCTCGTCCACTTGACCCATCCGTTTGCCTAGCTCCGCGAAGTCATCCCTTACGCCGTTCAACTGCGCTTCCAACTTTGCGGCGAGGGGCTCGTTTGTCGCTTTCATTTTCGCGGCCATTTGGTTATTTGCCAACTTCGGCTTCCTGGTTAATTCGGTCTCCATTTGTGCCATCTTCTCGGTGATGTAGTCGTTAGCCGTCTTCATTTCCTTCAGTTCTGTGGCCAGGTTGTTATTAGCTGCTTTCATTTCCGAGGTGAGTTCGGCCTTCATTTCCAACAATATCTCCAAAGACTTTTCCAATGCAGCATCCAAGACACACTGCTAACACCAGTTGTGACTTTGTGGGTTCCTGAAATCAAAGATCCAGGTTACAAACATAAAAATTGTTCTTTATTTCCGTAGAAAGTCGCTTCGTACACACACACAATACAACATACAAGGTCAACAAACACAGCTGTTTCCCCGCAGGCGTTCACTTACCGACTGACTGTCTTTGGCGGGCTGGCTGACTTTTCATAGTTTACTGACATTCCAGAAAATTCTCAAACAATCGAGAGCCGGCTAGAGCAAAGGCAAACTCTCGAGAAATCCATCTACTCCCCCCCCCGCCGGTTCGGCGAGCTTTTATCTATACATGGAACTGCGCATCCCTTTCACTGCCTTGACGCCTTGATGAACAATGGCCTGGCGATACTATTAACGTACTCATATAAAAATTATGTAATATTCACTTAAAAATAAATCAAATGCTCCTCTCCCATACTCTGTATTAAATAACAAAAGCAATTCTGTAAAATAAAATTGACTCGGATTGGCTCAGTATAAACCAAATATTACATAGAGACAAGAATGAAAATATATGTGACAGTAAATATCTTGTAATTAAGACAAAAAGCACGGTAAAATTAAATCTACAACGTAAATTGTCTAACAAATCGCAGTTAAATCAAAGAGTACATAGTAGAAATAATATATGAGTCAATTAAAGATAAATAAGCATCTAATATAACTTATTAATATTCTTAAATCTAAATAATAATCCTACGGAACAGAGGAATTCATATTATTTTACAAAATTAATTAAAATGAATACTAAAGAGATGTAAAGTTCGTTCTGTAATAGATTCTTTGTTTTAATGCTTTTTGCTCTAATAAAGTGACAAACTCTATGCATTTATAGCTAAAACAAATAAATTAAATCTAGGATTGCATTACGCTATGACTAGATTTAATCTATTGTACCTATGTCTCAAGTGGGACATCCCCAGGAACAGGACGCGGTGGGAGGATGTAGACGGGGCTTATCCAAAGAAGACACGGCTGTACAAAGGGTAGGATTCCTACAAGTTACTCCCGGGCAGGTCACCCGTCTCAGATCGTGAGACGGCCCACTTGGAGACATGAGACATCATCACCTTGAGGAATAACGCCTATCTTAGTTCACCAAATGGAAAACAAGAACGCTGCTAAGGGCAAGAAGATAGGCTAGCCAGCGAAGAAGGCTTGGCCGCAGCGATCGCCTTCAAGCCTTCGGGCACCGTCTCCCGCCTTCTCGGCTCTTTCGGCGGCCGAGAGGCTGAGCCATCCCCACAGCCATCCGCCACCTCACCTGGCATCTGAGCCTGTTAGCACAACATGGCCAAATACAAGGCTGCCGGAAGTGGAGACAACACTTCCATCCTCTCCAGAACTTGCCTCTAGCCGACCGACTCCAACTGCCGACCCAAGGGAGCTCGACGCCGCTTATACTAGGACAGGGTCTGCAATTCGAGTCTAGCAAACTGCAGCGCCAAATACCCTGCAGACACTGCTGCGCCTATGGGCTGCACTGTCGACTCCTGCGCCACACCCTCACGGTGCCACTACTGAGGCGCCCCTAATCTTACAGCTGTTTGCAGGGCACACGATCTGATACGTCACCGCAAGTGCTGCACCAGCTGTAATGACTTCGGCCATTTTACCGGACAGGTGCAGTGCCCAGCATACCCTGGCCGGGACTTCTAAAGGCCGGACAAATATGACGCTACTTCTGCCTCCAGCGTGTGCTCCGACGTCACACTCCACACAAGAAAGCTCGACCCTGGCCGTCGGCTCTCCAGCTTTGGCAGATATACCGTCAAACCTGGAAGACACTCACACTGAAATACTACACCTGGCCGAAAATGTACCCCAGCTGGAGGAGGTACTCACCTCAACTCCAATACCAAACATTACTACGAAACTTGACAATCTTTTGGACGACATCCACTACAAACACGACTTCTCTCTTAGGATACTGTACAATACTCTAACGAGTATAAACCGCACTACCAACGAACAGATATTGACCATCCGGAGATACATCAAGGAGGAAGTGGAAGCCCTCTAGACGATGCCCGATGGACAGCACACAGCAGGGCACCATCCAGAGGGCAAAATGACTTCAGCGACAGAGGTCATTTCGCCAAGTGAAGAGGCCAAACTACAGACAGTAATCCACAATAACCTAATCTAGAATTCCTCAAACATTCTCACCCTTCAATACCATAAAACAACACACACAACTACCCTCACTCTGTAATCCAGACACAGCCCTCACTACTTTACAAGGACGTAAGTAGGGCCTTGATAATGCTTACGTCCTGCATAGTTCCTCACCTTGGTCCACGCTACTCCCTGGACAATATATACCTTCCTTGAATCCGCATATGCTTACAGCTGTACTGCCACAGCATCACTCCTGAATACTCACTTGTGGAGGTCCTTTAGTCGGTACGGCTGGTGGTTCAATCCCCTAGTTGAGTCCCACAGTCAAATCCCAGGGTTAGTGCGTAATATGCATTTTCCTCTACTTGTATAAAAAGGAGACCGTCATAACGGAGAAAGAAATTTCACTTATCATATAATCCTGTCATACAACGCCGAGACATCTGAGACTCTCCTACTCTGAAAGAGAACACCAGATGAGAGATGATGTGAAATAATAAAGGAGATAATCCGGGACGTTATCCACGGAAATCAAACCTGGACCTCCCGTCTGCGGACGGCAACGGAACCACGTGAACCACTTTTAACCTCCAGCTCGGTATAAACAAGGCTAAAGTGTCGATTGCTATATTTATGTTTCCTTTAGTTTTCTATTTGAACTCTTTTGCTATTGACTTAAACCTGTTGTAGTACTTATTAAATTTGACTGAAAGTTATTTAACAAAGGACATATATCTCATTTCCATTTGGTATATTTAGATTACCAATTAACTACAGCTATGAATTAAATAAATATTTTGTTTATTATTTTGCTGTCAATTTCCAGGATTGTATCACGCTATCGGCGTACATGTTAGAAACATTGCTCATATATTTGTGTATAAAAGGTTCGGTTAAATAATCAAGTACCAGAATACTTTATTTTAGCGCCTTTTCGGATGAGACACGAAGTCCGCAGGCAGACTATACCATATATAGAATATTTTTTGAAAACTCTCACTTCTCAAAAACGACTAACAATTTAGATTAAATTTAAATATTTTAAGGTGTATTTATATAAAGTGAAATCTCTACATTCAGTTTTGTAGATATATCGTCGAAATCCCGTTCACTATGGACGACTATGATACAGGTGGTGACAGAAACAAACAGTAAGGGGGTTTATAAAGTATTGTTCCTGGGAATAATCTCATTTTTATATTGTTATCTGTTTTAGATATCTAACATCACTTTCTATACATTGCTGTACTGGGCGTGTAAAGCCTAACACGTCTAAGAAGTGATCGTTACTGTCATAATTGTACTATGTTATTCACAAATAAAAAAGAAATATTAACGGAATATGAATAAATTTACAGAAGAGGCTTAAGGCTTTTTATTTGTAACTTATTTGCCTGGTGCCGGTACATTGGACCCGGCTTACACACTCTAAATTTACATGGGTTTATAATTCTGGGTATGGTTTTTTTTTATTGTCTTTGGGGTTCTTATAAAACCCATACGGCGACATGTTCTGGGTGCGTATGTCCCAATATCACACGCACTACACTGTACAGACTTTGCTATGTACAATATTTACAATGTTCGCAGTTAGGCTGTGCGACAGCGGGTAGATGACTACTCCTGGTTGCCCATGATGGCGGCCTCTGCCGGGATATATACAGAAGGAGGTTGAATTTGTGGTAGCTATATAGGATCTTGCATACCTTTGTTCCGAAAACACATTAACTCTAGTGCGTCTATATTGATATTTGTATACAATATAGCTCCAAAGTATTGTGATTCACATCTAGGATATGTTCTACACCAAAATAAAGCTGAATTGTTGTAAAAGTTTCTAAACGCTGTATAATAACTAAGACACATAGATTAATACATAACAATTTCAACCTCCGCGATATCTGTAAGCTTCTAGGTGCCGTTCAAAAAGACGTAGAAATATATCCCTCAAAAAAATTTTCCTGCATATTAAACAAAAGTTTAGGTTCAACATCGCTCGAAATTCAATCTAACAACTCTATGCGAGAGCTCTTGCATCTAGAGCAATGCTGCTTTAGTTTGCTGGAGCACCATCATACATGAACCACCTGTTTTCTGATACTTACAGAGGCTTAGCTTCATGTGGGAAATGTGGATGATTGAGATGGATACACTCCCTGTAGGGATTTACGTCATTTGTAAGACGTGGTGGGGAAAAGTATGCACCAACGACATTCCGGTACAATTGCAGCCCAGATATTAATTCAAAACTTGTTGCTGATACACAAGCTGAACAGCCTGAGGATTAACCACTGCTCACACCGTGCATCGTGGAAAATATAAATTAAACTAATTAAAACGGTAGCCTCCTCTAAAAGCTAAAATGACGAGACTAACGATGGACTGAGTGTTAGGGCTGAAACCAACGGCTGATGCTCTCTCGTGTTAGAATAATGAGAACAACGTTTTCCAGCGTCATTTGTGAGCTTTATATGTTGACGGATTTTGAACTTAAGCGTTCACTAACGCCAAGAATACAAAAATTAGGAACAATTTTTTCTCTGAAACCTTTTCCTTCTTTTGATGTAAAAGATTAATTCCCAAAGCTTGTATGCATATGTATGAAGGTTTTGTGGCGAATAGCGGTGCCAGATATATGGCGCCGAACCTTGCTATGAGAGAATATTTCATTTTGGCGCCAGACGCCATCGCCTTGGGGATGCCGCCAAGTATATTGAAAGAAAATTTTTGGAGGAATTCCGCTCCCTTTTGTGATCTATTTTCAATTGAAAATACCGATCTCTGTTTCCTTCACTTGATTGCTTCCTACAAAATACTTGGGAATTAAAACCACAAATGCACACGGTTAAAGTCGTATACCTGCAAGGTCTTTATACGAGTTGAAGAAAATTGCCAAAAGAGGTTTCATAATAATTGAAGACAAGAGGCAAAATAATTAATCAGATCAACGCCGAATAAAAATTATATATCCATAAAATACGTTTGCGAAAATTGCGCTAATATGAGTACTTTATTTAGAGCCGTTCCGTTCTAACACACTGTAACTTGCTGGTTTGATGTTGTGTCAGTACGTGCCGCAGCTGCTGTTTACCTTCAGCTGAAAAGAACGATTCTAATGTAAACATGTCTTAACATTATAAGTAGTGTTAATCATAAATTATATAAGTAATAATAAAACATGGTAACAGTTCAAAGAAATAAAATGTTACAAAAGAGCAATCTCTAGACATTAAGACGGTAGCTCTAATAAGATTGATTCTTCTGTTGTTCTGTAACATTTCTCACATGGAGGAGAATATTATTGGCAGTTGTTTCCAGTTATGACGTTCAACATCTTAGGAATCTCTTTTTTCCTGTGTCATAAATGCGACAAATGGCAGTCGAATTTAAAAACCCGCCCTAGAATTTGCGTGAACATTTCTGTGTATTCCGAAGTACCTAATATTTTGGGTTCTTCTGAAAACTAATTTATTTACTGTTTGTGTTCTGAGTTTCAATTCCCATTCATTCTAACTGCAATACCCATCAATGGTGTGGTTCCGATTTTATTGATGAGAATGGCATATAATTTAAATGGCAGCATACAGCTAGCCACATTTCAAACATTATTTATCACTTACTCCGTTGTACACATCTTGTATCCGCAACCAAAAATAAACTGATATAATTTCTTCTAAACTGTTATTGGAACTTGGAGCAGATAGAAAGATATGTTGTCGTTTAGGAGTACGTTGCGAAAATAGTATGGGTACATTGACCTTATTATAAACAGATATTATAAAAGAGTAACCGTTATAGTTCACTGATTGTCCACCAGAGGTGACATGGTTCACAAATAAGAATGGATCCTTTACGGAGTTCGCCTTGCTGCCGAGAGATGGCACTGCCGGTGATCTGTATTGCTGTGAAGGCATTGTATTAATATTTAAAGAATCTGTTAAGAAATTGTAATTATGATTTTCAGCATTTGCTGATTATTACATGCTTTTCTTGAACCTGAAAATTACTAGCAGCTAAAGTGAAAACTGGGACAGTAGGGAACAAGCAAATAATTGTTTGGCAGAGATGATTCCTCCAGCAGCATTTATACTTCCCGGGATTTGAGAACTGTATGCATAGGGAATTTGACTTTCAGGCTATACCTTCTTTTCATGGTACTTGTAATCAATTATAATGAGTACACTTGTTAACAGTTTCCTGTTCTCAAATTAGGCAACAGAATTACTGCTTTCACACAGAGATGTTTTAAATATTAATATTTAAATAATTCAGCTTACTTCTATATTTGAAACGTTTTCAGGATCATTCAACCTCATCCTCAGCTGTTTGGTGGCTAAATGAACATACCTCTTCTTTCACAACATTCAAAATTTATAACTTTATCACGGTTTCTGGTTATGAATATTTTTTCCCAAATATCCAATTCTATGGGTGTTCTTAAAAATTTTAACAGTTTAATGTTGTGGTTTTGTGTCCGAAAATGGTGTCAAACTGCAGATTTTTCTGTTTGTTTCAACTTAACGTTCCTCTAGTGTTCTTTTTGCCTGGTTAACAAGTTTCTCTTAGTTTTTCCTGTGTAGTTTTTTCACAGGTTTCACCATTTATCTGATTTATTCCTGATTTCAAATTGTTGGGGGTTGAATTTTTTAGTAGATTATTTAGCAGGTACCTCAGACTGAATTTGTTTAGGGGTGCTAGTTTTTAAGTTTAGTTTTTTGAAGATTCGTTCAAATTTTCTAAAAGCCCATGAATGGTAGGTGAATTTTCTATATTGCCAATTTGTGCATTTAAGTGGTGTGAGAGTGGTATTTATTGATATTATCTTCAGTTTTTCCTGTTTATTCATCATGTTCCTTATGATGGCTGCGTTGAATCCATTTAACACCGCTATTTGTTTTATGTGTTGTTGTTCTTTCAAAAATTCCTCCTTACTCAGTGGGATGTTGTATAGCCGGTGAATTAGACTTCTAAAGGCAGCTAGTTGATGTGAAACTGGGTTTTGTTCATTTTTCTTTATGTCCTTATCTATATGTGTGGGCTTCCTGTATATTCCAAAATGTACACCATGACGATTTCTAGTTATCGATGTTGTCGTTGGCCGTCTTCATTTCTTCCAATATGTGTAAAATCTTTTCCAGTGCCGATTCCATGGCCGTTATCCCACTTCTGACGCCAGTTGTGACTTTTTGGGTTCGTGAAATAAAAAGTCGAGGTTACAAACACAAAAACTTGCACTTTTATTATCGTAGCAATACACTGTTCACAATTACAATTTGCTAGATAACCTAAAAACTGTTTATTTTAAAAACACTTCGCTCAACTGAATGTCGCTTCCGGTAACGATCGCCCCCGAAGTTTCCCGAATCTCCACCGGCCATCATTCATTGACCGGCGTCGCGAATCTGCCGCCAGGGTAACAATATGAATCAAATAACCGTGGACCTAAGACACACCTCGAAACTTTACACACTTTCTACAGCTTTATACAGCGTTTTGAGCTCGTTTTGGTAGTTTCAGCACAAATAGGAAGCTGCATCTTCCACTACAATTACTGTATGAGTTAAAAACTGACATAATTTGTGATTCTTATCATGATTGACATACTTTGTATAGTGAAAACATGTGTATGACATTCCAAGTGATTGCTTTTTGTCACATCCAACCCATATCCAGTGAGTAATCTACCCATCCTGTATAAACTGTTCTACAAATCATCCATTAGAAGACATTCAAAAAACGCGTCACACATATGTTGCTTAACAAGTTGCATCAATTCAAAAATAAACAGGGACAGGTGTCTCACCTGGTGTAATGTGTCTGTTATGTTGAATATTGAAGCTAAATTTTTGTGCTCGTGCCATGTTTGAAGATGCGATGATGTTGCACCACATTGTGGCACCATCTTGATGCAGGATTATTTGAGATGAAGGTGGATGCTGATTAATTTCTCACCTTTGGAGACGATCTTGAAGAAATCTTGAAGTTTGTCACACAACTCTGATGAATTAGGCGCATCTGTAATTGTTGAGCAATAGGATCTTTTTCTTTTCCCAGGATCGCGGTAACGGGGCTGATAAAGGTAGTAGTACAATATTTGAAGAACGAATAGTACTTTTCTTGTTCAACGATGAAAATTTAATTCCTCATAGACATTCTTAAATTCATTGATACAATTCCAAATATTGTTAATGTAGTCTTCTTATAATCAGATGTAGACTCCACGATGATCTATTTCTATTCTTGTGCACACGCTACTTATGCATTTTTTATGTACACACAAAATTGTTTCTACACACACTCGGAGAAATATATACCCGTCTGACCCCTAAGACATCCATCAGCGGCAGAACAAAATCTTTTAAACCATTTAACATCTTATGATATTACGTTGTCATGGTCACACCATTACCCACTTTACATTGCTTCTTTAATTTGTTACAAATACTAGTCTCTTTGACTATTCCTAACAAAACATGAAATATCTAAAATAACTTCTATAATATTCAAGTGATAATTTTTGTCTTTGATTTTTTCCAGCAAAATTTGACGTCATCAATAGCCTCGCTGATGGAGCAAGTTAATATACGATTCCCAAAGCGGTTTGCGATCGTATTTTGGTGTGCTGATAGCAACTTTGAAGCCTCCTTCTACCGGGAAATAAGTATACTCTTTGAGAGGTGGGTCATTGTTGTTGTAATTTTACGTCCTGCAACGCTAAGTCATATCGGATGGTGAATGAAATGGTTGATATGAGGCTCAAATGTGTCTGGGATCCATGGAGCTTAGAGATACCCGATATTAGTCTTTAAGGATAAGGGAAAACTCTGGAAAAAGCCGTATCCAGGTAGTTCATCCTGACCGAGATTCGAACTCGGGACCTCTTGAACCTGTGGCAGACACGCTTACTTATACGCTACGGAGGTGGGCAAAGCTGGGCCGCGCCCACGTAAAGCAAAGTTGTGTAATTTCGCGTGGTGCGTAATTACGATAACCGTTGCAGTTTGTTTTTATGAATATGAGCACTATATATGACTGATAAATTTAAACAATATATTGCGATTTGATGGGTCTGTGAAGATATATAACTTAATATAATTCAACAAAGGAATGCCAAATTAATAACTGTATCAGCTTCAAACCATTTAAGTAAAGAAACAGATTTTTTGTGTTCTTTCAGCAGTGCACGTCATATCGAATGGTGAATGATTAAATTTGTCATCTCCGTAATTAATTTATTTCCCTCCTTATGCAAAACCTCGCCCCTTTATAGATTTTATTAATTTTTTTACCTAATTTCCACTTTCCGCTTCATCTTCAATTTCAAAACAAAAGCAATTCTGTTTATCGTATCAAAAGGTTCCTCAAAATCCGCAAACAACATATATACCGTTCCTCTCCTTTTTCCTGAGGTATATGTTCTTTATTAGCAACAGATTATCCATTGTCCGTTTTCTTTTTCTGAAACCCTCTTTAAATTCAAACAGCTTACTCTCTCGTTCTGCTTAAATTCTTAGCCTTTCTGCTAATATTCCTGTGTATATTTTTCCTAATATAGATAACAGACTTATTCCCTGTAGTTTTCTGGTTCTTTATGAGGCGGTTCAGCCCGTTTGAACCTGATTGAGTAGTCCCTCGTACATTGAACACCTCATAAGTAGCTGGATGGAAGGACTGAGGGGATTTGTAGGAAAAGGTGTTTCACTCAATATAGCTCAGCATGACTCTTATCCTGGATTTCAGGGATGGGTAACGTAGGTCCTAACTATGGTCGGAATGAACAGAAACACCTTGTCCTGTATAGATGCAGATTTAGTGGTCCTTTATGTGTTGCGTGCTCGCCAAAGTCTGCGTCATCCGTAGTATGTAGCTGGCTACGTCGTTTCGCATCTCGTTGTCTTGTATTCCTTTAAGTCCTGAAGCGCAGTATGTTCATCACACGCGTATGGCACGTGCCGTTCTGACCGCGAGAGTTACACGTGTAGGACGCCTGCCGGTCTGTCGACGAGTCTTATACGTATATGAGGCGTGTCGGACTGACGACGAGTGATTCTTCACGAAAACGACCCACTTCAGCCATGTTGGTATTTTCCCCCATTTACTCAGATTTTGGAACTTTTTGATGGCCATGTGCCTAATAACTTATTTCTGATTGGTCAAACGAAATTCGCGTGGGTTGGTTCATCGTAGTGCTTATTTATGCTACGGCACGGACGTTAAGCGTCTGTTTATATCTGGGTCGTCATTGTGAAGGTCACGTCTGTTTTCATTTCTAAAGATTTTAGCGGAAGTGGGCCCCATCCCACCATCGCCATCCCTAGCCTCGGGCAATATTGGACAAAAGAATACAGGGTTGGGTTCCCGAGCCTACTAGAAGGTGAATGCCCCGTCTACATAGAGTTTCGCTCATGTCGGTAGTTTTGTCTGATATGGTCAGTTTTAATTTGAACCTCCCGTCCCCTTATAAATAGGTACAATCATGCTTATTTTCCAGCTTCTGAATGTCATCACTTTCCTTTATCTTGTTTAGCACCTTTGTCATTACTTCTCAGCCACTTTTTGTTTATCCATACCCCATCCAAAATCCCCCTGGTATAGCATCGAGTCCTACTGTCTTCTCCTTTTTATATATTGTAATTGTTAGTGCACTTCTTACATTGTGGATTGCCTATCTAGATATTCATTTGCTATTTCTACTCTTCCCAAATCTCTTATTTCTAATTTTAATTTTCTTCCCTCCCCTATCAGCTCCCTAAAATATCTCTGCCATTGATTTGCTTTAATCTCATTTTTTGCCTCCCCTTTCCTGACTACACCTCTTACTGCTTCCCATACTTTTCATCTTTTCCCTCTATAACTTCTTTTAACTTTTTCCCCACTTTTTCCTGCCATTCTTTATTTTTTGCTTATAGTAACTTTTTATATCCCGATTTATTAACCAACAGATGTTTTCTGTCAAGAGATGGCTGCCAAGAGTGATAGATTTATAGTGCGTTCCTGAAGATGACCTGTTCAAGGCTCCTAAATATCCACTACTTGCAAGCGTAGTTAGGACGTGTAAAGGGGTAGCTACATAAGGGTCGTCGATTTCAAGCTATCCCTTTTACTGATTTTGTATTTCATCTCATAATTCTTAGCTAACATTTACTTAGCGTTTAAACTGAATATAAAATTTCTCTTTAACTTTATTTTAATACGCTTTTTGTGTAAATATTTGAAAATACACCTTTAGAATGATAATGTTTGTATTTTATAAAGGTTTAATAATGTTAAAATGTGTAAATAGATGTTCAGGTGCAGGTACGCAGTATCGGTAGTCTCTTCATCTCCACAAAATTCACATATGCCTACCTCATTACTTCTCAGCCCCTTTAGATATATTATTCCTATTCTCAACCATGCAATGCCTTCTCTTCCAGTTTTGCCATATTCATCTGTTTATTCCCGTATATCATTCTGTCTTTAACTGCTTATCAAATTTCAAGGATTTCTTTTCGTCTATAGTTTCCCAAATCTGGTGTCTACCTATGTCTTGTACTCTGGTTCTCACTTCCTTCCAAAAACCACCATGATATGACTCCTCGGCTCTCCATAATTCTCCCAGGCCTATCTTCGATGACATTTTTTCCAATTCTGAGCTCTTTGTGTTCTAACTGCTTTACCGATGCTTCATGCATAGATTCAACGATTCCCCTTTCTGCCCTATAATACACTTATACCAGAATTTCAGTGTTGTTTCTAAAATTATGCCGCTCCTTTTTGTATTACCTCACTCTAATAATGTCGCTCCGCATGGTGACGATTTTGGCAACCCCATAAGTTCTTTCCAAAGCAGTCCACATATCTGATCTAATTCTGTAGCTATATCTGATGTTCCCCTTTCCTCTACTGCATACATTGTTCTGAATTCTTTCTAATACATTCTTTCCAAGCATCTAACTGACATTTCCAGTTTATGTTTACATATTCTTACCCCTGACATTGCCGCTCTGCCATTAGCTATATTTATTTTATTACTTATATCACTATATTTATCACCATCATCATGGTCTCATCTGAATGAATGGATTTCCGGTGGATATAGAATCGTTCGCTCTTCATTTTTCCAACGCTGCCTATATGACTTTATTGTTGCGAGAAGCAGGGCCCTTCAATGGAAATTAATTGTTCTTTCACACTGCCCGGGTGTTGGCTAAATTGTGGAAACGTAGAGTCAGACTGAAGAATTCAATGCCATGGCCGCCATTTGAACCACGGATCTTCTGGTTTACGTCCAGCCATTCTACCATTGAGCTACTATGGAAAACGTGTCGCTATGACACGTTTCCACAATTTAGCCAGCACACGGCCAGTGTGAAAAAAGAATTAATGTTTTCCATTAATTGACCTAATAGAGGTTAACTATTGAGCCCGGGTCTTAAAGTATTTACATGTTGTAACTCGCCATTAATGTAGCTCTCCCATGTGTTTATGAGAACTCCTAAGTGGTTTACCAGGAAAATGCGACCCAGCTGGAGAATTTAATGTCATATCGGCACGTTAGCCATAGTAGCACAACGGTAGAGAGGCTAGACGGAAACCAGAAGATCCTTGGTTCAAATCCCGGCTATGGCATTAAGTTTTTCTATCAGACTCTACGTTTCCACTGGGCCCTTCATGTTTAATGTGTAATGGATCTTGTGTTAATCCAATCAGACTTTGTTCTTACGAGCCAGACATTCGTTAATTTGAGTCTAAATCGACTCTGTTGTAAAAAATAACACTGGTAGCAGTTAATGTCCAATTGCAGTTTAGGTACAGACTGCAGTTGTTTCATACGGATGGGAAAAAATACATTATTTTCTTTACTACTATCCTAATATGATTTATACCGTGGTAACACAAAATCAAGCACCAAGAGTAAATCACTCTGGTAGCTTCTCTATACTATTGTGATCCTGATGACAAAATGACACCCTCATAATTCTAACTGAGCATGGTATTGCGGTGCACTATAAGGTGTTAGTCGGTGTCCCCCATTAAATCAGTTTACTTGAAGCTAATCATCATAAGGGCACATTTTATTGAAATTCGAACTGCCTGTAGTATTAAAATAGAAACAGAACCCTGATATAAATAGGGAACTAAACATAACTAGTAATTTAATTGAAGCAATAGTGGAGATTCAAAACAAAAGTCAGGAATGTCTTAATGGAACGAAGCTTTATAATTTGAACCAAAGTTGCTAACTTTTAAGTTTGGACTTGCTAATGAAAGTACGGAAGCTGTATAACAGTAAATATGATATCGTGAGCCCCAGGAATCGAAAACTTTGTAGAGAGAAGGAGAGATTGGTAGGGAGGGAAAAAAGCCGGAGAAACGAGAGGACAGAGACTGATGATGATTTTTAACTGCATGGACGTAGAGGAATAGTGAAAGAGAGAAAGAAAAGAACAGCTAAGTTATTGGATGTCTATATATTTCGTTCTTGGTATAAATGAAGAATTTTTACCACTTTACGACAAGTCGGTGAATATTAAATTACCATTTATATAATTAGGCGAGGATTCTTCGTCTTTTCCCATAGACGTGTTTCCAGCTTATCGCTTCAAATATGATGAAAATTTGTTATATTCAACTCTCCAGCGTTGTGCAGTAGGTGAGCTAAGTTTCATCTTATTTTCTCCGCATTTATACTCCGTCAATAGCTTCAGTAACTAGATAGCTGATCCTTTAATTCGGAACAATTTGATTTCGGAATTTTATACTGTATATAATGTCCCTTAGGGAGCTACATATTATATGAGACACTTGCACACATCAGCAGTTTCATTTATAGCTCCATAATCCTGAGATATTGCGTAATGTTCTGCTTAGAACCCGGTCGCCGATTACAGGAATTTGATTACAAATGCTGTATGACCGGAAAACTATCCTGATAAGGGAATAGAACTGAATATTTACTATTATTTCAATTGTCTTTCAGAATTTATAGTAACTTAGGACTATGGTATCTAAATATTACGTACTTGTATTATTTTCTTTTATCTACTGCATCTTAATACCCTTGGAGAAGTTATTAAGTTTGACAGTTTAAGCACAGGAAGATTTTTTAAAAGCTTACTATTTGTTAGTACCTACTATTGTTATTTTAGTTAATCAGTATTTAACAAATATTGTTACACACTATTTTACTATTAATCTTACCAACACACCTGAAGTCTGGTTACATACAGGTAGCTCTAGACCGGAGAAACAAAAAGACCACATTCTCGACAGACCAAGGGCTTTGGTAGTTCACAGCTATGCCCTTTGGGCTTTGCAACGCACTAGCTACCTTCCAACAACTCATAGAGCCAGTGAGGAGAGGATTGTATAATGACGCCTAAATGCTATACATAGACATCATTATCATCATCATGGGTAAGACCTTCGGAGACCATCTCGAAAACCTGAGCAAGTTGCTGCAGAGACTGCAGATGACCAACCTGTAGCTCAACGCAAAGAAAAGCCAGCTCTTCCGCAAGGAAGTCAACTACTTGGGCCACATAGTCTCACACAACCGGAGTGGCCACACAGCCGGAGAAGACACAGGCCGTGAGAGATTGTCCTCGGCCAAAGGATAAGAGAGTTTTGCGCAGTTTCCTGCGGCTCTGCAGTTACTACCTCCGTTTTATAAAGGTGTTCTCCAACATCACCAAGCCAATATTTGTTAGTAACCCGGCCCCAAACTACGAAGCTGGCATAATAATCCACAGATGTCCTTTGTTCTAGCGGAAACATACATGAGCTATATAAAAAGGTACCACAGTGTAACAAAACCATGCTGTTCTGGCTGTCCTCAATTGTATGAGCTGGTTGGAACTTCTCAATTATCTCTGTACACCCATCTAACCTGCCTTCTATCTTCATCTACACTAATCAAATTTTACATAAATACTGATATAATAACTGTAGTTTTACCCTTTCAAAGTTAACTGCAAGCGTCAGAACATTCTTACATTCAACACAAAGCGTAAACGTACAGTCAGCTGCAGGAAACTGAATTTTGTATATTAGGATTGCAGATATAACTAGAAGGTTCAAAATCTATAATTACCTCCTGATGAATATGTCGTCCTGCTCTGAGAGGGCAGTAGTAGTACAAGAAGATATTGTAGCGGAGATCTTTCAACCATTTTGCATACATGGCCTGCTGCGAAGGTACAGGTGTGTCTTGCTTATCAGGAACACAGAAATATGGAGGAGCTGTAAGCGGGCCTATTTGTTTGTGCATGGCAGGTTGCGTTGCCATGGTTACAGACAGTTGTATTAGGATAGTCGGAAACAAGAGTATGTGTTTCCTTTTACCTTACCTGTTTGCGACTGCTACAGGATGATTGCCAAACTGGAATTACACTTTAATGTTACCAACACCACAGAGTTGATTTTCACCCAAGTTACAAAACATGCAGCTCATGATAACTAAGTATCATCTGTTCTTGTATTAACACACGAGGCATAATACTTAAGTTAGCAGGAATCATGGTCCTCAGGATAAAGGTACTCATTGCTAATGATCTTAAAGGAACAATTCATAACATCCGTGTTTTAAAAATGTCCCTAACAAGTACATATGCCCAAAACCATTTTGTTCTGTACAAGATAACAGGGTAAACTGAAAGTTCAACTTACCAAAAATTTTATCATTCACTTTTCTTTCTTTATTTCTTTCTTTGCTACTCTATTTATTGATAGATTTCAGAGTAACAATATTACAATTAAACACACCATCAACATTTTCATCCTTATTTCAACAACTCTCTCTCTCTCTCTCTCTCTCTCTCTCTCTCTCTCTCTCTCTCTCTCTCTCTCTCTCTCTCTCTCTCTCTCTCTCTCTCTCTCTCTCTAAGATTTAGTTTCTTTCTATACCGAGTATATAAATATAATACGGAGTATTATATTTATTGATAAACGATTTCTGCTCATTTTGTATTATGCGCAAACTTACAGGTCTGCAGTGGTAATTCACAGAGATATAGCTTAGAACATTTTGTAAATCATATCTTGATCGCAACTATTATTTACGTATAAATTATCTCTTCTTGATTACTTTCCTCAGAAAACTTAACTCATATTTAACTGAAGTAAACGTATGAGAAAAACACAGAGAGAATTATTTTTAAATCAATACACGTGCTGTTTCGTGAAAGTAGAGCTTTACAGCCTCGTCAGCGCACATAAGCCATCACATAAACCGTACGTGATCGACGAGCTCTTATCCCAAAATAGCCATCCAGTGCTGAGGTTACCACCCTACTCACACGACCTAACTTACATAGAACTTATTTGTCCGACATCAAACTATGGATAGCAGGTCTAACACAACTTTAAACTTCAAGATGTATTGCATTTGTGTGAGAAACGCGTTGCAAATATTGGCGAAGAAAAGTCGAAAAATATGTGTCTGCAAGTTGAAAAAATTGAAAATGTTTACATTGAAAAAGAAGAAATCTTCCAAAATGGAATTGAGAGCTTCATATTACAAATATCAGGAGACAGTGACAGTAATTTCAACGAAGGATAGGAAACAGAAGAGGAAGAAGAGGAGGAAGAAGAATTTCACGATGTCGATAGTGAGCTGTCAGTTGTAGAATATCTGGCATATGATGAGAATGCCTTTTTGACTAAACTCTGCGTGTGCTTGTGTCGGAAGCGAAGAGAAAGAAACTGGGCCAGAATATTTAAACTTGTTTATAATTTAAACAATAGCCTCGTGTTCTGTGATGAGTGTAATATATTCACCAGGGAGCAGCACAATCTCGCACCCACCATAACGGCCTCATTTCGTGAATGAACAATAATTCGGTGAGTCACATTGTACCATGTTTACTTTCTTTTATTCTTTTTGCTGATTTATTTTCAGCTGTATACTTTTTTACCGTTAATTTATCATGACACACAAAACATTTACATGAACTGATACACCCATACCCTCCCAATGCAGGAGTCGAACTGGGGTCCTCTACGTGACAGACCACCAGTGGCAAACACTAAGGACCATGGCCACGAGAACCGGCTAACTCACCTTCAGGCACTACAAGCCACTAAGGCAACACCTCAGATTTTTATTTTCCCATAAATTAAAAGATTTGTCATATCAAAGTAGTACGAGTAAAATGCAAAGAGCATTTTGTTTCTAAGTAGCTAAGCTGTGCAAGTGCTCATATATCTTAATGTCTGGGATTCAGAAAAGCCGAGTTTGCGAAATATGGCCGTGCTGCATTATCTGCCATTCTCCAGGGCAGAGAAGAAGTAGCGCAGGTCCTTCAACATTTTTGCGACAATAAAGTAGGCTATATTAGGGTTGTACAGGTCCCCTACTTATCAGGATCGCAGGAATATAGAGAAGCTATAAGCGTGCTGTGTTGATCCTGCTTCACAGAATGCGTTGCCATGGTATCAGTCAGATGTATTAGGATAGTGGCAAACAAGAGAAGGTGCTTCGTTTAACCTTATTAGCTTGGAACTGCTACAGGCTTGTTAACAAATTGTAATTACAATTGACTGCTACCACTGTTATTTCAGCACAACAGAGTTGAATTTGACTCCAATTAAAGAGTAACTAGGGCGTCACAACAAATTATCATGTTTGTTTAGATTAACACACAATGCATAAAGCTTTAAACCTGCAAGAATCGTGGTTCTCACGATAATGAAACTCACTGATAACGATTTTGAAGAAACAATTTAAAACAGTGGTTTTAAAAATTCAATTACGAAGTACATATGCTCAAAAAAATTTCAGTCTGTACATGATAACAGGTTACTTAGTTCAACTTTGATGCCTCTGTTCTGAATAAGTGAATATAAATGCTATGTATTGGAAATCAAATAAAATTTTTAGACGCGCTCCAACACCTAAGTGAAGTTAGATTAAAATACTATTGATTTGTATAATATATATATATATTGTCACATAGCTTTGCTATGCTGCCAGCCCGTGCCTAGGCGAACGGCAAGAGAGAGAGAGAGAGAGAGAGATAGAGATAGAGAGAGAGAGAGAGGGAGAGAGAGAGAAAGAAGTGGGTAAAGAAAGTTGCCCAGCGTCAAGTGTGCTCGCGTCATTATTTTACGCTTGCCGAGAGCGAGAAAGAGCCAGTAACATGTCTGGATAGTTCCCTCTCCTTCGCCTGCGATTGTGTAAGGCCGTGAAGTTTCGGCAAGTTGCAAGAAACGATGGTTCGGTTACAAATGCGTCGCGGCTGTTCGGACAGCTCAGTGATGCAGCGGAGCTACTAGTGAGTGAATGAAGCTGCAGCTGTATATGGAGTTGTGAATTGAGTGTGCAGCGTTGTGGACGTGAGGCAGACGACTGTGAAGGTTGTGTTTGTTTATGTTACCTAATTGTGGTACTGCAAAGGGCTGTACAAAACGATTTTTTACTGGCAATAAAGAGCATTTTGAATTTCTGCAAACTGCTCTTTTAATTTTAAGAACCCACAAAGCCAGAAAATATATGTGTAACGCAATCCGATTAGCTTATTTTTTTCGGGTTGTACTACAAATATGCCTATCACAGGTTTTATCTGTTGAAAAGGTTCTGTTTGAAAAGTAGCTAGCTTCTTAACCGAAAAAATTATCGCCTTTCACCTATTTGTCTGTCTGGGTGGCTCAGCTGATAAGGTGCTGGCCTATTCTTGGAAAAAGCTTAGTGCTATTGGTGCCTTGATTGGCTGCTGAGAGACCAGGATGACGTACAACCTTCTGTTATACCTCCTAGCCTTACACTCCTGTTGTCATTCTAGTTAGTTTATAGTTAATCCTATCATTTGCACCTTAGCTTAACCCGTATAAAATCACAATATGATGGCAGGCTGAAGTGTAGCCTATTTAGAAAGTAAATGACATTAATTGTTCATTTCGAGTTATTGCCTCTAATAGATTACTGTTGTGAAAATCAACACTTCCTTCTAACTCCTGTAACATTTAACTTGACGCTGTAGTGCGTCAATATGAAGCTAGCGTCTTTTTATTTATCAGATCCTAATTATTAAAAAAATTATATTCTGATATAACCTACTTTTGTTTCTTACCGGTGCAAGAGTGATCTATGGATTGTTATTCCAACTTCGTGGATTAGGGAAGGATTGTTAACAAATGCTGGCATTACGCATACATTTTCACCTGCGTGTAAAGATTATGGAAGCCTGTCAACCACAATGACGAATGATTTCTTCTGGGTACTAGTGAGAAACACTGGATTTTGTACCAAAACTCGGTCCTAACTCACTGAGAGCTGCCGGAAGCGTCATCTGAATTTCCGTATTTCTTCCAGAATTTTCTTTGCTTCACTTGAATTGAAATTTTTCTCTTTGGTTATTGTATGTTGTCGTATTTGTGTTTGTTTTCTCTTTATACTGTCTCATTTTCAAAGCACACCAATGTGTGAGGTGAGACTCATAGCCACAATTCCTTGTGCGCGAAACACAAACAAATGATATGTAGGGAAACGACTAAGACGAAATCGCTCAACGCAGGTGTGTAGCCCAGCATTCGGTTGAGTAGCATTACCATAAACCGAAATCTGGACACGCGCTGAACGGTGTTGGACACAGCGACCTCACGAACAGCAGTTTCACACTATCCACATATTGTTCAAAACATTAGCATGTTAGCATCACATGGAAATTTATTGAAAATGAATTCAGAAGTCTTGCTAAATGGAGAAACCCGTGGTACTCAAGTTTGAAAAGAGCGGAGCTTGTGCTTTTGAATGTGAAGGTATTGATTCGAAACAGCTTGCCTGTGATTGGTGACCTAATCGGTTGCCATGACATCAGGATGACGTATTAATTACCTTAACCCGTCCCGTTTACACTGCTGTTGTCAACTTATCTACATTGTGGCTAAATAAACTATTTAAAAAGTAGAGTTTAGCCATATAAAATCATAACAGGATTACAGCCTGAAGTCTAGTCTATTTAGTAATACATAAACAGACATTTCACTTCAATTTACGGCTGCCTCTATGAGGAGCCATTGATCTAAACAGAAAGTATAAATCAACACCTCCTATTTCCTTCTCTTATCGGAGCAGTGGCCATGTAAGTAACACTAGCTTCTGTTTACTTTTGAGATATAAAATGTCAAGACATTTCTACTGTATTAATATGTCGTACTTCCCTTAAGCGCCAATGCAGGAAAGAACTATGAATTATTATTCCATCTCATTCCACCGGTGCTCCATCTTCATCTCATGTATCATCAGTGTCACCACCTGCGGTGCAGTATGTAGTAATAGCGGGCGTTAAACACTACACATTTCACTTCAATGTACAATTTTCAAAGAATCTTGCTATATTTGCTTTTTGTAGCACAAGAATGCCGCTAGATTTTGCACTATTTTTCGTATAGGAAAACGCTCGATGTCAGTAAGACTTTTTGTTTCATGGGAAACAAAACAAAAAATTCCTACAGCAGTATGGAGGTTGACTGCTAATATAAAATTACTGCCGAAATAATGATTGTCACACTGCGAAGCAAGCAGATAGCGACCCCACAACAAGGGAAACATATGTGAAATTGCATTCTTATACACATGTGGAAGGCCGCCTGACATTTGTGAGACCATTCGCACAGAACACTATGAAGAAAGGAACTCAACACAAACGGAGATTCCAGATTTACTGTGGCTAACACGATCCAAGAAACTGCGGTAGCGTGAGGAGGTCCAGGTGATGCACCGAAGTCTTAAACAGGTACTGGGACTTCATCCTGGACACGTTGCGCAGTCACAAATACTCTACTCCGTATAACCTGAGGGCAGAACTATATACATCCCCGTTCTGAGCCAAGAACGGTATTTACAATGTGCACGCACTAGCACCATCTGTCCGACACCGCAACTACATAACGAGTCAAAAGGCGCATTTCAGAAATGAAAAAGATATGGTTATATAGGGAAACGACCGCGAGGAAGGCGTTCAACGGAGGTAGGCACCCCAGCATTCGGTTAAGCTTTACATTGCTAACAACCGAAATCAGAGTGCACGGTGACAGGTGATCAAAGCACCGGCGAAACACTTTCACACGATACAGCATTGCCACTTCGTTTGGTCTCTGATGTTGAAAGGTTTACTTGTGTTCAATATAGTACATGGTTATCTAAAGCAAGACATAAGCAATGTTCAAAGCGCGTTACCAATTACGCAAAAGTACCACGGCGTGACAAAGTCATGCTGTTCTCGCTAGCCTCTTTAGTATGAGGGGGTTGAAAGTTTGTGTTTACCTATATACACTAGTCTAACCTTTATATAAATAGTGGTATAATACCTTTAATTTTAGCCTTTCAAAGTTAACTGCAAGTGCTAAAACATTTTTACATTCACCATAAGGCGAAAACGTGCCGTCTGCAGAGGAAAACTAAATTCAGAAGTATTAATGTTGCGGAAATAACTAGAAGGTGGTAATTCCGTTGTTACCTCCTGATGTACATGACGTCCTGCTGTCAGCGTGAGAGTTGGATTAGGGCAGAAGCAATAGGATGTATTGTTTTGTTGTACTTTCGTAGGGAATTCTCAATTATGTTTGTACACTAATGAAACCTTCAACTAAATAGTGATAAAATATCTTTACTTTTAGCCTTTCAAACTTCACTGCAACTTTTAGAGCATTATTACATTCAACACAAAGCAAAACGTACAGTCAGCAGCAGGAGACTGAATTTAGTGTATTAGGAGGAATACGAGGAGATATTGTAACCTAGATATTTAAGGCATTTTGGGACAGTAAAATAAGCTATATTTCGAGATGTTTAGGTGTCTGTTACTTATCAGGATCGCAGAAATAAGTGAAGCTAAGAGGGTGCTTTATTGATCATGCTTGACAGGTTGCGTTGCCATGGTATCATTTGGTTGTATTAGCGTAGTACGAAACAAGAGAAGGTGTTTCCTATAACATCTGAGATTACACCGGGCTTGTTACCAAACAGTAATTACACTTGGCTGTAACCACTGTTATTTTAACACAACATATTTAATTTTGCCTCAAATTAACAGTATGTAGCGCGTAACAACAAAGTATCACTTGTGTTTGTATTACCACACGGGATATAACAGCTTAAACTTGGAAGAATTATGTTTATCACGATAAGGAAGCTCATTCCCAATGATTTTAAAGGAACAGTTATTGATATCGTCATTGCTTTTTAAACTGCCGCTAAGGAGAACATATGCTTAAAGCCATCTTATTCTGTACAAGATAAGAGGATATATTGATAGTTCTACTTATAAAAAATTATAATTTAGCTTTTCTTTCATGTTTCCTTCTTTGCCACTTTATTTAATTCAGGCTAACATCATTACAGTTAAACCCACCATCAGTTTTTTCTCCCTTTGCCTCCCTCCATCTGCCTCTCTCTCCCTCTCTCGCTCTACGATTTGGTTCCTTTCTCTCCCGAATGTCATATTGTAACCCAATTAGCGGAAAGCGCAACCAACGACAGCTGAGTAAGGGGCCAGAGGCAGCCAACCACACCCTCCCATTAGTCTCTTTCACTAACTGCGGGGGATGATTAGGGAAATGTCACTTGTCACTGGCCGCCTCTTTGCCCCCTTCTACTGCCATCTGGAACTTTCGCGGTAACTCACTGAAACTAGAGACTTCTAGAAGACGGTGATATTCCTATAAAAAGGGCTGCAGTGAGTGAATTGAGTCAGTCAGTCAGTCAGTCAGTCAGTCAGTCAGTCAGTGCTTGAAGTGCTAGCGAACGGACGAGAAGACTGTGTACGTGCATCGGAACGGTAACCGACGAACTGGTAAATCGTAATTGTGTGCATTACGTAATTCTGTGTAATTGGCGAGTGTCTAACTGTAAGTCGGTGGAAATAAAGAACATTGTTGAGTTTGTGTAATTGGACTTTTCATTTCACAAAGTCACAATATTTACTGATGTATGCTTAGGTGCTTTTCAATATTATGCACAAACCTACAGGTCTGCAATTTTGTTTCAAAGTGCTATAGCTGAAACAGAAGTCCTTAAGCCATTTTTCCGTAGTGTTATCACAATATAATCTCTTCTATCATTTACATATGAATTAATTTCTTTTCTTGATTGCTTTCCCATTGAAAACTTAACGCTTATCTAACCAAAGTGAATGTATTCTACCTGAGACAAAAAACCATCAAATTAATGGTGCAGGCATGTTTTGGAATGGACAGAGGTGATATTTTTAGGAATATTTGTGTCTAGACTGCCAAAGTTTAAAGTTATACCGTTAGAAACTTCTTGCATTCAACACAAGGAAAAATATGGAAAGTGAACAGCTCAACACTGAAGTCATCGTATTAGAATTGCAAAAATAAATAGATTGTGGAAATTCCGTTGTGACCTCCTGTTGTACAGAAACTTACTAAATCTAGAAATCGATGCAAATTCCACCTCCTATATCGTGGCACAGTGTTTTAATGATATTAGGCTGTGTACCAATGTACGAAAAAGTTAATTACTTTTATTTGATTTTAAGAGACTTCCTTTTGAACCTCAGCTTAATATAGGCAATAGTCTAGTCCAGGTTTAATCCTTGATGACAAGTTAATTTGGAACAACCAGATTGAAAAAACTAGAAAGTAAATTAAGCTCAGGACAATTTGTGTTGCGATATTTAGCCAATTTTCTCGCGGTAGATACTTGTAAGTTAGTTAATTTTGCATTAATATATTCATACATCTCTTATGGCATCGAACTGTGGGGACACACTTCCAAATTGAAATTTAACAGAAACATTCTCCTACAGAAAATAGTTATCAGATACCTGGCAAAAATAACACTTACGAGTTCATGCCGGCCATATTTTAAAAACATACTTACTGTTCCCTGCATATTTATTATACGAACAATACTTCATGTACATAACAGGAATATAACCTCCACAAATTCTTATGACCACACATATGAAACAGGGCGAAGGAATAACCATATAGTTAAAGGACACAGGCTAAAATTTTTTGATACTACATGCTTTGTATTCTTTGGTATTGAATTTGCTTCTTGATTCGGTGTTCTTTATGTCCTTATAGTTCCTGTTAATGTTCTTGTAATCATTGTTGATATCACTTTCACTGTCACGACTTTAACTCTTTGTTTTTACGCTGCACTGCATTTCACTTCACATCACAGTCCTATTGAGTTGCAGTGTTGTTGGAAGTCTCTCAGATATTTGGATACAGGATGTTATGTAGCCGCTGGCCAGCTTCCTCCTTTTTTCCTAATGTCTTCTCCTAATGTGTTTCTTTGTTGTAGTACTTCTGGGCATTCCTATATTATGTGATGTACTGTTGGGTGTCCTGTGTTTCATGAATATGTAAGGTTATCCGCGATTTGGAGTCTGTGTTTGTATGAATTGGTTTTTCCATGTCCTGTAGTTAGAACTGTAAAGGATGGCGTGAGTGACAGATTTACCTTGAGTCTCTCTCTCTAATGGAGGGCAAGAAAGTCTTTGTTATTGCTCCTATAGTTCACTTGTTCCATTTGTTCTGGCAATCCTGTATTTCCTTTTCTCTAATCTCTGCTTCGATTGTAGATTTTGGTATCCTGTTATAAACTGTTTCTATTCCCGTTTTTTCTCCTGCTTGCTTTGCTCATTTGACTGTTAGTTCATTTCCAGGGATGCCGATGTGTGCTTTTACCCACTTAAGGTACATTTTCCAGTTTTGTTGATTAAGTTCTGCTATAACACTGTGTATATCTGTTGATATGGAATTATGTTTCTTGTCGTTCACGAGAAGTGACAGTGTTACTTCACTGTCAGTATGGACAGTAACTGTGTTCTCTAGTGCTGCCACATTAAGTTTATTGACTTCTGCTATAGCTTTTATCATTGCTATATGTCCGGCTTGATTATTAGAGCAATTTTGGTTCAACTTGAATTTTAGTAATTTGATAAATTTTATTCCTTTGCAAATTGCTACTCCTGCTCCAACTTTGTTTGCTATCTTGCTGCCATCCGTTAGACGTTGAAGTAGATAGCCGTGTCTGCATCTTTTGTCATTTTGATGTGTGTGTGTGTGTGTGTGTGTGTGAGAGAGAGAGAGAGAGAGAGAGAGAGAGAGAGAGAGAGAGAGAGAGAGAGAGAGAGAGAGAGAGAGAGAGAGAAATCTGCCATTAAGATGTGTGGGAGGTGGTATAGAGCCTTCGGGGATTCCGCCTCTCACAGGTCTGAGTGTTAATGCTTTCCCCGCAACTGAGATTTAACTGTGCGGTGTCGCAAGAAGCTGTTTAGAATGTTGATAATATCTGTTGGGAGCCTCAGTTGGCTCAATTTATACACTATTCCGGCATACCACGTCGTAGAGAAAGCCTTCTCGACATTCAACGAAACCGCAGCAGTGAAGGCGCCTTCCTGGAAGCCCACTCGCCACTCGTCTCCCCCACTCGCAGTAACTGCTGAACTATCGAGTGCCCAGGACGAAATCCAAACTGATGGTTGGGTATGGCTTAAATGTCTCACAGAATGTGGGACAATCCGATGAGAATCAACCTCTCGACAGCTATCGAGAGGTTGGAAAGGAGGCTGATGAATCAATAGCAGGAAGGGTGCACCGGATTCTGCCCAGGTTTCAATATGCATATCACCCGGGCCTCCCTCTACTCTCGTGTAAAGTACCCAAGGGTGAGGCACATATTGAAAACCCAGGTTAAGAAGAGAACCGCGTTTAAGAAAAGATGGCGGAGCATGAGGAGTGTCAGCCCATCAGGACCCGCCGCCATTTTTGGTTTGAGACGCTGGAGTGCGCCTTGTACTTCACATGGGACGTAAGGTTGGGAGTCTTTCCGCGTCCTCAGGAGGAAGACACAGGAGCCGGTGCCGGCGCAACACCTGGGGCCCCGTCTGGAAGACTTTCTTGGGAGGGCGGCCTTAAGCACTATTATGTTTGCACAATATTAACAACTTTGAAGCAGTGTACTGATATTGATAAATGAGTTACGCAAAACGTTGTCAGGAATCGATGTAAATTTTACAGTAATAAACCAGTGTATTGAAGACATCTCATTTGGGGTGGTCTGAGTGGTTTCATAACCAATGTTCAATTTGTTTTACATACAACTATGTACACATCTTACTAACTGGTGCTATAAGAATAAATATATGACTGAAACTGTTTAAATGTGTTATAAATTAGTTAGCTCTAACAGACTTTCGCTCCGAAACACAATATTTGTTGCTTGTTTATATTGATTTCTGTAAGCAACACGCCTCAAGTTTATTATCCTTGATATTTATAATTACCTTTCAACACGAAGGAATCATTATTAATGTTATATACTTGTGATAATTCCTAATAACTAAGACATTCATATTTATGAAGCAATTTCTACTTCCGCGCCCTCTATAACTCGCTACGCGCACCTCCTGTTTCATGAAACTTCCACCATGTGTGCTGTAGTCAAATTCACTACACGTGAGGGAAATTTCAGCTGGAGGTTTCCATCCATGATTGTGTGTCAGCTTTATTTTAGTGTTATCTTATTTTATTTTCTGTACCGCAAACATACATAGCAGGTAGTGGAATAGTTGCATTATAACCAGATGCCTAATGACGATGTTTCGCTGGAGATAGGTATTTTGAGATCACGAAAAGAAAAACCGATTTTTGAGCCAAACTAGAAATTGGAAAATCGTTTATATATTAAACTTATATACCATTTACACGCGATACTGCGCTACTAAATAAATGGAAACATTTTTATCAAAATTAACTCTAATATCATAATTGTTGTAGCCTATGATTGTAATATTTTTATGCCAAATGAAATATACTAAATTTGCAGGAAATGTCCTAAGAAGTCGTTTTCATTATGAATCACTTTACATAACTGTAAACAGTAAGAGATAAACAAAGACTAACTACACATATGACCTAGATCTTGTTATAAAACACAATTTATGTCTGATACAATTTATTTTGTAGAGTCGACAATTTCGGATTTACACTTTGTTATATTTCACAATTTCCCAATAGTTATATTTTTTTAAAAGTGACAAGTCGTTATTACTTTCTATTATGGACTTACTCGAGTTATAAAGTAATGTAGTGAGTGAGTGTGTGGTGTTTTAGGGCCCGTCGACAACCAGGACATTTGGGCCCGTAAAGTATTGTATTATCGTCCAATAATTCAATATCGATGTTTCAGTAGCAACACAAGTTTTGAAGTCCCCAGAACTAGAACGTATTTACAAATACATCCCATCCTTCCAGGAAATGTAGAGGAGCAATTTCGATTTAAGAAAGCTATGAGAAAACTATATGAATGTAAGAATGTGATTGTTTATTTTCTGTTGGAGATACAAAGAGAAGGAAATTTCAAACCATCCCCTAGTTAATCACTTTTAAAACATTTGACGGTCACTTAATATCTATTGACTTTTGTCTCTTCACGACATGATAGAAATGTTACTGGAATATATCTAAAGTTGGTATATTGATATAAAGTATCCACTAATTATCTAACTTGAATCTAAAAACAATAAAGAAATATTTCTTATTGTGGAGTATGTTTAATGTGACGACTAATGCTAGATAAATCCTGAAAAGGCGCTGCTGTCAGCTATATTAAACCTATTTATAAATGTTGCTCTTCCGCTTCTCCTTCCTTGTGTAACATTATAGAAAATGCTAGAACAACCAAAAATAGTTACTAAAAATAAAAACATTGCACCATTTTAAAACTTTAATTAATTTTTTGTACGAATAAGTGTGAATGAGGACAGAGATATGCAACATACCTCGAACAAAATTGATGAACTTGTCAAATACATGTGAGAGTTGGTACTACTGTAGTCGGGAGTAGACACTCAGCCTCAATCTGAACATTGTTCTACCATGAAGAAGTGCTCAGGTTTATTTAAATTCTCTTTCTTTGACCAACATTTAGATGTACTGTCAGTTGTCTTTGAAAAGACTTCACAGATAGACTACTTGAGACTAGCTGTTGTAAATTGCTTTGAGAAGTTGTTTCTTCTGATTATTACCAATTCTCTGTATATATCTGTCATTACCTGTATATAGTGTTCCTTTACTTGAAGTCTTGTCTTTTTGTCTGGCTACATTTTATTCATAGATTCTAATTTTGAGGATTTGAACATCAGGTAACTACTGCCTTCATTCAAAGGCAATTCTAAAATGTTCAAATTAAGATGGTAGGGAATACAACATAATTATAAATAATCAGACTTCATTTATGACGACGTCCGTCTCCTTTAGTTTGTCAAAAATGTACTAGAGATGGTCATTTATATTATCTGTGCTGTTCATTTTCTGTACAATTAATTACTTGAGAGGCGCTGCATTGCAGGCAGTGTCTGAACCTTTAAGACCTTTGAGGTTAAGCAATGTTTTATTTGTTTTAATTCTCGACGTGAAGTCATAAAAATGAATTCCCTCTTTGTATTTGAATCACTTTATTTTCAGGTTTTACGTCATTTGCCGTCTTTCTTCACTGTCCAGTCACAAAGACAGAAAGCTCAATGTCAGTGAGCACGGCTTGTATTTGTCACGTATCGCAGTTGTCTTTCATTAGAGGTTTTACAACACAAACACCGGTATTTGTCAACATTTTTATACATAAAAATGAATGCAAGATCCTATATAACAAAGAACCAATTAAAAATGCTTTTATATATAAAAATGATGAACTTGTTGTAGTTATCTAGGATCTTGCACACCTTTGTTCCGAAACACATTACCTCTAGTCAGTCTATATTCATATTTCTGTAAAATATAGCTCTAATGTATTATGATTCACATCTCGGATATTTTATGGACCAAAACAAAGCTCAATTATCCTAAAGCTTTATAAAATATGTTTAATAACTAAGACCCATTGATATATACATAACAACTACAACCTCCGCGACATCTGTAAGATGCTACGTGTTCTTGGTGTTGCGAGAAACTACCACTGCGTGTCGCTGTTGTCGGAGGGAACACTTAGGACATTTGAACTGCAGGTTTATACCGGTTTCTTGGTTGGACTTTATTTTAGCGTTAAATAATGCCTTCTGTACCTCATCAAATATAATATGTAGAGGAGGAGTCACATTCTGTACAGAAATTAGATGTCAAAGTGGATCTGCTGTAGATATTTTTATATCAGCTCAAAAACGCTTTTTCCACCAAATTCATTACTAGAAAGTCCTTTAAATACAAAAATGAGACACGTTAAGATTTTTACAAAATTATCACAATGACACATTGCTGTATCAGTAGAAACATTTAAAAATATACGATTTTCTCAAGAAACATATCTCAAAATGTCAATTAAGATAATTTCTCTAGATCATGTTCATAACAAATAAAATGCTTAAGCTACATTTGCTGGGAAAGCCTTCATAAGTGTTCTTTATTATGGATGACATTTGTATTATTGATAAACTCTAAGAGATAATAAAAAAATGTACATCTTTTAAAACATACAATTTAAGTCAAAAACATTTTTCGTGGGGTGAACAACTTCGTAGATATTGCTTGTAATTTGTCTGAATTCATCAATACTTTCAATTTTATCAAATTACAAATAGTCGTCGTTTGTTTTTGTTATCTACAGACCATTCAAAGATAGTAGGTCATCACATTACGACCAGCTTTGAAGTATTTGACTATAGCTTAAGGTCCATCTATTCGAATTCTTTAGTTGTTTATAGACGATCTTGGAAGTTTAAACAACCTTAATTCAACGTGTGGTATCTGTAAAGCTTTTACTCAGTTCTAGATAACAATTTATATACTTTATTTTATTAATGTTTCATGACTACAGTTAATACAGAATTTTTTGTTACTACAGTTTGACCTGACTTGTTACACGTCACATCGTACCTAGAAGTATGTGTCCTATAACTAAGATAGTTTGACTTGGTATAAATTTAACTACGTCATTTTACCTTACTTTTATTGAGACCCTATATAAGTTATATTAAGCTGATATAAGTTCAACATGTTCAAGGATGGTACAAGAAGATTTTCAAGAAATCTCATAACAAAAGGAGAATTTTCCAGCAATGTTAACTTTCATAAAACATTTCCAAGGATTTTTTTTTAAATATTATATATATAAGAATAAGAAGTAAATGTGAAGTCTTTAGTTTATTATGGAAAGAAGTCTTACATTGTCAACTAAAGTTATTAAAGTTGTAAATTACAACGATATACCAATTATAGGCAAATTATTAAAATACAAAATTAAAATGTAACACATAATGAAAAATTTCAAAATAAGATGTAAGTAATGAAAAGTAGTATACATTTAAATAAAATATTTACAGATAGTAGACGCTAAAACTTCAAGAGTGTCTATAAACCGATAAAGAAGTCGAAGAGGTAGACCTTTGACTATAGTCAAATACTTTAAAACTGGTCACTGTACGATGACTTGGAAGTTCTGATTTATTTGTTTGGTCTACAGGTAACAAAAACAAACGACGACTACTCGGAATTTGATAACTATTTATGGTTATTTACGCCCTCTAGCGTTAAGTCATATCGGACGGTAAATGAACTGGTGAATTGAGGCTCAAATGTGTCCAGGGTCCATAGAGCATAGAGTTACCCGACATTCGTCCTTCAGGATACGGAGAATAAACTTTTCCAGGTAACTCATACTGACCGAGATTCGACCTCGGGACCTCTTGAACGTGAGGCAGACACGCTACCACCCACGCGACCGAGACGGGCTGTAATTTCATAAAATTAAAGGAATTGATCAATTAAGACAAATGACAAGGAATATCTACAAAGTGGTTCACTCCACGAAATAAAATATATCACACAAATAATAATAGATAATGGGGATTCAGGTGATCACAAAATATTTATTTGTAGTTGAATCTTGACTCTGAATTTTTGGATGAAGTACAATTCCTCCTCTACCTACTACGTATGATTGTAGTACAGAAAGTATTATTTTAACACATGATGAACTCAAAAGGAAAAGGGAGAGCTGGTACAATACTGCAGTTCAGATGTCACGAGTGTTCGCTGCAACCACAGCGGCACACAGTGGTAATGACATGAAACACGTAGTAAACGTTGTATGGTATAGATGACGCACGTGGTGTAACTGTTAGGTATTTATCAATATGTCTCACTTATTAAGATTATATTATAAAATATTTGAATAGTGATACATTGATTTGGTTCAGAACATGTGGGTCATGAGGAATATAGCAAGCTGGAACTATATTATATACAGAAGTCAATATATATATAAAAGTAGTATAGAATTGAGAGAATCAGCACAGTGTAGATAAGATGTTGAACTCTCCTCTGTGTTAATATATGAGTGATGTAGAATGCTCATTGATTTAGAACTCTCCTATATGAAAATCGAGTTGTAAAAGAAGGGGAGTGTTGGCGTAGTGCCGTTCTCCCCTGTGCAGTGAGATGTTTTTGAGGGTTGGGATGATGATGATGATGATTGTGTGTGTGTGTGTGTGTGTGATGTGTAATGTGTGATGGGTGGGATGGGTAACGGGGGGGTTCCGGGGATGTTTGAATTAAATGTGAATTCTTTTCGATGTGTGTGTGCTTGAACTCTCATGTATGAATATCGAAGTCTAGGGTTCGATATTGTGATAGGGCGGGGTGGGTAACGGGGGTTCCGGGGATGTTTGAATTAAATGTATTGATAGTAATTCTTCGATGACTGTGCTTGAACTCTCATGTATGAATATCGAGTCTAGGGTTTGACATCTATTACGTTTAGTGCTTCGATGTCTGTGCTTGAACTCTCATGTATGAATATCGAGTGTAGGGTTTGATATCTATTACGTTTAGTGTATGATATATGATGTAGCATCGTTATTCTTTAGATAAAAGAATATCGAGAGAATGATTAGGTATGTTTACTGGGAGAGATTTATGAAAATAAATGTAATAAGACATTCTGGTAAGGGGTGTTCCCTATGCAGAATCTCTCCTTGAGCTATTGTATCCAAGAGCGATGTAAAGGTTATGAAAAGGTTAAATTCCATTCCCACATCGAGGTACGAGAAAATATAAATCTATTCCACATTGAAGTATAAGGGTGATGACGTGTTGTCATTCCTCAAGTTTTGTGCATATGTGTATATGTGTGGGCGTATAAATATTCATCAATGAATATCGAGTTCTCCGGAGGATTCATATATATGAACATAGAGTCCTCGGTTCGATACCCATTCATGTACGATAGGATAAACACTAGTCCTCCTCCAGTACAAGCGACGAGAAGGTGGAAGGGGGGAACGTGATAAAACGGTAATATAGTAAATTCGAATTAACAGGTCTCACCCTGTCCCGCCAGCTCGGGAACGAACGTGTCCTCACTTCACACAAACCCTCCGTACGTTAAGTACAATCGACGATAGGATGGGGAGGGGGGTGACAGGTATGATCACGTTTCATCACCCATCTGCTCACTAGGGAACGAATGCATTCTCACTTCACATCGCAACGTCAAGATGAGTGGAACAACAACACCTATCATTGAAAGTGATACCAGATTCTGGGAGAATCTACGCAATTTCGAAGATTTGCAAAAGCATTGGGTTGAGCACCACGATGAAACGTGTGATGGAAAGATGCATCAAGTGATTTGCAAGAATCCTTCCCATCATGATTCGATCACATCTTATGCTCAATGCGGAAAGAATTGTAAAGTGTACCTCGGGTAAGTAGAATTATAATTGTGTGTTAACGTGAAAGTGTTGTTATGTGTTACATAACTAATGATAAATATGTTTATTTCAGTAAAGCCCAAAGTGAAGATGTGGCATGACAGTCCGAACAGGATCAAGGTGAAGATGTGTGCGGTCCGTACAATGATCGTCCGTTTAAGGATATCGGTACATCGAAACCCGAGGAGGAAGTCATAGAAAAGTGAGTATAAAATAATAAGAGTTTTACGTTAACAAGTGTATTAAATATTCACGATGTTGAGACATAGTTCGTGTATGTCCGCAGATCCAGTAAGAAAGGAGACAAGAAAAAGAAGAAGACGAACTGCAAACCGAGAATCGTCAAAGCCAAGAAGACGTTCGATCAAGACAGTTTCATCATAATGATGTTCGAGCCCTTCACACCCTTCGCAGAAGAAGTAGAGTAGGAAGTTGCGAGTGATGGTAAATAGTGTGTGCATGAACGATAACGACATCTCCATCAGCATTGACTTTCGTGTGAACATAGGATTATACAATGAACTCCCATCACTTTACATTAAAGCCACACATGACGATACGTTTGTGTATATTACAAAAGAGGATTGGGAGGTAATAATGTCAAATTTGTGTGTTTTGGATACGTATCTGAAAGATGGTAAGCATCCATGTGCACCGTACAGTGAAAATATAATATATGCATTTAATATAATGTTATGCATGAATAAGATGCAAGAAATAACGTTTGTGAATACATGTTTAAATGTGGGCAGTATAAATCTGAATAGTACTGCATTCAATGGACTTAAAAGACTAATTCCATATATTGAAAGAAATTTATATCAGTTGTATGATATTCATAAATCATTATGTTCATATGATGCAAAAAGCAGGAGTGCAAGGAAGAGGATATTGGAGATGTATGTTAAAGTCAATAAAAAGATAATTTGAATTTGTAATGTTTTATTTATTACACCTATATGATAGATTGTACAACATGAGTTAATGGTTTATAAGTGAATAATTTATCATGAATAATTAAACAGAATAATGAAGTTTGTGCAGGAAAATTTGACGATGCTTGAACTTCCAATCTGACATTCACTGCCCCCGTCACAGTATCCTCAGGTTGATGAGAGCAATCGATGACGAATAGCGGTGCATATTTCAGAAAGTCGTTCCTTTTCAAAAGAGGGTAATTCTCCTTTCCATAGTAGGATGATTGAAATTTGGAATATTGATCATACAGAGATGCAAATTTCGAATTGGCGAAATCCAAATTCATATCGTGATAGGGGTAAGATTCACTGTTGAGATAAAGTTTCAGATTGGTGATATTACAATTATCAAATAGAGAAGCATCCTTAGCGAGATGATTCAATCTATCCACTTGTGCACCGACTATGACGAAACGTGGTTTTTCAAGTTTAGTCGTGGTTGCAATGTTCCATGTGAACGCTTTAGTTTGAGGTACAGCAGGTTGAGTGTGAAGGTCCAAGGTTCGAAATGCGACGTGTAGAGGTTTATCCGATTTGACGAGTTTAAGTTTATCAACTCGTTCAGAATCTGAAAGTCGAAGTACAGGCATCCTCCATTCGAGTCTAGTTAGTTGTATGGTTGTAGGATCGTTTCCAATGATACAATTATTAGAATCCTTAGATCTAATGAGAATAAGTTCAAACTTGCTATTAAGTATGACCTCCTTGTGATCGTCGGCGAAACCCAGCAACATCGAAAGAGGAACGATAGCATTGAAGATACCATTCGATGTATTCACGATGTCTACCACACCTCCAGGATAGATCCATCCAGCATTTAGTAAACGATTCGATTCCAGTTCATTCAGTGCAGCATAGTTACGCATCGTTGATGAAATGCCCGGATTCCTAGTTCTATCAATAGTCGTTCCATTCATATCCAGACGAATCTCATCGAATAGGAATGCCATAGCATTGTTACTCAATTTCGATGTGGCAACGGTGCCGTCGGGTGTAGTGAGAGTCCCCTCAATGTAGAGATAACATCTACTAGGAAGCGTGTACAAATCTTCAGCTTGACATGGAATTCTAATTTCATCGTTCACATCGGGAGCTGACGTATTGTACGGTAGGAATACGTGTTCTTCCTCCTTACTGATCTTATCATCAAAGGTCGGAATCCCGGTCACGTCCAACACATCCATCATAGAACCTTGAAGCCTAAGTTAGCGAGAAATTTTCGATTAGACGATGTGATTAGCTTGCGGGTCGATGATCGAGTAGAGATCAATCTCGAGAGATGTTTTTTAATATAGCATCGTCTCTTAAAACTTATACCCATTATGACGTATGTGCAATCGTACAGTGATGGTTTCGTTCCTGAAATCTAACTTATCGCCGTTCTGGTCTACCACTCTAATGTCGAGATGATCAATGAGATTCGTATCGATGATTGGTAAATATATAGGACTTGATGGTTCCTGCGAAATATGATAACCTGGAGGTACCGATGGAAAAAATTCATACAGAGAATGACCACTTTTACCATTGATGAAAGATCCCGTTGCAAGACTACACTCGATACGTATGATGCTGACTTTGAATATGTTAACCAAATCATTAGACTCGGTCAGCACGTTTGCCGGTACCCTCTGTTTAGAGGTGAAACCGAGAAGTGAAGCAATAGACCTCTCACGACTAAAGTCGATAATATAGGGAGATTGAATTTCTGATTTCATGGTGTTATTATTAGCACGTAGAATAAAGTCGTCACCGATGTCGAGAGCATCCTTGATCAATCTGGCGATATCATCCAATTCATAAGTACCCGGTGGAATTACTATATGTTCGACTTTTCCATCGCGAACGTAATGGAATAGATTATTACTCTCGTCCACATTCGGAATTGAGTAAAAAGTCTCAAAATTCAATAGAGCTATCTCGTAATGTCCGTTAGGATCCAGATGTAATGGTGGATTTAGAAATGTAGAGAAGCTGGTATCACTACCACTCACGGTGATCGTGTAACTCATCGAGGAGAAACTGAAGGCACAAGTGACCGCAAATCACAGAATCGAATTCTTGAAATCTCGTCGTATTATATAGGAGCTTGACACCCGAAAGGTACGTTTCTATCTCTTCCGGAGGTCTCAGATCGCCGAAACTGTCAAAGTAGTAGGCAACGTCACCATCCTTACGTACAGCAACCCAATGTGTACCATGGTTATTTGATGTATCCAGATTCACTACTATTCTCTCATAGTATCGAGGATGTGGAGGTAGTTTATCGATCATGTAGACACCTCTAAAATGTGGAATGCGTAGACGTCGTGCATACGAATCGATCTCGTTAGCAATCAGGGCTTTTTCCGGGATAAATATAGGCCTCGCCCCGAGTTTTTTGATCGAAGATATAATCCTCTACCCTTACGACGTCTCTTACGGCGAAGACCTTTGCCCTGAGCCAAAGATTCCATGCGCTCGTTGTGACGTGTTAATTCCGCAAGTTGTTTTGCATCCGAACGTTTCTTATTGACAGCCGTAGCAATCTGAGCAGCACCTCCAGCTAGACCACCTGCTGCTCCTAGAGCTGCTAAAAGTGGTAGCAAAGGTAAGAAACCACCTCTCTTGTTGCGACGTTTACGCATGCCAGCGCCCGCTGCCAATATACCCTTCATAAGTGTAGTCACAAGTCGGGCTGCAAGTCGTTCGCCCAAAGAAGCGTCGGCAGACTTTACACGTCTCCAAGCTTTCTCTACCAACACCTTATCGGCTAGACGACGAGATTCTGTATCAGTACTCTCTGCGTAAGCCCGATCGTGATCGAGACACGCTGAATCTAACCCGTTCACCGCTAAGTCACCTCTCTGCGAGCGTTTATGTAGTTTCGTTCCGGGTCCGCAGAAACGATAACCCGGTAAATGTGCCTCAAATGGTAATGAATTAATCAAGGAATTAAGAATTCCCGAACCTTTGCGTGCACGTGTAGAGCGCATGTCTCACTATGAAATAAAAAAGGCAAAACGTGCGCTTTATAAGTATACGATTCCTATGACGATTGGCTAAATCCAGTAAAGACATAGATTGCCCTTATCACGAACGAAATAAAAGACAAAACTTATGCTTTATAAGTATTAGTCGCGATATGGAGATAGTAAAGCAAAAGTGTACGCTACCCATACAGGTGTTAGATTTCGAGGATGACATTCGCAAAGGACGACACGGTACGTTGTTTCCGAGTAACGTTAGAGCGCTCATACTTGGCAGTTCAAATGCTGGAAAAACGAACGTTTTACTCAACCTGCTTATTCGCGAGAATGGTCTGAGATTCGAAAACCTCTACATATACTCGAAATCGTTGCAACAACCTAAATATCGATATTTACTCAGGTTACTGAAAACTATACCCGATATAGGTGTATTTACGTTCGATGATGGTGATAAAGTAATTCAAACGTCGGATGCTAGAGAAAATTCGATATTCGTATTTGATGATGTGATAAATGAAAAACAGGGTAAGATAGCTTCATATTACAGTATGGTTAGACATCGTAATGTCGATGCTATATATTTAGCACAATCATATGCTAAAGTACCTAAACATTTAATTAGAGATAATGCAAATATGATTGTATTCTTTAGACAGGATAATCTCAATTTAAAACATATATACGAAGATTATGTAAATACCGATATGTCCTATGATGAATTTAAGAATATGTGTAAACATATATGGGAGAGTGATGAACGATCCTTTGTTGTTATAGTACCAGAATATCCAGTGAACGAGGGACGCTACCGTCACGGTTTTGATCGCTTTATCAGAATGAATAAATAGAATAATCCATCACTTAAGCAATGAGTATCGACAGGTTCGGATCCCGAAGAATCATACCCTCTTGGGGTGTGTTCAATCGATATATCATAACTAGAGATGGATCGGGAAACTATAGATTCAAGGGAAAGCGGTTGTGCAATATTCACGACCCTGAAGAAGGTGACGATGCATCGACTAAACTTTATGTGGATACGCATACGGCTGACGTCGAGAATCGAATGCAGATCTTCAGCGAGCAGACCTCGTATCAGCGTATGGGCGAGTTTGAAGCTATGCTTAGGGATCACATACAAAAATCGCTCGACATCCAATACAACAATTTAATGGAGTACTTAAGTAAATATGCATTTAAACGTGATTCCGAAAATAATGTCATTATAGATGGTATAAGAATGAAAACGCTGTTGGGCCCCCTTCACGAACACGACGTTCCTAATAAAAAATATGTAGATGATAGGATTCCAATTCACGACTCTAATGAAACTCTATCATTTCGAATGAAGAGATTGAAGGATTTAGCCGACCCGATAGATGATAGTGATGCAGTCACCATGAGTTATGTAAATCATTTCTTTATACAGAAACATAATGAACTGCAAACGGGTTTAACTGAGACTATAACAAACATTGTCGATACTATTACACGGAAACAGAATGAATTACAAAGTCAGTTAACTAGAACAATCACCTCCGCTAGCGAGACTATTACTACAGCTGTAGAAAAAGAAGTGAAAGAACTAACCGCACGACAAACGGAACTTGATAATAAACTAATCACTATAAATAATGATATTCATACTATGAAAACACGAATGAGAAATGTTGTAAACACTATGTTACAACAATTGAAAGCACAACTCATAATTTCATTGCAAACACGTCCGTTTCGAGGTCCCTCTTTAAGGTATACGTTAACATCGGGACTCGAATACTATAAAGTTCCTGGAAATGGAAGTGTACTCTCGTGTTCCATCGTATCATCGGTACATCCGCATGCTGTAAATGATACATTGTTTGCAATAAACGGAAGATTAGTTGAAAGATATCCTGTAAGAGTTGAAACTGGCGATATTCTATCGTTTACAGCGCCAGTCGGAGGTGCTAAAGATGGTCATATATTAAGTATAGAACTGATAGTTTCATATAAATTAGCAGTAGCTGATTAATTATACATTCATTTCGATATGGATGCTGAAGCTATAAGACTTAAGGAATCCATTGCCCGTCACAGTAGGACAATAAGAGAAAAGTTACGTTCTCTCAAAGGAATGAAATTCGAAACGCAACGAGTCATGTCTGAAGTTCTTCAACCTGTAACCGAACCATTGAAAGTAATAGCGAAAGCACACCAAGACAACAACGACGACGACGACGACGACGAAACTACAGATGATGCTAACGGATCTGATCTCGTGTCAAAGTATCTACACAAGGTTCGAACTGCCAGTTCGAGTGACATGGACAATACTTACGGCATACGTTACGAGGATAATGAGTATAAATTGGGTAACAAGACAGTTGTGTTTAAATCTGATGGTGTTCAGATAGGAACAGAAACGTATGAACCCACAACAGGCTTATATGAATTATTATTTAAACGTTTACCTCGCAAGACATCGTACACAGATGATGATTTAGACGTGTATTCGCAAATCTTACAGAATACTCTAGTTTACAGACACGGTTATTCAAGAGATGGACGTTTAAGAGCAAATCGAGGGTTCAAGTATCGTCATATCATTCGTGACCTTGTTAGTAATCGAACTGGATTTGGTTTACGTTGGAAAGAACATGTACCGCAGAGAAAATTAGATTACGTCTACTGGAACGATCCGAATGAAATAATAAACAGATTAAGATTATTAGTTGCGTCGAGGGATGCAGGTAATTTGAATCACTCACCCGAGATAGAAGAAATTATTACAGAACTTAAAACATAAAGAATTATAGCATGATAAAACGTCGCATTGCAACCGAGTTACATGCACCAGCTAGAAGACGATTTTTACGTCGTAAGATCATAAGCAAAGGAATGAACGATTTAGTACAAATAGATCTTATGGACATGTCTAATTATGCAAGAGACAATAGGAATTATAAGTATATTCTTCTTGCATGCAATTTTTATTCCAAGATGGCTTATGCACGACCATTACGTGATAAAAGTGGTATTAACGTTTCGACTGCTATGGAGGAGATATTGAATGAAATGGAATCGTTTCCGAAGAATGTTCAATCTGATAAAGGAAGGGAGTTTTACAATAAACATTTCCGCGAACTAATGAATCGTAATAATATTAATCATTACAGTACATTCACACACGTTAAGGCTGCTGCAGTGGAACGTTTAATAAGAACGATCAAACTGATTTTGCATAAGGAATTTATTGTTCAAGGCTCATATCAATGGATAAACATACTACCTAGAATTATTCATACCTACAATAATACTTACCATCGAACGATTCGTATGAAGCCTGTAGAAGTTCGTGATAATTCTCTCCTGCTCAGCGTCTACAAATATGATAGAAGTCTGCGTGAGAAGCGAAGATCTAGGCTTCATCGTGTTGGTGACTACGTGAGGATTTCTAAGCATAAAGGTGTTATGGAGAAAGGTTATCTACCAAATTGGAGTGTTGAAGTCTTTAGGATACGTACAGTGCAAAGGACACATCCATTGACCTATCTCATCGAGGATCTGGAGGGTAAACTGATTGAAGGAGCATTCTACGGTTATGAATTACAGAAAACTCAATATCCAGACACGTATTTAGTTGAAAGGATCATCAGACGTCGTGGTGATAGGATTCTGGTGAAATGGTTAGGATTTCCTACCCGTGAATGGATTAATGAGGTGGACATTGTATAAATAAAAAAACACACAACTCAATAAAGAAATATAATTTTAATGATATATTGTGTTTGATTTTTTTTTTGTTCACATTGATTCCTGACATCTTCTGTAACTGCTAATTCAAATCTCCTTAACTTAAACATGATAATAACATTTTTATACCTTTTTAAAAATCTTCTGTAACTGCTAATTCACATCTCCTTAACTTAAACATGATAATAACATTTTTATACTTTAAAAAAAAATCATACATGATTATAGTTGAATTAACATTTAATTCTAGAGATTTTAACATAACGTACATGCTAGTTCACATTGAGTATATATAAATTCACCTACCCTTAACGTAAACATGATAATTACAATTTGAAGTAATTAGTAATATACGTTAAACAAACATCATACATGATTATAGCTGAAATAAGAGCCTTTGTACATGCTAGTTCACATTGATATATATAAATCTCCCCTCACCCCTTAACGGAGACATGATAATAACATTTTGATATAATTAGTAAATATATTTTAATAAAAAATCATACATGATTATAGTTGAATTAACATTTCATTGATTTCTGCTATCTAACATTTCAAAACGACATGAATAGGAAAAAATATTCCTTCACCCCTAACATAAACATAAAAAAAGCAACACGTTATCTTTCAAATGAAGTAAATATGTTATTATCATGTAATTAGTAACACACTTTACAAATATACTTGAAACTCAATTATTTCGTTTTTTGAAATACAGTAATATGTTATTATCATGTGCCTAGTAATACCTTTTAACTCAGTTGTAACACACTTTACAATTATACTTGAAACTCAATTATTTTATTTTTTGAAATACAGTAATATGTTATTATCGTGGCCTAGTAATACCTTTTAACTCAGTTGAATCTATGCTTTATTGAGAAAAGAAAAAGAAATTTACACTTGACAATTTTCTATAGCATAATGTCCCCATGCTAATGTTGAAAATGAATTATTGGGAATGTATCGTTTTTTATCGATACCACTTAAAGCTATCTTATTAGATTCAATAGTATGAACATCATGTTTATAACTTCTGAAACATGTCTGCATGCTTCGATGTATAGTGTCAGGATGTGTAATACATGAGAGATATTGTTCAAAGGTTATGAATCTCATCGAATCTTTTGTTACACCATTTGATTTTTTAACCACTTCAGTATCATATCGATAACTATATAATTTCGATTTCAGCCCTACATATTCAGTCATCACTCTACCGGCTAGCTCATCCTTGAATAATCCTGAAATTTTCTTATTTGCTAACGGAATACCATACACATTATCCATTGGATAATTCGATGCATCGAATAAATGTATATTGGTTTTAATAAATTCATATATATCGCAGCTAGATTCAAAGAGAAAAGCATCCGTGTCCATATAGATTAAAGTTACATCTTTCAATTTTTTCTTCAGAATTTCATAATAAAAATCATACATTTTATGTTTGGATAGATCCAGGATTGCTTGTCCTATGTATATTGGCTTATTCATCAATATTTCATCTCTGACCAATTCTATACCTATTAAATTTTCATCAAAAATCACGTACCTTATACATGTCTGTCGAGCTAACAATTTACGCGCTCGTTTCCAGCTGGTAGCTAAATGAAATGAATTATAACGTTTTACATTCTCTATAAATGTTCCATAAACACAATTATTCATTAACTTCCATAGATTTTGACCAAATTTCGTCTTATCTTCAATACGTTTACGAACGTTGAGTTCAATGTAAGGATTTATCCAGTTAGATTGTTTGTAACCTATTACTCTATGTATACGCGATGGAATCAAACCAAGTTTAACACATTGTTGAAAATTGAGATAATGTAATACGTATTTATTTTTATCATTCAATGTTGTTAGCAATTTTGTATACTTATCACCTGGCTTGATTTCATTCAAAGGGCATAATGGCAAATCATTTTGTATATCATGAAGTTCCTGTGGATATTTAAAGTCTACTTCCAACACATATCCCACGTCAGAATCACTTGTAATAGACATAAAATCTATTGATTTAATTTCAGCATCAGTTAGCCACCTTATATCAGTGTATGGTAAGCTATTATTTTCCATTGTATAACTATATAGAGAATTGCAGTCAACGTACATTAAATAATTAGTTGGTTGAGTGTTATCATAGCTAGTCATGTATCTGTTATTCGCCTTTGCATACCGTTTGGACACAGTGCAAATTCCACCTCGTATTCCTTTTTCGAAGAAATCTAGCATAGTCTTATCTGTTAATAATGAAATCTGTAAACCAGTCGTTCTTAACATTGCATCATAGGCTAACCCGGGAAGTGTGTAATACTGACACGGGTCGAGTCCGTACAAACCGATACTTAATTCACGGAAGCGTTCAAACACGTCCGTTAGTATTAATGTATCGGACTTAAGATATATATTTAAATATTCACCCAGATTTTTAACATTGAATCCATTCCATACCGTTCTAGCATGACTATAATCCTCATCGCTTACATGATCAAACTGATGTTTGGATGGTAGACTATTCTCGTATAATTTTTCTATAGAATCCACATACGTGTACGGGAAGACACCTTTACGTTTCATCAGTTGTCTATGCAAAGGATTCGTGTACATATTATTGGTATAATGAAAATCATCTGCTTCTAACATATCCGAAAGGTTACTAAGTTTTGAATCCAAAAAACGATAGCTATCCAGAAATCTTAGATATATACTCATTCCATTCGAATTTGTATATCTTTTGCTAAAGGATAAGTAATTTTCAGAAGTTTGTGCAATACAGTTGATAGGTTCCGTATCGTAACCTAGTTTCTTTACTATGAAATGAGCATCGTATTTTGACAAGCAATGAAAGAATATTGGTATGAATCCTGGCATTTTCCTATTTAAATTGCAGTGCTTATGAGCTGGGCCAACGTAACTTCCAGTCAAATGACAATGATCACGAACCTTTATACACGAGTTAAGAAATTCACGTTTGCATATGTGACATCGTGTTGCATTTTGATATTCTAGCTCATCCACATCTCTCATACTTATTTCAATTTTATTAGCATATATATTAATGACCTGATTTGCAATTAACGTTAATTCTTTAAGAAAATTTTCAATTGCATATGGACCTTCAAATGATTTGAAACGTGTTAAATTTTTATCATAACTACAGACCAAATGTAATGCAATTGCATACGCTTCATGTTTATGAATGCTACGTGTCCAGCTTTTACTCGATACATCTTGATACGAATCTACCTTACGTAAGATACATTCTATGTCTGCATAAACCACGAATGGAACTTTTAGACATTTCGAATAGGCGTTAAATTCAACGAGATCAGTTTTACCAGCCTCGGGCATTCTGATAATTTGATTCATCATACACCTCTTTTTATGGCTATTTAAACGTGATTCTGATGTGAAATACAAGTTACAATTGTTACATAACCATTTTCGCCCATTATGTTTAGTTAGCTGCTTTCCTAGCAAACCTGACAAGTCTGTTATCAGACAATAATGTCTTTTATACATTAAAAGATTAACATGATGTGATTTTATCTCTCTTGGTTGATATAAGAGAATAATCGATTTATTTTCAACACCGTATATCGTTATTGAAATATTTGAATTTTGATTCTCGAATTTTTCTACATCTTTCAATGATACGGGGAATGTTATATTCTCAAAGTTAAATTCGTTACGAAAATCATATCTTTTATAGGAGGTGGGTCGATTCTTGTTACGTTCTACTGGGTATTTGGATGCTAACAGACAGTATGCAAAGCAATATTTATCAGTATTACGAATGTTAATAACAGCTCTCTTCGATTTTATAAAGTCGGGTAATTCAGTATACATCCCTGCATTCAATGAATCGTATTTAGTCACATATATTGTTAATTTCTCAATACTGTATAAAGCTTTTGAACTGGTACGCGATTCAAAATTATCCATATGATCTAGTATAGGTTGTACAATCTTCTCTTCATACCATATAGATTTATCTGTAGATTGCAATATCACCTCAAGTTTACTGTTAAAGTTAAATGTATGAATATTATCGCTCTCTTGTGATATTATGAAATATTGACAGGATAAACAGGATCCTATCTTAAGACCTGATTTATACATGTTTAAGCCCTTATCAATTTCATTCAAAATTAAAGGTTTGCATTCTGCTAAGAATATAACGGGGTCAAGTATATTAACACAGTTGTGAATTTCGTAGGTGGTTAATCGTTTTTTGAAAGCAGACTCACTGTGTATACATCGTAATCGTTCAGCCTGGGTCACGTTCGAACAGGTTTCATCTTGCTGAATCGAGGGTTGTCCAGTGGCAGTATCGGAGCATCTTGTCGTCGTTTCTGAAAAAAGCAATTACAACATTCGATTAACTTTACATACGGGAACATTGATTTACATGTATGTAAGGTGGTAACAGAAATAACATACATGTTAATAACTTTTACATGTATGAATCTCAATTTTACGTAAACTCTATACTTTACGTAGAACGTAACATGCATGTAACTTTTACATATGAAAATAGTTACATAATGATTATGTATTTTACAATTATTGCTATCATCACGTAACTACAATATTCAGATAGTATGTAACTGTTTTACGTAATGCTCTCTCCCTTACATAAATGATAAAAACACACAACGTAAACCACATAGATGTAAAATACCGTAACTGAACTACGATATTCACATGTACGTTTTACACATATAAATTAACGTTCTTTTTTCACCTACAACGTTACTTTTACGTGTAACAAACAAACGTAACTAACATGCATGTGAAATAACGTAACTGAACTACGATATTCACATGTACGTAATTATTACACATGAAAATTAACACTACAACGTTCACTCTCAATTACTAATACTACATGACGTGCGATAATTAACACTTTAAGTTCTAATACAACATGTACGTACATGCAAGTAACTACATTCAATTACTAATACTACATGACGTGCGATAATTAACACTTTAAGTTCTAATACAACATGTACGATTTCACATTTATATGCAAGTAACTACATTATCACTTTTTTATGAAATTTTATTCAATAATTGTACTCACCTTTTGACGACATTACGGGCTGCTTAAAAAAACAATTTATGTCGTTTGAAACCACTTTCTAGTGTTTCCTCGCCATGGTATTGGAGTATGCAGTCACCACGATTTAGTAGATCTTTCTGCGCTGCGGTCATATGTTTGAATCTCTCCGGGAGGAAGACTTGGAAATCTGATGTTTCGACGACGACCCGTTCACCATATCTGGTCTTCACGGTTTTGACGGATCGAATGATGTGTTGAACGGACTGATCTAATTCACGTAGTTTCTTTGTGGGAAGATGTGTTCCACCTTCAGCTAGTTGATTTAGCTGTAGCATCTCATGATCTGAAACATACATATAAGCACACACGAATCAGTATTACTTCAACATTCTTCGTAAACAGAGATAAAAAATGACTTACAATATACAACTTTTCTATCTTACCTGTAGGATCCATATTTCCAGAGAATCGACTGCCTCCTCACTCATCCGTGCCGCGGTATTTATTAACAGATGCTCCGCCCCCCCTCCGTCCGGGAGAGGTGTTACTGTCTACATATTACGCTATGTGTTTAAAGTAGTTGTGACTACGTTATAAGTTCGAAGGTAATACTAGTAACTTTATTATCATAGTTTAAACTTTATATAGATTCATCATTTTTACACCCCCTCCAACCGTATCTCTCCTTCCCAAACACCATGTTGCGTGCGCACACTAACTGTGATTCGTTCCCTACATCTTGGAGGGGGGGATATAATTACACATTTCTTTACACACACATACTTGTACAAAATATATTTTTCTGAACATTTGATTTTTTTACATTTGGTATACTAACACATTCATAGTATTGTTTCATCATTCATACAAATATATAGATTCATTCGTTTAATTTTAAAATATATTCTTTTTTTTTCCTAACGTTATTTGACAAAGTTAGACTTCGCTACAGCAATAAGAATGTTTTGACCACCCCTGTCACCAGTCTGGAGAGATTAACTCTTTTTTTCTCTGACCCACATACCAAAAGGGATGACGTTCAGTGGAGTATTCGTAATACTGAGGGGAGATTTTCTAGACAATTTTTTATATGGAGGGTGATATCTTACCATGGATAGTTAGGATATCTACACTATAGATCCCTAGTTGCGTATATATATAATCATATTGATTGATCAGTTTTGTATTACTCATATATACTTAAAGATGAGATACTTTTCTCTCGTTATCTTAATCATTTTTAAATAGATGGTTAGTGCTTTTATTTTATTTTCGATGTTATGTTCCACTTTTATCATGCTTAGAGGGAATATTCTTTTTAAGTTATCGTGCTTAGAGGGTGCGTTCCTTTATCATGAAACCCCTTTCAAACAGCTTTACATTTGCATTCTTATACTTTTCTCTCAATATTTTTTTATCATTCTTAAAGAGATGGGTAGTGCTTTTATTTTTATTTGCATTTGCTATGTACCACTTTTATCATGCTTAGAGGGGACATTTCTTTGTCATGCGACCCTCTCACATAGATTTACATTTCCATTCTTATACTTCATCAATGTGGAATAGATTTATATTTTCTCGTACCTCGATGTGGGAATGGAATTTAACCTTTTCTTAACCTTTACATCGCTCTTGGATACAATAGCTCAAGGAGAGATTCTGCATAGGGAACACCCCTTACCAGAATGTCTGATTACATTTATTTTCATAAATCTCTCCCAGTAAACATACCTAATCATTCTCTCGATATTCTTTTATCTAAAGAATAACGATACTACATCATATATCATACACTAAACGTAATAGATATCAAACCCTACACTCGATATTCATACATGAGAGTTCAAGCACAGACATCGAAGCACTGAACGTAATAAATATCAAACCCTAGGCTCGATATTCATACATGAGAGTTCAAGCACAGTCATCGAAGAATTACTATCAATACATTTAATTCAAACATCCCCGGAACCCCCGTTACCCACCCCGCCCCATCACAATATCGAACCCTAGACTTCGATATTCATACATGAGAGTTCAAGCACACACACACACACATCGAAAAGAATTCACATTTAATTCAAACATCCCCGGAACCCCCCCCCCCCGTTACCCATCCCACCCATCACATATTACACATCACACACACACACACACACACACACAATCATCATCATCATCCCAACCCTCAAAAACATCTCACTGCACAGGGGAGAACGGCACTACGCCAACACTCCCCTTCTTTTACAACTCGATTTTCATATAGGAGAGTTCTAAATCAATGAGCATTCTACATCACTCATATATTAACACAGAGGAGAGTTCAACATCTTATCTACACTGTGCTGATTCTCTCAATTCTATACTACTTATATATATATACCGATAAGAAATATTCTGTTTCGGAACAAAAGCCTGCAGTTGCTTGTATAGAAGTAACAAAATTAACCCACATTTTGTAATTATCTTCAAATGTATTGTTGGGTTCTAGTACGATGTCTATAGTGTGAATGTTTGTGATATAAAACCAATGAAACATTTCATATGAAGTAGCAAAATTCTCTACAAATGAGATGCTGAACTGGGCTGAAAGAGCACTGTGCATTTAGATCGACTTTTGATATCGTATTTTCAACCGGCTTTAAGTCTATTACTAAAACATCTATTCATATATAACACTAAATATTCTTCCGACAAACATCTGACTGTAATTCCTTAACATTATGTTTCGCTTTACTTTTACCACTAGTGTAAGCCGCTGAAGCGCGATGGAATTTATAAGCTAATGTTTTGTTTTCTGTAATTTACGTGCTCCAACGTTGTCATATCGTACGATGAATGGCATGGGTGAAGAGATGCTCAAATGTGTCTGGGGTCAGTAGAGCTTAGTTACCCGACAAGTTATTAGACAGCTAAAAATGAATATTAAGAAAAAAATCTCAAGCTACATTGTCAATCTTATATGAAACAGAGAAATTACATTACACACAGCATTTCATTTTGATGACATTACAATAAAAAATCTACGTCTACCACAAGGAATTTCATTAAGCCCTATCTAGTATCAAATATGAAAGTTTTTAGTTTTACTTACGATTTATTATTATATTGTTGTAAAATACAAAATTAATGACTTCAACGGCCACGCCGTGGCTCAGTGATTAGACCGCTTGGCTCTCAGCAAGGCGGCCATGTTCGTTCCCAGGTGACCGCAAAGTGAGATTTATGGTGGACAACACGGCGTTGGGGCGGGTTTTCTCCGGGATCTCCGGTTTTCCCCGCCGTCTCATTCCACCGGTGCTTCATCTTCATCTCATGTATCATCAGTGTCTCGCCTGTGGTGCCATATATAGTAAAAGTGGGCGTTAAACACTACACACACATTAATTAATTCCAAACTTGTATTCGTAATTTCTGTTTACCAGGTTCAAGAGCTAATTTTCTGATTTGTTTTTAAAAAGTTTTTGGTTTGGCAAACTTAAGTTTTAACAACGAGAATATTATCTTTGTGGCTTTTGATTTTGGCTTTTGTTGGTCTTTAAACTAATACCTTAATTAGATATACATGTGCAACAATAGTAATAGATTTTTTCTTAACTCTTACGGTTTACGAGTTCTGCGTAATAATCTACAATGAAATGAACTTCTGAGGACACTTCCATAAAATCTATCTTGTGCTTCTTTTTTGTTATTAAAGTATTTTGAACATAGAGTACCCTAATTTAAAATTATTAGGCTTATTTTTGACAATATAAAAAGTTTCGAAAAAGTTTAATATAATATTAAATTTTTTGAACATCTTCGTGTATCATTCATGAAGATGCTGCTCATAGAAATACACAAGTTTTGTGTTTAACATACTTTCGAGGTTGGAGTTTTAATGATTTGTTTTACTTCAGTTACTCATAAAACAAGTGTGTGTAGTACAATCTATAAAACGAATTTCCTTAACTACACCTCTAGCTACATTATACCATTGTGGTAATGAACGTATTATTTTAACTCTAAAATATTCCCCAAAGGCGATAACTGGTACAAACCTACAGTTCAAATATCCCGTGTGTTTGATGGGTACCTGCGACCACAGCGACACTTAGTGGAAGTTTCATGCAACACCAATTTTCATTGGCAGAGATTGATTGTAGCTGTAAAGAGAATACGATTCTAAAATAGAATTGAAGGTTAAGCAGTTGTTCTAAGGTGCTATTCGCTACGGACGTTTAACATATTGTTGCCATTGAACATCTGAGAGCTGAAAGGAAAGGAATATCAATTTAGTATTCGACAAAATTATGGATATTTGTAAATTCAGTCATGAAACCAGGAATATGTCTGAAAGAGTCAGATTTTGTTTATCTCTTCTGATAATTAGTAATCTTCTGATGATATTCCAAGCAAAGTGAAGATTTATATTTCATTTATCATAACTATGTCTTAAGCAATTGATATTTAAAAAAAAGGCTTGCAGCTATATCTAATAAAGTTAAAACTTGCGGAAAAATTTCCCTTTAAGGGGAAATCTGTTATTATGGGATTTACTGGAATTCTTTGTGTAACAATCTTGAACATAGTGAAGTTGCATACAAGTTTATTTAGCCGACTTTTCCGTTTAGGATTTGGCAAAAAAACAACCTTTTTTTCTAAATTGAGCAGATACACAAATACATATTTTCTACGCAGGCTCGACATTTAATATGTGAAACAATGAATAAATGCAAAACTTGTGAAAGAATCCTCTACCTGCTATGTTTAGTTGCGGCATTGGAAGTAATATTTTAACATTAAGGAAGAGCCTGACAAAGAAAACCGGTACAAACGTACAGTTTTAAGCTCCCGAGCGCGTCCTGACTACACAGCGACATACAGTGGAAGTCTCATGCATTACGAGGTACAATAAGCCTGACATAGATGACGCACTAGTTATAATTGTCATGTATATAGTAGTGTGTCTTAAATTGTTAAGAATGTTTTAAATCATTTATAATAAAGATGGTAGGCATTGTTTGCAAGGCAGATACAAAATTTGTCAGATAGTAAGTTATAGCTATATTACTGTAAAAGACGCCCATAAACTGAGAGGAAATATTGTGTTTGGCAACGAAAGCCTACAGAAAGCTATATGAGTTAAACCAATCGAGTACACCTTTATCCTACATCTTTCAATAATAATCCTACCTGCGGTAAAACCCTTAATGGGTGGGCACGCAGCAAAAAACTTCTGGCTGTATACAGCCAGCCAGCACGAGCGAGCGAGCGAACTTCTCTTCGCTTTAAATCCCAACTCATCAGAACAAAAACCAATCATCAAACCACCGTCCGTTGACTTAACACCCATAGAATGCCAGTGAGCGACAGCGTCCCGGGATGGCAATAAGTCGAAGGCCCCTGTTCCATGGAGTAGGGTTCACATTCAACGACACCTCAGTGCTGTGCTAGAATTTTTATATATTCTTTCAAATATGCTACTATTCCTTCATTGTTTATTGGAGTGTGATAAAAATTTTACACTCACTTAAATCTTAATGTAAACTTTACTTGACTGCTGTCCAATTCATTTCCCACCCGGCAGTCATTTGCCACTGATGATGTTTCAGTACAAATCTGTCAGAGACACATGTGTTGGTCAGGGTATGACTGTTATCACAAACAGCCACACGAACTCCTTTATTATCATTTAGTGAACATAGGAGTTTCAAAACGTGCGTTTCCGTTACTGCAATGCAGAATCAAAAGCGTATTTCCTGATTATTCTCCCCAAATACATTGTATAATGTAGTTTAGGATACATGAGCTAGAGTTGTGAGAGGCTGTCTTAAAGACTATATCCTGGTCCAGCAAGTAACTCTACGAACGCAGAACGTCACAATTGGTGTGAGGAAGTGGAACATAGACAATGGCCGCTACATTGGCAAATATTCTACTAGAGCTGAAAGAAATGAACACGCCTACAGACAACCTCTACGCGACAATGACTGCAATGAAAGCAGACTAAGGCTTTGCTAGCCATATGCTCGATTGCCAGAACTAACTTGTGTAGCGCCTCCCCTGACTGCTGTGACCTTTATTTTAGCGGGCTGCGGTACGGTGCAGTTAAGTGGTGATTTCCATAGCGGTTCTCGAGAGCCTCCCAGATGTCCTTGTGTGCCGTCGCTGTCTGGACCGCGTTCAGGACTTCTACGGCCCGTCCTTGGAGGCTGGCTATTAACTGTGTGGCCTCTTCGTCTGGTGACCAATTGTGTTTAGTCACCGTGTCGAATTGACGGCCAAATACTTCGAAAATTGTCGCGCCGGTTCTTTAGGTTTTTTAAATCCTATAACAGCCTGCCGACGATGTCCTGTACCATGACGTTCAGGGACTTTGTATTGGAGTCGGCCTTTCCCTCCAGGTTGTTTACGGGGTGTGCAAGATCTTCGACGTCTTCCACTATGGCGTTCAGGCACTTGGCGTTATTGTCGGCCTTTTCAGCTAAATCCTTTAGGCGCTCGTCCCATTGACCCATCCATTTGACTAGCTCCGCCAAGTCATCCCTTTCACTGTTTAACTGCTCTTCCAACTTTGCGGCGAGGGGCTAGTTTGTCGCTTTCAGTTTCGCGGCCAGGTTGTTATTTGCCGCCTCCGGCTTCCTGGTTAATTCGGTCTTCATTTGCTCTATCTTCTCGGTGATGTAGTCGTTAGCCGTCTTCATTTCCTTCAGTTCTGTGGCCAGGTTATTAGCTGCTTTCATTTCCGAGGTGAGTTCGGCCTTCATTTCCATCATCTTCTCCAAAGACTTTTCCAATTCAGCATCCAAGACACACTGCTAACACCAGTTGTGACTTTGCGGGTTCCTGAAATCAAAGATCCAGTTTACAAACAAAAAAATTGCTCTTTATTTCCGTAGAAATTTGCTTCGTACACGTACACAATACAACATACAAGGTCAACAAACAAAACTGTTTACCCGCAGGCGTTCAATTACCAACTGACTGTCTTTGGCGGGCTGGCTGACTTTTCATAGTTTACTGACATTCCAGAAAATTCTCAAACAATCGAGAGCCGGCTAGAACAAGGGCGAACTCTCGAGAAATCCATCTACTCCCCTCCCCCCCGCCGTTTCGGCGAGCTTTTATCTTCACATGGCACTGCGCATCCCTTTGAATGCCTTGACGCCTCGATGAATAATGGCCTGGCGATAATATTAACGTACTCATATAAAAATTATGTAATATTCACCTAAAAATAAATGAAATGCTCCTCTCCCATACTCTGTATTAAGTAACAAAAGCAATTCTGTAAAATAAAATTGACCCAGATTGGCTCAGTATAAACCAAATATTACACAAATGAAAATATATGTGACAGTATGTATCTTGTAATTAAGACATAAAGCACGGTATAATTAAATCTACAACGTAAGTTGTCTAAAAAATTGCAGTTAAATCAAAGAGTACATAGTTGATAATATATAGGAGTCAATTAAAGGTAAATAAGCATCTAATATAACTTAATAATGTTCTTAAAACTAAATAATAATCCTGCAAAACTGAGGAATTCATATCATTTTACAAAATAAATTAAAATGAATACTAAAGAGATGTTAAGTTCTTTCTGTAATAGATTCTTTGTTTTAATGCTTTTTGCCCTAATAAAGTGACAAACGCTATGCATTTATACTTAAAACAAATAAAATATTACTAGGATTGCATTACGCTATGACTAGTCTTAAACTATTGTACCTATGCCTCAAGTGGGACATCCCCAGGAGGAGGACGAGGTGGGAGGATGTAGAGGGCGGTTATCCAAAGAAGACAGGGCTGTACAAAGGGTAGGATTCCTACACGTTACTCCCCGGCAGGTCACCCGACCCAGATCTTGAGACGGTCCACTTGGAGATACGAGACATCATCACCTTGAGGAACAGCGCCTATCTTAGTTCACCAAATGGAAAATAAGAACGCTGCTAAGGGCAAGAAGATAGGCTAGCCAGCGAAGAAGGCTTCGCCGCAGCGATCGCCTGCCAGCTCTCGGGCTCCGTCTCCCGCCTCCTCGCCTCTTTCGGCGCCCGAGAGGCTGCGCCATCCACCCAGCCATCCGCCACCTCACCTGGCATCTGAGCCCGTTAGCACAACATGGCCAAATACAATGCTGCCGGAAGTGGAGACAACAATCAGCCGCGCTGATACACTTCCATCCTCTCCAGAACTTGCTTCTAGCCGAACGACTCCAACTGCCAACCCAAGGGAGCTCGACGCCGCTTATACTAGGACAGTGTCTGCATTTCCAGCCTAGCAAACTGCAGCGCCAAATACCCTGTAGACACTGCTGCACTTATGGGCTGCACTGTCGAATCTAGCAGCGCACCTTCATGGTGCCACTACTGAGGCGCCCCTAATCTTACAGCTGTTTGCAGGGCACACGATCTGATATGTCACCGCACGTACTGCAGCAGCTGTAATGGCTTCGGCTATTTTACCGGATAGATGCAGTGCCCAGCATACCCTGGCCGGGACTTCAAAATGCCGTCAACCCGGACAAATATGACGCTACTTCCGCCTCCAGCGGGTGCTCAGACGTCACACTCCATACAAGAAAACTCGACCCTGGCCGTCGGCTCTCCAGCTTTGGCGGATATACCGTCAAACATGGAAGATATTCACACTGAAATACTACACCTGGCCGAAAAAGGTAGCCCAGCTGGAGCAGCTACTCACCTCAACTCCAATACCAGATATTACTATTAAACTTGACAATCTTCTGGACGACATCTAACAAAAACACGAGTTCTTTCTTAGGGTACTGTAAAATACTCTAACGAGAATAAATAGCACTACCAACGAACAGATATTGACCATCCGGAAATACATCACGGAGGAAGTGGCAGCCCTCTAGACGATGCCCGATGGACAGCACACAGCACGGCACCATCCAGAGGGCCAACTGACTTCAGCGACAGAGGTCATTTCGCCAAGTGAAGAGGCCAAACTACAGACAGTAATCCACAATAACCTAATCTAGAATTCCTCAAACATTCTCACCCTTCAATACCATAACACATCACACACAACTACCCTCACTCAGTAATCCAGACACAGCCCTCACTACTTTACAAGGACGTAAGTAGGGCCTTGATAATGCTTACGTCCTGCATCGTTCCTCACCTTGGACCACGCTACTGCCTGGACAATATATCCCTTCCTTGAATCCGCAGATGCTTACAGCGGTACTGCCACAGCATCACTCCTGAATACTCACTTGTGGAGGTCCTTTACTCGGTAGGGCTGCTGGTTCAATCCCCTAGCTGAGTCCCACAATCAAATCCCAGGGTTAGTGCGTAACATGCATTTTTCCTCGACTTGTAAAAAAAGGAGACCGTCATAACGGAGAAATAAATTTCACTTATCATATCATTCCGTCATACAACGTCGAGACACCTGAGACTCTCCTACTCTGAAAGAGAACACCAGATGAGAGATGATGTGAAATAATAAAGGAGATAATCCGGGACGTTATCCACGTAAATCAAACCTGGACCTCCCGTCTGCGGATGGCAACGGAACCACCTGAACCACTTTAAACATCCAGCTGTGTATAAACAAGGCTAAAGTGTCGATTGTTATATTTCTGTTTCCTTTAGTTTTTTATTTGAACTCTTTTGCTATTGACCTAAACCTGTTGTAGTACTTATTAAATTTGACTGAAAGCTATTTATAAAAGGGCATATATCTCATTTCCATTAAGTATATTGAGATTACCAATTAACTAAAGCTAGGAATTAAATATGTATTTGGTTTCTTATTTTGCTGTCAATTTCCAGGATCATATCACGCTATCGGCGTACATGTTGGAAACATCGCTCGTATGTTTTTGTATAAAAGGTTCGGTTAAATAATCAAGTACCAGAATATTTTATTTTAGCGCTTTTGCGGATAAGACACGAAGTCCGCAGGCAGACTATACCATATATAGAACATTTTTTAAAAACTCTCACTTCTCAAAAACGACTAACAATTTGGATTAAAGTTAAAGATGTTTAAGGTGTGTTTATATAAAGTGAAATCTCTACATTCAGTTTTCTAGATATATCGTCGAAATCCCCTTCACTATGGACTCCTATCATACAGGTGGTGTCAGAAACAAACAGTAAGGCGGTCTATAAAGTATTGTTCTTGGGAATAATCTCATTTTTATATTATCATCTGTTTTAGATATCTAGCACCACTTTCTATACATCGCTGTACTGGGTGTGTAAAGCGTAACACGCCTAAGAAGTGATGGTTACTGTCATAATTGTACTATGTTATTCACAAATAAAAAAGAAATATTAACGGAATATGAATAAATATACAGGAGAGGCTTAAGGATTTTTATTTGTAACTTATTTGCCTGGTGCCGGTACATAGAACCCGGCTTACATACTCTAAATTTACATGGGTTTATAATTCTGGGTATGTTTTTTTTTTTTTGTCTTTGGGGTTCTTCTAAAACCCAGACGGCGACGTGTTCTGGGGCGCCGAGAACAGGTTTTATCTGGTTTTTTGTCTCTGTCTGACTTTTTCTTGCGCACACACACGCCTGGGCATACCACGTACGTCCCAATAGCACCCGCACTACACTGTACAGACTTGGCTATGTACAATATTTACAATGTTCGCAGTTAGGCTGTGCGACAGCGGGTAGCTGACTACTCCAGGCTGCCGATGATGGCGGCCTCTGCCGGGGATATATACAGATGGAGGTTGAATTTGTGGTAGTTATATAGGATCTTGCATACGTTTGTTCCGAAAACACATTAACTCTAGTGCGTCTATATTGATATTTGTATAAAATATAGCACAAAAGTATTATGATTCACATCTAGGATATGTTCTACACCAAAATAAAGCTTCATTGTTCTAGAATTTTATAAATGATATTTAATAACTAAGTCACATTGATTAATACATAACTATTTCAACCTCCGCGATATCTGTAAGCTTCTAGGTGTACTTCGTTTTGCCAGAGACTACCACTGCGTGTCGCTGTTGTCAGAGGGAACGCTCGGGACATTTGAACTGCAGGTATCTACGCTAATGTGTTAGGGAACCTTTATATATTGTGACTTTGTGGGTTCGTGAAATAAAAAGTCGAGGTTACAAACACAAAACACAGCACTTTATTTTCGTAGCAATACACTGTTCACAATTACAATTTGCTAGATAACCTAAAAACTGTTTATTTTAGAAACACTTCACTCAGGTGAATGTCGCTTCCGGTAACGATCGGCCCCGAAGCTTCCCGAATCTCCACCGGCCACCATTTATTGATCGGCATCGCAAATCTGCCGCCAGGGTAACACTGCTCCCTCCTCAAGGCTGTTCGTTACGAACAGCGCCTTCGTAGCGGGCCAGGCGATCCAGGTGTACCACCTGAAGTACCGGCGTGCACTTATTTCAAGACTTCCGGAACCTTACTCCGGGGAAGTACCAACTGTTCTCTCTGCGTCTTCCCATCGGGTGAATCCCATACCCGGAACAGCACACCCCCTCTGGTCTTCAACGAGTCCCATTGGGCCCAGTAGGACTTGTAGGTGGCGCGCCTCGTTGCGACGGCCGCCTAGGTTGGTCTCGTCCCTGCCTCCACTTCCCTCAAGACTGGCCCTAAGTCTGCATCCGCCAGCTGCTCCCTCCTCAGGCCTGTGCTATCCCAGCCTTCCGCAGGCACTGCCGTGACTACTCGAACTGCTGGTGCACGCTCCTTCTCCTTCACTCTTGTGTATGGGCGCACTCTTCTGGACAGGGTCTTCGGGACACAGCGGATGCGTTACCGTGACTGTTCCCTCTGCGATGTTCCGAGGTGAAGTCGTACCCCTGCTACCACTGGACCCAACCTGCTGTCTGGCCTTCTGGTCGCGCCGTCACCATCACCTCCCTCCTTGCGGGGTCAACCACGTCTTCGTTAAAGATGACCCTACCGTTTCCAAGGCGCTCTTCGGGTTGACGGTGCATGACCTCTTCTCCGTTGAGCTGCAGGACATTCCTGCCGACGTCGACCGTCGCCTCGTGGCTCCTGAGGGCATCCAGTCCCAGAATCACCTCCTCAGCCTCCTTCGCGACGAACACCCACAGACACACGACACTCCGTCCCAAGTTCAGCTCCAGCAGGGCCACCTTCTCCACGGGCTTGGTGTCGCCCGATGCCGTCAAAAGCTGGTATGGTCGGCTCGGTTTCCTCGTCGGCGAACCCTTCGCCACGTCAGGTCTGATGATGGTCACGGCCGCCCCGGTGTCCACCAGCACGCGGCACGGCTTTCCTCTTACTTAGCCTTCCGCGATGAGGTTGTCATCCATCCGACGGCTGACGGCGCGGATTTTCACTCCAGGGGATGGTGGTAATGGCGCCGACGTGCCCCGCTCCACGCAGGACCTTACTCGTTCTTCCGGCCGCTCTTCCTGGTGTGGGCAGTCTCTGTGTAGGTGCCCGGGCTGTCCACACACCCAACACAGGCCACTAGGTGTTCGCGGGCGTCCCTCAGCAGGTCTTCTGTCTCCGGCGTAGCGGACACTCCTCGTTCTCGACGTCGGGATAGATGCTACCTTGGCCGCCTCCATCCTTAATGTCGCTGTCAGCCCCTCGTGGATGGTTTTATAATCGCCGAGCATTAGGCGCTGACGTATCTCAGTGTCCCATAACGCGTCGACAATGTTGTAGGCGGCTTCCCGGGATACGAACTGCAGTGGCAAGTCAACCAAGGCCTTGCCAGCTAGCTGCTCAATCGCTATGGCGAACTCCTGCAGCCTCTCCCCCGGCTTCTGTGACCTTTCCTTTAGTTGGCTGCGGTGCGCTACGGCTAAGCGGTGGTTCCCGAAACGATTCTCCAGGGCCTCCCAGATGTCCTTGGGCGCCGCCGTTGTCTGCACCGCGTTTAGAACTTCCTCGGGCCTTCCCTGGATGCTGGCTATTAACTGTGTTGCCTCCTCCTCCGGTGACCATCTGTTGTGCTTGGCCACTGTGTCGAACTGGCGGCGGAAGACCTCAAATGTTGACGCGCCGTCATATTTCGGCGGTTTGACGCGCGCAGATGTTGTGTCGCGTCCCGGCGCTTCGGCCTTCAAATCCTTCAGTTTCCTGCCGACGACGTCCTCTACTATGGCGTTCATTGACTTGACGCTGCTGTGGGCCTTTCCCTCGAGGTCGTCAACGCGGCTCTCCAGGTCCTCGACGCGCTCGTCTACTTGGCCCATCCGCTTGCCCAGCTCCATCACGTTATCCCTCACGCCGGCCAACTGTACTTCAAACTTCACGGCAAGGGCCTCGTTTGCCGCTTTCATCTCCGTGGCCAGGCTGTCGTTCGCTGCTCTCATTTCTGTGGTCAGTTCGGCCATCTTTGCGGTCATTGTCGTGGCCAAGTTGTTATTTGCCGCTTCCGTCTTCGTTGTTATCTCCGCGGCCAGGTTGTTATTTGCCCCTTCCGTGTTCGCTGTTACTTCGGCCTTCAGTTCTTGCATCTTCTCGGCGAATTTTTCTCGTTGGCCATCTTCATTTCTTCCATTTTGTGTAAAATCTTTTCCAGTTCCGATTCCATGTCCGGTATCCCAATTCTGACGCCAGTTATGACTTTGTGGGTTCGTGAAATAAAACGTCGAGGTTACAAACACAAAAACCTGCACTTTATTTCCGTAGCAATACACTGTTCAGAATTACAATTTGCTAGATA